>PVJL010000077.1:544144-662102 GCA_004026885.1 Lyroderma lyra | reverse complement strand
CCCCCTCCCTGCCCCGCTGCACCTCCCTCCTGCCCTGCTGTACCTTAAGCCACTACACCACCAGGGAACTCCCTGCTGCCTGGATTCTTGATCTGTTCCCCAGCCGTGCACCCACCCACCCCAGACACAGAGTGAGCCCAGGACAGCTGAGCGAATACCCGTGCAGTAGGCCTGGCTGGGGTGCAGCCGGTAGCCAGGGTTGCAGAGGCATCTGTACCCATGTGGGAGGTTCACACAGGACCCGGGGCCACAGATGTTGGTGGCTCCAGTGGCACATCTATCAATATCTGTGAGAGACAGAGCAAAGCAGAGATTATGGTAGGATAGGGGATGGGCAAAGGCAATGGAAGGGGGTGGGAAGAGTGTGGGGGGCAGGGCATAGGGTCCTCAAAGGACTCAGAGAAACCTCATCCCACTGTTAGCTGGGCCCTGCCACATCCACGTATACAGCATGGCCTATATAAGACCTTCCAGGGCCCTGAGCCCTACCAAGATAGAGCTTGCAGGAGTCCATCTTTCTGACTGCGACCAAGTGGGTTCCAGTGACCTACGACCTGAGTCCTAGCAAAGGGCCTGCCCTTCGGAAGCCCGCATAACCAGGGCTCTCCTGCCCTGCACCACAGTATGGAGGTTACCCCAGAGACCCAAGGGAATGGGCTGGGATGTGGCCTGTGTTGATGCACAGTGGGGTTTCACAGCATTTGCTCAATTGAACTGAACTGAGCATGCACACAGGCCTGTTTGCAAGGCTAACCTGTCTATGGCCTGGCTCCAAGTTTGTGTCAGCTTGGGGGTTCATGGGGACCCCTAGCCAGGTTCTGAAAATCCTCCCAGAGACATGAGGCAGGGGAGACGAGGAATCAGGCAAAAGGTTGTGGGTGGTGGTTGGGAGGGATTTTGTACACCGATATAGCTGAGAGCTGCTGCTGAGTCTGGCCTGGGCACCTCCTGCCCCCATCCCTGCCTCCAGGTGCACTGTCCTTGTCAGTGACTCAGCTGAGTCCCTTAACCCAGCTCATATTGCCTGCTGGGTGGAGTGGGGACCAGGACGCTCCCTAGAGTAGTGCGGGGAGAGGTCCTGGGAGTGGGAAGCCGGTGCCCTAGTTCAGGCCAGAAGCCCAACCCCCTGCCCCACCCCACACTCTCTGACTGTTCCATCAGGCTGCAGGGCCTCTGCCTTTGTCAGAGGAAATCCGGAAATCTTCCTGTCCCCCAAGGCAGCCTCAGTCAGTGAGGTTAAGCATCAGCGAGGGCACATGCGAGCTCACACACGCACAGGGAACAGCAGTGGCCTGCTTCTCTTGAACCAAGTCCCCAAACAATAAGCCTTTGAGGAACTCACATTCCAGAGCAAGGTGGGTTTGCCAGGGTTCTCCCCACATCGCGTCGCCTCCCCATTGTACTGGGCCAGGGCGGTGGGGAAACGCAGGCTTTCGGGCAGTTAAACAGCCTTGAGAACTAGAACCAGTTTCCTTCCCGAAAGTTGGCCCTCCCCGTGGGCAGGAGGCTGCCCACTGCCAGGGCACTCAGCCGACTCAGGGTGAGCAGCCCGGAGGAGCCAGGCTCCTGGAGGCTCCGCGTGCCCCCTTTCCTCAGGAAGGCCCCCTGCATTCTCCTGCAAGGCCTCCGAGCA
The DNA here is from genome assembly GCA_004026885.1 of Lyroderma lyra. NCBI lineage: Eukaryota > Metazoa > Chordata > Mammalia > Chiroptera > Megadermatidae > Lyroderma > Lyroderma lyra. Next base: position 660,469 of record PVJL010000077.1, on the reverse strand, counting down.
GGACCCTCCCACAGGCGTCCTTCCTTTTTCCCCTTCCTGGCTGGACCGGTGCCCCAGACAGGACCCCCGTGTTCACGGGGGCATCCCGTGCTCTGTGAGATGAGGCCCGGGGCACTGAGCCTGGGCAGGAGGCCACTGCAGGCTGTGCCTCTGGTTGAGAGGCCATGGAGTTGGCTCTGGTCGCACCTCATGGGGCTGGCTGCAGGTACCTGGGGGAGCCCTGGTCACCAGCACCCCAGTGGGGGTGGTGTCTGGAATCCCCTGTCCAGGCAGTAGAGGTGTTGGTCTTCCTGTGGCATCTCCTGCAGAGGGAAGAAGGGAGAGGGAGCAGCTGGGCTGCTGCCCCTTGGCTACCTGTCTTCCCGCCCCTGGATAGGGTTCCATCCAGAGATGCTGGCAGGGTCCCTTCCCTTCAGGGCTGGTCATCCTTCTGCCTTCTAGCCTCCTGAAACCTGACCTGGCCTCAGATAGAGTCAGAGAATCTGAGTGCTCTAATGTCTCATCTGCCTTGGGTGGCAGCAGGGCAGGTGCGAGTGTCCATTTCATGGTAAAAGAAGTGACAGTTCAATTTTCTGACTTCAAAACAGTGCCCTGTCCCCAACCCCAGTGACTGGCAAGCTGGGCCCTGCAGAGCCCTCACTGTTGCCGAGGGAGGACAGGCCACTGGGAGAAGGGCTCTGGGGACCTGACCAGCCAGCCCCACTTCAGCCGGTGTGCCCTCCTTGGTCGCCTCTGCACGCTGAGTGGCACTACGAAATGCAGAGAGAATGCTGCGGTGCAGAAACACATGCAAAGCATCACGGTCGGTGCCTTCCGCTGACCTCCTTAAGTGTATGGGGCTCCCGGAAGAGCATTCACACGTCACGTGGTCACCCAGTACCTCGTCTGATTGGAGCCCCACAAGTCAGCTCAGGCGCACTAACTCCACTCCCAGAGGAGGGCCTCTCCTTCCCTCCCATTTCTGTTTCCTGGGAGCCGCTAGGAGGAGGGACTCACCTGGGACCCAGGTGGGTACTTGGGTAACACTGGTTGTGACCTGCGCAGAAGTGGGAGAACGTCACTCTTGGCTCCTCTGTCACCCCCATGTTGCTCTTCCTTCCACCACACTCACTCCTGCCTCCTGGTTTCCCATCCAACTCACTCACCTTTTCCATTCATGCTGGGCCTTTTGCTAGGCACTTAATGCTCACTGTCCTGATCTTCTCAGCTATCCCATGATAGTAGGTTGTAATGATTAACTGAACCAACGTACGTAATGGGTCAGCTTAGCGTCTTATCAGCAAGCATCATGTCAATGCTGTGATCTCAGATATAGCCACAGAAGCTCCCGAGGTGAACTAGCCTACCTAGGGTCACGGAGTCGGTGTGGTGAAGCCGCAACACCAGACGCCAGGCCACACCTGGTGCCCCACACCACAGCCCGCGGACAGAGGTCGATAAGCCGTGGGGAGCTTGGAGGAGAAGCATGGGCACAGAATGACAGAGGGACGGGAGCATGGCTTGGAGCTGTGCGGACACAGAAGTGGAAATTTGGTCTGGGAGGATAACACATGGCTCTCTAAGGAGAGAAGAAGTACAATGCAAAAACAGTGTTTGGGGACAGCCAGGTATGTAGGTTGGAGGGGCAGGGGACAGGTAAGGAAATGACAGACTGACGAGGCAAGAAGAGGATTCGTGCTCCCGGAATGTTTTACAGGGGACTCCTGGGAACAGAGAGGGAAGTGTGGACCCCCTTCCTCAGGGAAGTGGTTTCAGCCTCTATAGCTATGTCTCTACTTTCCCATGAGCCACTCTCAGAGGAGACCTTGAGATTAGAGCAAATCAGGCCCAAGAAGTGCCAAATCTGGGATTAATCTAGAACTACCTCTAGACCTCATCTATCGCTCTTGAATGACAGCCAGCACTAACAGGACACATCCCTACTTCCTTTCTGAAGCGGGTCCCAGATCACCCCAAAAAGAGCATAGAAGGTACTCGATAAACAGGAGCTGTTGTTATTACTTCCTTTGGGGTAAAACTAGGTCTTTGGATCAACCCTCCCACTTCAGCATCTCTCCAAGTAAAACCCTACATATCCTCCCTTCTCCTACCTTTCCTCCCTCATGGGACACAGCCCCGTGGCCTCAGTGGCCACCAGGACCCACTCTCTGCCACACTTGCCCAACTGCCTGGTGGGAAGACTCGCTTACCTGGCCAGCCTGAGAGTCGCCTGGGAAGGAAAGGTGAGAGCAGGAGCTCAGGGAGGACAGTCTGGCTGCCTTCTCCCCTCCGCCCACTGCCAGGCTGGGTTAGTCATCACTTCTGTACCTCGTGCCCAGCAGGTCAGCAGTGGAGAGAGCTTGGACGCTTCTTGCCCGCCTCTGCCCCTCCCACCCTGCTGGGACTGGCCACTACAGATCCCAGAATCCCAGGTCTGGAGGGCCCAGGAAGGGACTCACTTGGTGACAGAAAGCCTCCTGCCTTCCTTGAAGGCCTCCAGTGACAACAGTCTCACTCCCTCCCAGGCCATTGCCCCCCTGGTCCTAGCTGTAACTCTCCTAGCACTGCCACCTCTTCCCTCCCAAGCCTCCCAGCCCCAAGGGGTCCCTCCACCTCTCGTGCTGGGTTACAGGCCAGGGGAACAGTTTTAGGAAGGAGAGCATTTGCTCCTGGCTTGCCCAGTGTCCAGTTTCTAGGACCACTAGGGCTCTGTCCTGACATCCTTGTCTATCTGCTCCAGATTTCTGGAGCAATCGTAGCCATCACAGCATTCTCCTGGGCCTAATACCTCCTTGGCCTCCTGCTCTCTGTGCTACCAGTCACGTGAGCATGCCTGCTGCATGGCTTCCCAGGCCACCCGCCAGGGGTGCCTCAAGCCCAGTCTCTCCCAAGCGCCAGGCCTGCTGCGCCTGAGGCAGTTGAGCTGGAGTTAGTGCTCTGACTCTAAGGGCGGGGAGGGGATCTGAATCACCCAGGCTGCCCAGTATCCACCTGTCAGCTCTTCAGGCCTTGCAGCGCGCACCAGGCTCTGAAGCGGCATGACCAGGGGCCGGGGATGGAAAGGCCTGATCAGCTGGGGTGGGGCTGCTGCTGACCTCTCCCTCCCCCACCAGCAACTCCCTGAGATGTGGGCACCTCCTAACCACATACGGGCCAGGAAGCAGGTGAGACCTTCCGGTCAGGCCAGGAGAGCAGATTGCCCTGGCTGGGTGCTGCTGCTCCAGACTCCCTTTAGAGATGAGATGCCAAGTATCCAGAATAAGAACTCAGTGGCTCTTTGAGGTGCTATAACCCAAGGCGAAGGGTAATCCCTCGGGCATGTTCCCCCAGCCCAAATACCCTTGTCAGGAACGGTCCTGGCCTCCAGCCAGGTGCCGGTGGCCGCCCGGAGTGGCTGCCTCTCTGCTGGCCTGGGTAGGGTCCCATTGGTCCTCCGTCCTTGCTCCCACGAGGGCCTGGCAAGTTCTGCTTCCTCAGCTTTCCTCATAGTCAGGCGGATGTCTGAGCTCGAGTAGGTGTAGCCGTGGCCGGCAGGGCAGATCTCCCTGAAGGCCTCTGCAAGGCAACAGTCAGAGGACACTCTGAGAGGGGCTGCTGCCACAGGACCCAGTGTCCTCCTCCCTGCCCACCCTTTGGAGGACAAGGCTACTGGGGCAGCAAGGAGGGAGGGCCCTCAGGTTGGGTTAAGGAGTTGAGCAGGAAGAAAGGGTCTTCTGGCTTGAGCCTGGGTCTAGGTAGGGGGAAATGGCCACTGGCTTCGAGGAAGCCCCTTGGTGGCTAGAGCTGAGAGGGGAATAGAGGGTTACCTGTGCCAGGCAGGGGGCATTTCTCACACTTGCTGCCCCATGCTTTGCCCACTCGACTGCAGCAGCATATCTGCTTGGTGATCCTCTGGGCCAAAGGCAGTGCGCAGGTGCCAGGCTCCAGTGACCGGTAGCACAGCCCCTGCTGCATGGAAACGGCTTTGTCCGCTGCAACAGACACAGCAGGTGGCGATGGCAGGTGGCCAGCGGGAGAGGAAAGCATAAGCAAGAGGGCAGAGGACAGAGGAGGGGCTGGCTGCGTGCACTCGGATTGGCCTGGCCCCGGTCTCAATCCAGAAGTCCGGGGCCCTGAAAATGCTCATAAGAGTATCAGGAGGAATAGCTGCAGTGGAATACTTCAGCACCTCCTTATGTTACCCCTTTGAGGGGACCCCTGCCTCCCACCCACATGGAGAATCTTAGAGCAGGAAATGGGGATGTATTTGCTTGTCTCCAGGTGCTGAGTTTGCAAAGCCTTACGTGGTCCTGGGGTTGAATGGCAAGCAGTACGCTCTGGGGGCCACAATTTCTTTGGGGAGATGAGGTGAGGTGAGAACCAAAGGCCTGATGGGCAGCTTTGAGGACAGGAACACTATGTTGCCCATCTTTGTAATCCCGACACCCTACACAGCATCTGGAGCAGGCAGATGCTCAGTAAATGCTGGTTGGATCAATGGCTGGAGGGCCAGATCCATGAATCAAACTCCAGTGGACCACAGTGTGTGAGCTAGGCCAGGTTTTGGTAATAACAAGGCCATCACCATTGTCCCATTGTTTGTAAATATTACAGACAATTCTCTTATATTATTTCAACAGAAGATGAGGAGGTCATGCCTTGTTGGAAGAGACCGAAATCCTAAGCGGGCCAGACAAGGGGACGAGAGGTGGGGTTAAGAGATCAACACTTACAGCTGAGGAACTGATGACTCTGGGGAGTCCCAGCCAGGACTTAGCAGTCCAAGTTCAAATCCCTGCTCCACCATGAGCTACATGACCTCCCTAGGCTTTATCTTCTTCATATGTGAAATAAGGGTGATGATGATGATTCCGTGGGTGATAGATGCCTATATTTCTGTCAGTTTGGCATCTATGCCCCCATATTCTAGTAACAGCTCCATGGTTTTTCTAGGGGTTTCCCTCTGCCCAGTATTGGTCCATGCAATTGGAGTAGAGGCTGACCCTACTTCCTGGCTGAAAGAGTATAGTCCTTAACACTGGTCACAGTGATTAGGTCAGGGATGAGCACTTAACAAGTAGCCCCAGTGATATTAATCAGCTTTGGAACTTTTCCTGGATTATTAGAAGAGAGGTGCTTTTAATTTTTTTAAACTGAATTTGAAAGGCTAGAAGATGTAGGGCTGGTGTTTCTGGTGGCCACCTTCCAAAGAACTATGATATCGACACAGAGGAAACCGCAGGGGACATCATAAAGTGCCATGGGTGCCTAGATCTAGCCAAGCCTGAGGCACACCTACGCCTGGGCTTCCTAGTTGTGTAGACCACTTCATTGTATTTGCCTATGGTGAATTGACTTGGGGTTCTTTCACTCGCAACCCAAAGGCTCCTGACTAATAAACTCTTTTTACAGTGAGTGGTATGTGAGAAAGTATCTTGTCAAAGGTCACGTGCTATACATAGGGCCTGGGTCTCCAGGTGCAATCTCTGCAACCAGCTGCCACTTCCCTTGGGATACTGTATGTAAGGCTCTGTCCTTTTGAGCCTCAGGGTAGAGGTGACTCAGCTGAGAATATCAGGAGGCTGCTCAGCCCAGTGGGGCTCTTGTAGACTACTCTACTAGCCCTGCTCAGGTGACAGGGAGGAGGACAAAGCCCAGAAATGAAGGGAAGGGAAACTCTGACCTGCTCCCTCTTACCTCCAGGAAGATGAATCATCAGAGGAGGCTGGAGGGAACAATATTGGGGAGGGTGACAAAATAAAAAAACACCCAAGGGCCTTCCCTGCTTCCCTGTGTCATGGATCTCTTTCTGGCACCAACAAATACCTTAGGGAGGGCTGGGAGAAGGAAGGGCTGTATGCCCATCAAGGCCTTGATTACATTGACACCAGGAGGTCTTCCCGAGAGTAGCCCAACTTGTTCTCCCCACTTGGGGCCCCCTCACTCTCTGGGAGTCCACTCTTAAGGCTCTTACTGCCCCTTCTGCCCAGAGACACACACCGGATGGCGCCCTCCCTTCGGATGGCGTGCTTCCTCTGGGTGGCGCTGGAGTTGCATTCATCCTGTGGTCTCCAGACCCAGACCCAGACCCAGAACCTGGCGGTTTGCAGACTGAGGGCTTAGCCCGCTGTAGGGAGCTTTGCTAAATTGAAGGTGGTGGGTAAGGTGGGGGATGGCTGACCTGACCCGGGCTATCACTTGGTAGAGGCCAGTGGGGACTGGTTTTGTTCAGCTCTGGTCAGGCCTTCCTGACCCAGGAAAGCCCCGACTGGGCTGTGGCGTCAACTCTGACTGGGGGGTTGGGGGCTGCCAGCCTGGGCCTGTCCCAGCTGGAAACCACAGAGGTCATGGGAGACAGCTGCCTGGGTGTACACGCAGGCACACCCAGACAGGATACTGATACGACTTGCAGCACGTATGCGTTCATAAGTGCAGAGACTCATTCAGAACCATAGGGACCACAGGCTTATGGGAAGGCCCCGGGTTTGAGGCAGTGGTGCCATTCATGCTGGGGACAGGCCCCTTCAGAAGGGTCTGCAGCTATGGGACCCGGCTGCTAAGCTCAGGCACTACAAGAAGCAGGCGTTAGAGCAGAGGCAACGCACATCCCTCAAAGCAAATGAGGCCACAGGTAGGACAGAAATGATTAGAGAAAAAAACAGAGAAAGTAGAAAACCTCAAACCACCAAGTCCCCCATGAAATGCCTAAAGCCGAAGCATTGTAGTGACTGTCTCCATCCCGGCAGCAGGAAACTGATCCGTGTCTGTACGTTGGGCCAGTTCCAGGTTGAGTTTCGGACACCGGGCCTGGGATTGGGGCTGGTGAAACTTTCTGCTCTGGGCTTGGCCCGTGGGCCCTGCGGGTCCCATCTTGCCTCCCAGTGTCCCCCACCCCTGGTCCCCGCCAGCACTCACACACACAGCGGCTCCTCGATGGATCCAGCATGAGGCCAGGCCTGCAGGTGCACAGGTAGCTGCCCCTGGTGTTCACGCACTCCGAGTCCTTACACAGGCCCAGGGTCAAGCACTCATTGATATCTGCAGGGTTGGAGAAGATGACCACTCGTCTGCCCCACTGAGGCCTGATGGAGGGGAAGGGCTGGGGCGGAGATCTTCAAATACTTTCTCCAAATAAAAGGACAACAGTAAGAAGGGCTGCTGTTATGTGTGATCGTCTCTCTATGCCTCAGTGTCCTGATCTGTAAAATGGGGATAATAATCCTAACTACCAGATAGTCTCAGATTAGGCTGACCAGATGCACCATTTTAAATGGGACGGAAAACAGCAGTACTGTCCTGTTTAAAATAGTACATCTGGTCAGCCTATCGCAGATAGGAGAATAAAGTGAGATAAAAATTTCAAATCCCTTGGTCCTGTAACTGGTAATAATGATTGTAATATTCAGAGCTAATGTTTATTGAGTGCCTATTACATGCCAGGTACCATGCCAGGTGCTTTAAACATGACACCTCATTTAATTTTCACAAACAATTTTATCAAGTATGTCCAAGAGAAACTTGCCCAAAGTCACTCAGCTAGTAAGTGACATGCTGAAATGCAAACAGAGGAAGCAGGTAAAGGGACAGTGGGGGTTGGAGGGTGGAGGAAGGGTTACCCAGTCCCAGCTCTCCTTGAGAGACCTCGAAGCATCTCCGCAGGACCCAAGGTCTGGGGAACATGTCTGCCGAGAGCTGCAGGATGGGGGGCCCCCAGGAAGAAAGAGGAGGCAGACACTCGGGTTAGGAGGGCATGTCTTTAGGTCCTCCAAACACCCCTGCTCTGGCAGGCCACACACATCCCCTAAGGCCAGTGGCGCTCATGCTGTTCTTCAAACATGCTCTACATTAGCTCCCTTTGTGATAAACAATGTTTCATGCTGAAACCTCTTCATGCCAATGGGAGATGATCAACCCTCACACTCTACGCTCCAAGAGGTCAGGGCGCCTTTTAGTGGTGGCACCTTCACTGTTGATTGTGGCGGTGGCATGATGGTGAGCATGGAAGATGTGTGAAGGACAGCCAGCTCCAGGGCCAGGAGATAACACGTGGCAGCCTGGCATCATCAGAGCCACCTGCTCACTCCCAGGCTTTGGGGGAACTGGCACTGAGCACAGGAATGGAGGGGCTGAAAGATGACCCAACTACTCCTTGGCAGGACGCCCTGCTGGGAGGGGAAGCTAGGAAAGGAAAATGATCCATTTGTTTCCAGACTGTGGCCAGAGGGATTTGTCTAAACACAAATCTGACTTGCCTCCCCTTTGCCTGAGAAGCCTCCAGGCTCCCTATTACCTCCCAGAGGGAGCCCCGACACCCTTACCCTCCACCGTGCTTCCCCAAAGCCTGTGGGCGAGCGGTGGCTCTGTTATCCCTGCGTGCACACAGCCAGCACAAACGACTCCTTTGCTGCTGCTGATGTTCCCTGTGTCTGGAAAGGCCACTTCCCCTCTGGCTGGCCAACTCTACACATTCTCTGAGCCTCGGTCAGGTATTACCTGAAGCCTTCCCCAATCCTCCAGTCTGGGAATGGGCCCCCCACGCACCCCCAAGCACCCAGTGCTTCTTGCCCCTGAGAGCACTTTCCTCATTGCGTGTTTTAGGTGTCTGTCGTCACCTGGGGCAGCGGCTGTGTAGTAGAGCCTAGCACAATCTATGCACCTCATGGCAACACCCCCAAATTACTGTGGAAGTAGGAGAGAAGAATGGAGAGAGGAGGGCGGTGCACGAGGCAGGGAGACCACAGCCAAAGACACGGGCATGGAGAGGTTTCAGGGGCAGGAACTCCTGGGGAGGACCCCCTGGCATCTTGTACCCGGAGGCTCAGTAGAGGGAGAGCAAAGAGCTTGTCTGAGATTCTGAAAATAAGTTTAAACTTCTGTGGTGGGAAACCTGCCTTATCCTACCCTCTAAGGGCAAAACTACAGACATCTCTCCACATCCACAGTCCACTAGGCTCTTAGCCCATTGCCCCCGAGAGAGGCTGACCTGGGCTGGGATGGGTCAGAGGACCACCCTTTGATCCACCTTTTCTTATCCGTGGGCCAGAAATCCCCTCTGGGGTCTGGCACCCCACAGCCACCCCAGGGCTCCTCAAATGGTATGTGTGGTCAGCCTAGTCTCATGGGGCTAAATTCAAGGTGTCAGTAGGCTGACCACGTGTATCATTTGAAATGGGACAGTACTGTTGTTTTCTGTCCCATTTAAAATGGGATGGCTGGTCAGCCTACTCTAGGGACTCTCTAATGTAGAGTACGCTGGGCCTCAGCTGGCATTACAGAGCCTGTCAGCCAGGCCAGCAAGGCCAGGGTCTGTGCGTGTGGTCCCGCTCTCCTCCACCTATGCCCTCCCCGCCCCTCTCCTGGCTGTGGACTGAGGCAGGGGAAGGCCTGAGAGCTGAAGGTGGTTGTTGAGGAAAGTCCACAGAGATGCCCACTAACTCAGGCTGGCTTGATCTGCCATCCTGGAGTCAAAAGTCCTCCCACTTCAGGGAGGTTAGCCCGGGAGGTAAGTGGGTATGTGGGGACTGGGGTGACATCCTCAGACACAGAACACACAGCCCTGGAGAGTTCCCTGGCCCAGGTATAGGAGGGAGGGGATGGGTTCAGCTCTCAGGTCCTTTCTCAGCTCTATCTATCACTATCCCCTTACGTCCTTAGGCCCCTGGCACCAGCTGCCCCCATAGCTCCCTGAGGCTGGGGCTTAGAGGTGCCTAGTGGAGACAACTCAAGCAGTGTCACCTCCTCCTCCTGCCTCATCAGACCTCCACCATTTTCCTTTCCCAAGCCTACCCTTGCTCCGGTCATCCTTACCTTGACAATGAGTGAGATTCAGTCTCCTGTAGCCCTGGGGACACTCCAGCTGGCCATTTTCAATCACTGGGGAGGCTGAGGAATGGAGATACAGGCAGGTGTCCATAAGGGCCTTTGGGCACCTCTGTCACCCATGCTGGGACGTACGGTGCAATCTGGAGGTCCAGCCCATCCTACAGCGGTGAAGCCCCATCCCTCCAAGCCATCGCCCTGGGCAGCTGTGCCTCCTTGGCTGAAATCCCTTCCCTGGCTCCCACCAGACCACTCTCATCCCACCTGGTTCTTAAAAATAATACCAAGTAACTATATATCTTATAGATAGTTATATACAGTATATATTATGCTGTATCAATGTAATACAGTATAACATATGATTGAACATGTTTTGTTATTACTTTTTAAACTTTTCCTTTTGAAGTAATTATAGATTTGTAGAGAGTTGCAAAAAAAATAGTACAGAGAGGCCTGAGTATCCATCACCCAATTTACCTAATGGTTACATCTTACATAACTAACAGTCGCTTCATTAGTTTTTATACATCAGGACACAACCACTCACACCATGGTTAAGTTAATTTGATACTTGGTTTGAATGCTGCAGTAGCTGACCAAGAATCCTAGCTCAAGGTGGAAGAAGTTTATCAGGGGCTGCACCATGACATTCACTTTGCACTCACAACAGCAATGGAATCCTGCTGTCGAAATCTGGCTCGTAAATTCCCGTCTTCCTGGAGATCAGCTAATTGTTCTTACAAATTCTAATTAAGTTAGAAAATTCCAGTTTTCAAGTTTTTCAAGAATGCAAATGGAGATGGCTTACAACATCCCATAATGAGGAAATAGTTCTCAGTATTTTGGTCTAGTCTTGATTTTACTACATCCCCCCTTACTTTACAGAGAAAAAAAAATATTTATATTAAATAAAACAGGGGGAAAATCTCCATTACTTTGAAAAGACAGAGTAATTAATGTCAACCTTCTTGAAAAGCTCTAGCAGGTAGCACAGTACTGACAGCCACCTGGCATGACAGAAAGAGGCAGCAAATGTAGAAAACCCATCTCTGTGTGTGTGTGTTGTTTTTCTTCATGATTAACTCATCTTTAAGTGTGACAATTCCTTCGCCAAGATATAGCAGCATTTCTCAAGGGGTATAAGGGATTTTTCACAGACGTTATTCCAACACAGAGTTCCATAAAGAAACCACTTCCTATAAAGTTAACCACATGAGGACTTCCGACAGCAATCTGCCTTCTTCTGGCTTCGGATGTCTTGTGGCAATAGCTGGCCTCTGCAGGCTGTGGTGACGGAATTTTACAGCTGGTGCTGTCGCCACTACCTGACCATTCACAGCATCAGCGGCTGCACTTCCGGAGTCGTTTGGTAAAGCTTGTTTTTATTCAAGAAGTCATTTACTGTTGAGAATGTGTGTCCTTCTAGCTCATCCTTTCTTTAGTGGATTACAAAAAAGACAGTTCTTCATATATTTTATTGTTGAAATAGATTCTTGCAAGTACTAAGAGACATGTGAGAACTAGCTATACTTTCATCCAATTTACAGCCAAGTTGGAGTCTCTCGGTGTTTTTAAATATTTTTTTTAATCAAGACAGCTTTGACCGTCATTAGCTGCTATCTCTGAGCAAGGGTTGTAATGGCAGCAGATAAAACTATATTTCATATAACCATCTTGATCTTTGGACCCGGGGCTCCATTTTGGGTCATATCTACATTGAAATACGGATGATTACATGTTACAGGAGAAGTGTCAGCTTTGCATTTTATTTTATTTTATTATTTTTTCAGCTTTGCATTTTTAAATAATTACTTGCAATTATGTTGTTAGTGTTATTTTGAATTCTGTTTCTTTTTAGGGTCTTTTTTAGAGTCACTTCTCCACTTGGTGAGGGCTGCTTTAGTTAAAAGTAGACAATATAACTGAAAACCCCATGAACCAAGCCCTGTTGTATGCCGTGTGCTGTGAGGTGCCAGACAAATGCAAGCGGTACCACCTGTTCCTAGAACCCCGCTCTTCCCCAGGACATTTGTATGTCAAACATGACAGGTGACAGTCTGACAGATGGAACAAAATAAGTAAAAACATAAATTGGTCTTTCTTTTTTAATTAAAGCTTAATTTTTTTAAGATTAAAAAGATGTAAATGTAAGTTTTCATATTTGTTGCTGCCATGGGCGATTTTGCTCCGGGTTTGCATGTTGCTCCAATGTGGGGACGAGCCTCCAGCCTAAAAGGCTGCTCTGTGGATACAAACGTGAGTTCTGAAAATGCTGTCATCGGAAGGATGGGAGACAGGCTGGGAGACGGGAGCACCCTTGCCCTCAGCATTTGAGCTGTGTGATTCACAGTGGGGGACCAGGTCAGGTGTCACCACCCTGCCACCTACCCAGGTATGCCTCTCAAGTGCTCCCAACACACACAGGCTTCTCCTTGTCACAGCACTTAATATGCTGCTCTGTGACCGTCTGTTTGCTTGCCCACCTCCCCCAGTAAAGCATAAGCTCTGTCAGAGCAGGGACCTTGTCTTCTTCGTCACTGTTAGCTAGGTCTCTAGAGCCAAGCATAGCATATGGCACTCAATCAAATTGGAACGAATAATAATAGCAAACACTAAAACAGCACTCACTATGGGCAAGGCCCTATCATAAAAGCTTTGCATATATTAACTTACTTAATCCCCATAACAGCCCTTGGAGGTACTTACTAATATTATCCCCATTTTACAGCTGAGAAAACGGAGGCACAGCAGAGTTAGGAAATACGCCCAAGGTCACCCAGCAGGTGGATAGAGCTGGGATTATGATCTCAGGCATCTGCCCCCAGAGGATAAATTCTGAACCACTCCTCTCTACTGCCTCAAATAAATAAATAAATGATTGAATTCATGCAAGTCTTAGGAGTTGCCTAGGCCAAGAATCTTGGGGTCTGGAAGCCCCAGGGGGACACCTGCCCAGCAGGAAGTGTATTACCCTTCCTGGGAACCCTCATCTACTCTCCCCCTTTCTTTTCCAAGGGATCAGGAGAGTGCATGAGAAATAAAGAAAAAGACAAGGTTACCTAGAAGGAGGCCAGAAGAACCAATCAGATGCTGGCTAAATGCTCCGCACTGTATGTAACCAAAGTGCCATGCAGAATAGATAAGGGAAGAGGTAAAGAACTTCTCCTACCCCTCAGGGCCCCTCAGCCAGATCAAGGATACAACAAGGGGTTGGAGAGTAGAGAGAGGAAGACTTGTGAGATCAGGAGAGAGAGAGTGGGTGCTTCAAGGAGACACTTGGGAGCTGCTGGTGACCTTGTAGTTGGGACTCTAAGACCCAAGGAAGCCAAGGCAGCTGCTGAGGGATCAGCTGGAATCAACCTGAACTCCAAGGAGTCGAAACATCATAAAATGCCCATAAATCATGTAGGACAGCAATATGTAACTTTCCTGGTGAGGAAACCTGGGCCACGTGGGCCTGGAACTCAGGTCTTCTGGCCCCTGACCTGGGTCCTATCCATTCACTGCTGCACCTCGGCCTGGGCACATACCAGGAAGGAAGTAGAGGGCCCTGGGCTGCAGCCTGCCCTGCCCTGCTAATTCGCACCCGTGGCTGCTGGGCCTCCCAGGGAGGGCTCAGCAAGGGCACACTAATTTCTGGAGACAGTTTTGGCCCTGACTCCACAACAGAGCTCAGGGAGGAGAAGGAGGTGGAGACACACATTTGGCCACAGGGCTGCTTACCAGCCATGCTGATTTCAACCTGTGATGACAGATGGCTGCAGCAGAGAGATATGGAGGGTCCCTGCCACCTACCCCTCCACCCAGAGAACACACACACACACACATACACACACACGCAGGCTCGCGTAGGCATGACCATTGGATGAGGCTGCGCTCTGTACACAGGGGCATGGGAGCTGGCTGGAGCGGAACCTCTGACTTGCAAACCTCAGGGTACCTGGGGAGCAACTTACACTCCCCACATCAGGGGCAAGAGAACAGCTGCTGGGGCAGCCAGACCCGCATCCAGTTCCTAGCTCCAGTCTGAAGAACTATGTGACCTGGGCCACATACCTTAACCTCTTTCAGGCTTAATGTTTTCATCTGTAGAAGTGGGGACAGAAACTCAGTTCATGGGTTGTTGTGAGGATTAAATTTGCTGAAACAATCAATGGCAGACTGAAGCTAACACGGTGCCTGTCACACGTGGAGTCCCACAGATCCTCCCCAAGGCTGGCTCCCCCTTCCTCCCTCCCTCCCTCCTTCCCCCCCACCCTCCCTCCCTTCCTTCCTTCCTTCCTCACAGTCTCAAGGATAGCAAGCTGGCCTCCTGCCCTTCACTGGCTGGAGAGACTTGGTCAAATTATTCAACCTCTCTGAGCCTCGGTTTTCTTATCAGTAAAATGGGGATGACACCTCCTTCCTCAGGAGGTTATTGTGAACACTGAACAAGCAGTAAAACTCTGAGCACAATGCTTGTCACATGTTGGTAACTATCCTAATGTCCATTATTCCACATTTTCTTCCTCGGTGAAGTCCTAACGAATCCCCCCAATAACTGTGGAAATTCCACCCAAACGTGAGCTCTGACTGCTTCCTCAGGGTGGCACTAGAGCCACCGTGAGCATCGTGGTCCCCACACACAGTGAGGTGGAGAGGAGTCTGGTCAGACCCCTGGTTCAGACAGCCACCATTCCAGTCACCTTGCCCCATCCCTCCTTGGGGCTCTCCAGGCCACAGATACCATGTGTCAGTGACACCCCCGCTTGGGTAGGGAGGGTGTGAACTGGAGTCCGGGCGCAATTCCCAAGAGGCGTCGAGTCCCTTGGAAGAAGCTCTCGGAACATCTTTAAGTCAAACAGACAGCGCTCTTTCAGCCCAGCAACTGGAATTCTGAAAGCCCCATTCCTTTAGTGCAGGAGACTGGGTGTCTCACCCGGAGCCCCAGAGGAGAGGAGCCCCAGCCCAGCACAGCTGCTCCCCACACCAGGGCCCTCTAGTTCAGTGAAGGCCAAGTGCACAAGGACAGTACAGGAGGCAAATGAGAGAGGGATTAGGAACAGGGGTCTGGGGTCGCATGGCCCTGGGGCTTCAGACCCAATTTCCTCATCTGTAAGATGAAGATAGTAACATCCAGGTCCTAGAGATACTGTTAACGCACAAAAGTACTCGGCCTGGCGCCTGGCACTGCTGAAGTGCTCTAACGGTGATGGTGATGATAGTGACATTGCTGTCGTGCCTGCCTCATACTTCTCTGCTTCAACCCGGCCTCGTGCCCAAATCACCCTCATATGCCCACCCTCCCTGGGGGCCGGCATCGCAGACCTGTGCCTGTCACACTCCTTGTGGCCAAGGCCCATGGCAAAACCAAGCCAAGCCCAGGCTTTCTTCCTATGGAGCGTCTCAAACAAATTTGCAGGTATATATACAAACCTCCATTCACCCCCAAATCAATTCCCTTCCCCACGTTTTCCACAAACCTGTTCTAGGAGGCACAGTCCCCGCGGCAGGGAGCTCAGCGCCACGGGGCACACACCGTTACCCGGTTGGGCAGTTGCAGAGTTTAATAAGCTGTTCCTTGCACTCAGTTTTGAGTTGAGCTCTGTTTCCCCACTTCTTTCTGGGACAATCCTTTCAATACATCTCTGTGAACTCCTAGGCCGGGGCTGCAGGTGGCCGTGTCCTTTCAACCCCAATTTTCTTGAGGGCCATTGTCCTTCATGCACACATGACTCGTGACATATATCCCTCCAGGGATAGCATTAGCATATGCAATTCTGTGCAATTCCGGTCTGGGGTCCTGATTTTTGCTGTCTTCAGGCAGGCCCAGGCCTCCCCAGAACAATTAGGGAGATCCCGGTAAGCTGAGAATCGGACACACTGTGGTGTCTGAACCCCAGCTGCACTGTGTGACCTTGGACAAGTTCCTCAGCCCTCTCAGAACTTCACCTTCCTCACCTGTCAAATGGGGACAGAGAGCCTTAGCTTGCAGGTTGCTGTAACAACTAAATGGTGAGTGAGGGGCCTGGCACAGTGTACATGCTCAGTAACTGGTGGCTCTTATCGTTTTTAAGAGGGCAAGTGACAGAATTCTTTGCAGGGGCAGAGCAGGGGTCGCCTCTCCCTGGAGATACAGGGAGTGGTCTGGGTTCTGAGGAGCACTCACCCCATGCCAGGCAGATGGAAAGATGATCTTGTGGCACACAGCTGGAGCCCACCGCAGCGGGCCTCGAGCCGTGTGCCAGCCCTGGCTGCCCCAGCAAAGGGGCCTTGGGGTTGACACAGCCGGTGCCAAGCCAGATGGGGCAGCGGCCAACTTTCCAGTCAGTCCAGATGTCTGTCTTTCTCAAATGAAAACTCAAAAATGTAGCTTTTGAGAGCCGGTTCTCTCCAGACCCTGGCAGGGGGACTTCAGAAGCCCTGAGCAGGGACATTTGATAACTCCCAAGGCGTTAGGAAGGTCAGCTGCATCTGTCACTCAGAGGGAAGGGAGAAGCGGTGACCCTGGGCTAGCTTTGATTGACTGAGCCATGTCTCTGAGAAAGAGGGCACTAGGGGATTTTTCTGGAAGAAAAGGGATTTGTCTGGGCCATGTAATTGAGACTTCAAGATGGCCCTTTTGCATGTTAGAAATAGTAGCATTCTGCAGGGACCTTCTTCAACAGTCCAGCATGGAGCCTCAGAAACCAAAGGTGATTTAGGGGAAGCCATGAAGTCACATGGTCCCCCTGCTGCTGGCTGTATTACTCCCTTCACAGCTGAGTCTGTTAGAACACCCTGTTGGGGATGACGACGCCCTTTCCTGAGAGATGAACTTCATTTTATTAGAGGAGAAATAGAAGCTCAGAGGGGCAAAGGCACCACAGTTGAGAATGTTCTAGAATCCAGAAGTCCTGCCTGTCTTGCCCACCATCCCCAAACCTACCACAGCAGCTGGCCTTTCCTTCCGCTGACTCTTACACAGTAGCTTGCTTGTCATGGCTACTTAAAGAAACACCCCTTGCCTGGTCCCAGGCTTGGGCGTGGAGCTAAGTGTCTGGCACACAATCAACACAAACAAGGCTGCCAGCTCTCGCCCCCTCTCTGCACAATGCCCAGCTGCACTTGAACGTGTCTTAAATGTTTACATGGCCCAGGTCTTTGTTATTATGCTCTTTGGTATGCCGGAATGCTTGGCATTCCAGGCTCTGCACTGTGGTGCCCCGCTTGCTGAGATGTGCTAAACACAGTGGGGGAGAGGTGGTGGGAAGCAATCCCTGGGACAGGGAGGGGTGAGGACTCAGCCTGGGGTGTGCTGTGCCCTAGGAAGTGTTGCTTACTCTCTTGGTCTCACCTGCATATACAATCTTCTTGGCTTGTAAAGCCATTCCCCATCTCTTTGAGTGGCCCACTCTAATAATTCGTCAGATCTGATCCTGGATGCCACTTCCTCTGAGAAGCTTTCCCTAACCCAACAGGTGAAGCTAGGATTTCCTACCCCACAGTGTATACAGATATGCAGGTTGTGCACTGCACTAATGACCACACCTAAGGGACCCACTGGCAGCCTAGACTTGTATATTTATAAAGACCGTTGTGAACAAAGAGAAGGGGTACCTTTCTCTACCTTGCAGAGAGGTGCTACAGGACCTATCGGTGTCCTGGTTCTGCTCTCTGTTCCCACCGGATTTGGTACTGTCTCGTCACTGCACTAACACTTTTTCTGATGCCCACTACCTGTCAGCATCCCCCCCACTCCAACTAGATTGTAAGCCTGGAGAGGGGAAACACTGTTTCTACCTCATTCTCCACTGTCTGTGCAAGGCCTGCACTCTAGGGGCACGTTCAAGAGTTGCTTGGTCAGTGTAAATAGTTGTTGACTGAGTTTGGAATGTCAAGAGTTCCATGGAAGTCTCAAAAGTCAGCGGGAAGAAGTGTCAAAAACATCTCTGGCCTGGAGGGGGAGATGCTGAGCAGGTCGACACACTCCTGCCAGTGGGGCAGTGGGCCCCTTTTCCCTTTTTGGAGACATGCTTTCTAATAATAATAATATTAACATCTACCATTTATGGATCTAACACTAAGCACACGCGTCATCTCAGCTGCTCTCCACAGCAGCCCTACGAAGCTGGCACTATTGCTGCCTCCATCCTGCAGACCAGAGATGGAGCAGGGAGAGGTCAGCAGGCAGAGCTGGGGCTGGTACTTGGTATGTGTTATACCTTCAAGCCTGGAAGCTCATTACTACCCTTTATTGCCTCACCCCAAACTCTATCACACCGTGAAACCGTCCACACTTATTTTTAGTTTGGAAAATATGGTCACTGTCCCACAGCCGAGTCTGAAGTTAGGTATAGCCCTGCCGCTCCCTGCTTTGGGCTGTGGTCCAGGCCCCCCACAAAGTCAACTCACTGAGTTGATTGCTGACAGGCAAAAGAAACACACGGCAGGTCCTGCCTAGGAGCGCGCTTGGAGGGGGACGGCGGGCTGAGGGGGCAGAAGCCACATTCAGGCACAGGCAGCTCGTCACAGCCTCTCAACTGCAAGGTCAATGCCTATGAGAGCAGCATTTTGCTCCTCCGTAATTCTCAGTGCTTGGCACACACCAGGCACTTGGGGGGTATGTGCTGAGTGAGCGAATGAATGAATGCATGTTAGGTTTTCCCACCATCCAAAAAGGACAGGGAACTGGATTTCCCACACCCCAAGGCTGAAGACCTTCTGGGACAGACACCTAATTTTGAATTCGAAGACCAGAGGTAGGAAACAGGAGATAAGGAGACGGCCTCGGATCCCCTCCAGAGAGAGAACGAGGGGAACACTGAGTCACCAAATCAAGACCTCTGGGCCCCTGGTACCTGGGCAGGGGGAGAAGAGGGCCCAGCATAGGGTGGGACCCTAACATCTGAGCAAGAACACCTGGCAAGAGGGAGGAGCCCCTCTCAGGTGACCAGCTGGAGCAGGTAGGCCAGGCTGCACCCAGCAGAGGGTCTGAGCTGTCTGAGCCAGAAGCACCCTCACAGCAGATCTGGAAAGGCTGCCGGGTTTACTAGCATGTTCTACCTGCCTGGCCCCTGAGAGCCCAGTGAAAGATTGGGAGGGGGTGCAGCAGGGGCCAGGCCCTGGGAGAGCTTCCCTCCAAACCCTGGATCCTGGCACCCAGCACTCACCTGGCCTGGGCGGGCATGGGCCACACAAGGTCACCCCCCAGAAGGCTCCCACACTGCCACAGCAGTCCTCTTGGGTAGTCAGCTCCAGCAGGGGGTTGGCACACTGGAAAAAAGGCCAGGGACACCTGTCACAACTTCTTCCCTCCGCCGCTGTGCACACAGATGTCCCAGGAAAGTGATGTCATGGAAGGAAGCAGAGAAGTCTTCGGTCCGCCCCACCAAGTTCTGTACTATACACAGGCAGTGGGCACACATCCCAGACAAGACAAAATCTTCTCCCGTTCCATGTCTCAGGCCAAGGACAGAGGGTCCCAAAAGATGGGCTTTTCCCCGTCAAACTCCAAGGTCACTCATAGTCCCACCCTAACCCGTGGGCAGGTTCAGGCTCAGGGACACCATAAGCTGAGAGGTCATGGAGGGTCTGGGGACTCAGAGGCCCTGTCCCTTGGCTACCTCCAACTGTCTCCAGTTCCCTAATCTCAGGAGCAGTTTCTGGAAATAGCAAGCTGCAACCCCAAGGAAAACCATCCTGCATCTGGCTCCGCCCCTATTTTAAGTGCCTGGACTCAGAAAAGCTCACCTGATTTTCTGTCACCTCCAGATGGGGATGGAGTGCTTCTCATTGCTGCACCCCCAGCACTTTGGGGTGCAGCCTGCATTTGCTAATTCCACATCTCTTGTACCCCAATCCCAGCTAAATATCCAGCTTCTTATTCTGACAGATTTAATAGACCCACCGTCTATGCACCAGGGGTCCTAGGATTTACTGGAACCTGACGACACTGTGCCCCTCTAGAAGGGGACTCCCTGGGGTCCTCTTCCACAGGTCTGCCACTGACAGGTACCTAGTGGAGCCCAGGGAGGAGGTCCACCCAGCCTCTCTGCACTCAAGCAATTCTATGCCCTGAGTTTTCCCATCAGGGGAATGGGAGGCTCTGCAGAGTTTCACGTTTCATAAGAACGAGGAGGAGAGAGAGAAGGAGAAGGGGCAGACTGTGGGGCAACCATTCTTCTGGGGGCCTGCAGGGCTGACACACGAGCTGTGTTCTCACCTGGCCGTTCACAGCGCTCAGGTAACATCGGCCCAGCAGCCCCCGAGGCCTGGGTGCTGCTGGGGGTAGTGGCCGAGGGGCCTCTCCAGACCGCGCGGGAATGCTGTTGCTGTCCCAGTGGCCGCGGCCAGGGCTGGCAGGGAGCCGAGGCGAGGGTCTGGTCTCCACGCTGTTCTGCTCCGGGGCCTCCTCGGCCTCGGCCCGCACCCGCGCCACCTGGTGGACCTGCACGGAGGCCTCGGGCGGGTGGCGAATGTGCACCTTCACCAAGGAGGGGTTCACAGAGGCTGGGCACAGGGGCTGGGGTCAGAGTCAGGGAAACAGGGTCCTGCCCTCTGATGGGTGCCCAGCAGCCCTGGGCCGGGGGGGCCACTGGCTGTGCCTTGCCCCCAAATTCTCCTTGTACTGCGTCACTCTGCTCTCAAACCCCAGCACGATTCCCCAGTGAGGACAGGGCAAAGCGTAAGGTCCCTCCCTCCCTGCCTTTCAATGACAGATCTTCACTATCAACTCCTAAACTACCTTCCCCTCGGTCCTGCACAAGCCCTGAGCTCCAGCCCAGCTAGCCCTGCGTGGTCCCGTCTCCGGGCCGTCACGCCTGCCAGTCCCTCTGCAGGGGAACCCTCCTGCTCCCCTCTGCTTAACCAAAGGTTACCCATTGTTTAGTCAATGCCTACTTCCTCCACGCAGCCTTCCCGGAACACCCAGGGCTTAGGAGGCTCCCACCCTACCCATAACCCAGTGTGCCCCCAGGCCCCGCACCCCCAGCCTTGCACTCACCCAGCTGGTTGGAAAGAGGCAGTGTGAAGGTGGACTGCTTCAAGGGGCCCTCCACTGGGGTCCTGTGGCGAGAGCCCCTCTCTGGAAGTGCCCCTTCCAGCTTTGGGATGGGCAGGTGACAGAATTTCCCGGTGGAGTTGGCGGGGCACCAGCACTCGTCTCTGCCAATGCAGCGGCCTCCATTCAGGCAGGGGATTTGGCAGAAATCTACAACACCAACCTCAAGGTTACTGGCAGTGGGAGAACATAGCAGCACCCACAATGTCACTGGCCGGTGACAACAGAGAAGCACAGGGAGCAGCACTCCAAGTCTGCGTGGCCCAGGGATCCCAGTGTCCTCTGAAATGCAGGGACTTCCCAGGAGGCCCGGGAGAAAACAAGTGTAGATAATAACCAGCCCTTGCCTTTCGTTCTTTCTTTTTAAAAAAATTTACGTTTCATTTATTTATTTAGACATTCAATATTATTTGATATTGGTCCTTGACTTTCTAAAGAGCCCTTTCAAGCCTTTCCTCCACCCCACAGTAACCTGGGAGGCAGGGCCAGCCGGGAACCCACGTCTGAGCGGGGAAGGAACTCACAAATGCGGAAGCCAGACTTGGGGTCATGCCCGTGACCGCCCTGGCTGTAGAGGGTGGTGGTGTCGCCACGCTCACAGCTGTTGGCACAGTGCCCATGGGCGCAGGTCTGTTTGCAGATAGTAGGAGTGAAGACAATCTTGATCTTCTTGATTTTCTCCGTAAGGTTCAGGCCTGCAGAGAGAGGGCTTGGGTCCAGGGGGCAGGGCTGAGAGGCACAGCTGAGACCTCCAGAGGATGGTTAGAAAGGTCCTTGGGACCAGGGCTGGATCCATCCCAAGGGCATTTGCTAAGTATCCATAGTGAGGGTAGGGTAACACCTTTGAGAAGCTCACAGTCCAGCATTTAATGATGGAATTCAATATGCAGCCACCTCAGCTCATGCTCTATGCACATTAACTCTCAACCCTCTTGAGTATTATTTTAGGTTGAACCATTTCAGTAGAAAAATAGTTGCCATTTTTGTAGGTTAGAATGGTTAAATATTGGCAGTGTTTCTATAGCCAACCCAACATTTCCATTTCACGGATAAGGAAACAGGCTCAAAGGAGATTGAGTTGCAAGTGATTCCACTGGGCTTTGAACTAAAATGCAGAGATCAGAATGCAGCTCAGGCCTGCCAGAGTGAAGAGTTTTCTAAGAGGAAGATAAAGCCTGAAAGAATGATTAGAGTCAGGTTTTGTGGGGGGGCCCAAGGGCCAGAACAAGGATCGGGTATTTTATTTGGTTGGTAGTGGGAAGTCACTGAAAAATTCCAGTAGGAGATCAAAGAAGCAGCTTGTGGGGGATGAATGCCCTCTTAGTGGGGTGTGCAGGTGGATGGGGAGGCAGGGAAGCCAGGGAAAAGTGGAGGGAGGAGGGAGGAGGGAGGGAGGGAGAGAGAGAGAGACAGACAGACAGACAGACAGAATATGGGAGGGCTGTGAGCCAAGTGCACATGCTACCAGGAAAGGGCTGAGAGGGGACAGCTGAAGTGGGAGGACAGAGGGGGCAAGGGGAGGATAAGTGGTGGCCTAACGTTCCAGAGGAATCCAGAAAGGGTGTGTGTGCCTTAGACAAGAAGAGGCACCCTCCTTTTCAAGATGACAAAAAAGGAGGTCATCAACCACAAGACAGAACGAGATACTGACACATGCCACAACGTGGCGAAACCTCAAACACATACTGAGGGAAAGAGCCAGACACAAAGGCCACACATTGTATGATTCCCTTGAAATGAAATGTCCAGAATAGTATGCAAATCTATAGAGACTGAAGGCAGATCAGTGGGGCCAGGGGCTGGGGAGAGGGAGGGATAGGGAGTGACTGCTTAATGGCTATGGAATTTCTTTTTGGAGTGATGACAATGTTGTGGAATTAGATAATGATGGCAGTTGTGCAGAATTGTGAATATACTGAAAACCACTGACATATACACTTTAAAATGTAATTTTATGCTATGTGAATTTCATTTCAATTTTTAAAATGGGAACAAAAGAAAGTAAGTCAGCTTGGGCACGGGCTGAGGTAAGGGAGCGCTGTGCCTGGGGGTGGGGCAGACGGGCAGGAAGGGAGGAGCTCTCAGGGAGGGGGCAGGCATGTCCACGTGCTGACCGGATGGGACCTGGGACAGTGGAAGCCGCTTGGAATGGCTGCTCTAAGGAATGAGGAAGAGTGTCCAGGCTCACATGGAGAGATTGTCGGCAATGGCCAACCACGGGCGGAGGCGTGACGCCACAGGGAACCTGTCTTTTCTCTGGTAAGCAGAGACCTGGCCATAGGTGCTAAGGACACAGCTGGTCGGGTTGGTCCAGGAAGGTTAGGGTTTGCAGGAAGGACTGGGTCCAGGGAGGTGAGCTTCACAGCTGGATATGAGGGAAGTGAGGGCAGGACAGGTGACACCTGGGGCAGAAATGGAGCCCGCGAGGTCTAAGGGTCTCAAAGGGGCAAAGTCCTGATCAGCAGGTTTGGGACCCCTGGAGCCTGGCACAAAGCAGGCGCCCTACATCTGACGGTTGATTGGCTGAAAGGATGAGAGCCAGGTGACAACTCAGCCCCTCAGTGAGAGGGGAGGGGAGAAGGGAGGTGGGCAGACGGTCAGAGATTTAGATGCTCTGCTCTTCTAGGACCCTGAGACAGGGCGTCCTTACCCCAGGGTGATGACAGGTGGTCCAGATATGCTGCCTGCTGGGCGCCATCCCTCCGCTCAAGGCCAGGCCCTGCCGGCAGGGCATTGGAAGTCAGCTGGCCACTGGCCGCGGTGGCCGGGTAAAGTCGGACAGTCCGGGACAGCCCCACACTCTGCTGGGAGGCGTGGGTCTGGCTGAGCTCACTCGGGGTCCTGTGGAGACAACCGTGTCACAGGGGTTTGCACTGGGGAGCAGTGTCTCTGTGCCCTCTCTGTTCAGGATACCCAGCTCCTGCCTGCACCAGAAGAGTGCTCTCTGACTGCCTTCTTGCCAACTCCAGGAAAATGGAGGTGCCCTGAAGCAGGGGACTGAGCTAAGGCGAGCAGCCAGTTCAGTGGGAGTGCCTACGCCTATGTGGAATCACCTGGCTTTGGCTGGGTATTCTGGGAAAGTCACTTAGCCTCTGTGGGCCTCAGGACCCTTGACTGCAAAATGAAGGTGTTAGATTGGCCCCATATAGCTCTGACATCTGAGATTCATATGGACCAGGCCCTGCTCCCAAACCGTGGCCTGTGCCTACCCTCTGATGTTTCCTAATGCAACCCTTCATACAAATGACCTGTGGAATAAGCGCCCAACAAATTCACCTTCACAGATTGATTTGGGGCAGAGCCTAGCCTACCTTTTTCATTTGTTTTATTGTAAATAGTCAAGGAGGGAAAATGAATCCATCATCCCCCACCCCAACAGAGCAAATACTTTCACATATTTCCTTTCAACCTTTGCTCAGTATGTGTTCTTACACTATTGTCATCACCTGTAGATACAATTCAAATTCTGATTTTTCACTTGATATTAGATCATACTTCACACAATTTCACAATTTTCATATTCATCATTTGAATTGCTACATAATGGTCTATCTGAAGACAATACAATTTGTTCAGCCATCCTGCTGCACATTTACACTTGACCTTAGCCAAAAGGCCAAGCAGCAATCCTGCTGCATATTTAGATTTTTAATTTTTAAATCTGAACATTTTCTCTCATATAACTTTTTTCTTTTGTTAAAATAGTCCTTTACTATAGAGGGATTCCTTATACCATTCTATTTTATTCTGTATGTTTGAAAAACTCTAATAATAAACATTTTGAAAAGGATTATTATTTTGGGATGAAGTCCGCGGACTAGAATGACCCTATCGAAGGTTGCAAACACTGATGACTCTAGGTGCACACGGGTGTATTGTTTTCCAAAAGAGTTGCCTCCGAATGTGCAAATGGGCCAGAGTGCAACCTCTCCAGGATAGCATATTAGTAATATTTTCATATTTTGCTAATTGAATAAGCATAAAATGATGCTTCAATAGTGCTTCTGAGGTGGAAATTTTTTTCATACATCTAATTAACCACTTGTGAAATTTTTCTGTTTATATTCTTTGATATCTTAAGCATTTGAGTTATTTATTTTATAAATTTGAACAAGTTCTTTCTGTCTTCATTATTAGGCAAGTCATTCTTCCAGGAAGTCTCCACTGTAAATACCCTGTCACTGTTACAGCATATATGACCCACCATATACATGACAACATTTGGGCTGTGGTGAGTATGAACACACTGTAGATGTTGGAGCTAAGAGAGCAATTACTTGCTCAAGGTTATACAACACGTAAATCGGGGCTCCAGAAGTCCAAACCAGGGCAGCCTGACTCCTGTTGCACCCAACAAACCAGACTAGACCATGATGGAAGCTCAGCCTAAAGCCCCATCTACTCAGGCCTAGAGTGTTCTCCTGCCCCTAGTAGCCCGCCCCCACCCCTCAAGCCTCTCCGCTGGATTCCTTGCCCAAGTGGACTAAGGTCCTGGGACCTTCTCCCTCTGCCAGTCCTACTCCAGTTCTGTTGGCCTTGGATGCCCAGTCCATAAGTAAGCTCCCTCTTATCCTTTCCTGGAAGAAGTCGAACCAGGAGCGATGGTAGAGCCCAGCACCCTGCAGCTCCTCCCCAGCACTGTGACCTCAGTGAAGCTCTTCCTTTCAAGCGCCACCAGCAGCAAATCCTCATCCTGATAGGCTTCAGCCATGCCAACCTTGCTTCCTGAGTTTGGGGGCTGCAGTGGGAGAGAGGTCCTGTTAGCTACCCTAGAAGCTTTGGGAGCTGTACCGGACCAGAATCGGGACCCAAACCTCAGGCCCTTTCTCGTTATTTTCAGGAGAAAGTCAGCACAAGCAGCTGCAGCAGAAAACACAGTCCTTTCAACAGCTTCCGAAGGAGTGCCCGAGAGAGGTGGGTAAGCTGGTGGGGTCAGTGGGAACCCTCTCTGGGTCACCAGGCTGGTGCCATGGCTCGGCTTAGTGTCAGCATCACAAAGCACCTAGAGAGGTGAAGGGAGTAGCTCATGTTTCCCCTGACCACCTCGCACTTTTCTTGAACTTGAACCCTGACAGAGAGCTCTCCAATCTGGGCAAGACGGAAACTGGAAAGGGTTCTTTCTTAACTGTTTGTTGTCGCTGTTGCTGTTTTTGTTGCCCTCAGTTGCTGTCGCTTGTTTCTATGACTGGAATTCGATGCTACTGGCCCAAGATTCCCGAGTTCAAGTCCCTTAAGAGCCGGTGGTTAATTTGCAGAGAAGAAAAACAAAACAAAACAACCCCCAAACATGTATTCCCTAGCTATAGATAGGATCTGGCTGTTGGAAGGAGAGAGGACAGGATTTGGGCCTGGCAGATGTCAGTTCTGTCTCTTACTAGCTTGACCTTTTTCATTCTAAGAGATGTGCAAATGAAAACCACTCTGATATAGCATTTTTTAAATCCATCAGATGAGCAAAAATCCAAAAGTTCAATAATAGACTAATTTCGCTAGGCTGTGCTGAAACAGGCACTCTCAGAGGTCTTTGGTAGAGATGCAAATTTATACAGTCCTATGGACAGCAATTTGGCAATGTCTGTCCACATCACCGTGTGACTATGCTTTGCCCCTTCAGCTCTTCCCCTGAGACTTTGCGGCAGATAAACCTGCTCCAGTGAGTGCTGCTGCGGCCCAGCCTTGGCTCCCTTTGAAGCTAGTACACCCTCCACTGGCTTCTTCTGGGTCCTACTCTTGGCTGCTGACAACCACTTGACAAGCTCCTCCCACCACCACGACCACTAAGCCAATGACTGCCTAAACGGGAAGTTCAAAAGCCTCACGCTAGCCTCAAGGTAGGACAACCTGCAAGCTCCACCCTCAATCAGGTTTGGCTGGATTTCCCCAGGGACCAATCCTTGCTTGGCTCTTTCCACCTTCCCATCCCGCTTCCCTCCCTCATTTAGCACTCCCCCAGGAAGTCACACACACCCCAAATCCATTTCCCAGCTCCACCTCTAGGGGCATCTGACCTAAGATATTTGCAAATGTCAAAAAATGATGGAATGACAAGATTATTCATAACAGCACTATTGTGTAATGGCAAAGTATTTTGTAAAGAATAGAAACAACGGAAGTGTCCTTCAGTAGGGACTGGTCACACTAGAATACATCCACAGGATGGAGTCACATGCCCTCAAAACAGAAAGAAGCAGCTCCTTTACATCCATAGCAAAAGCACTCTAAGGTACACCAAAAAGTGAAAAAGCCCAAATCTGGTCCACTGACTGTTTTTGTACAGGTTGTGACCCAACAATGGTTTATTACATTTTTAAATGGTTGGAAAAAATCAAAAGAAGAATAATATTTCATGACATGAGACAGTGATATGAATATCAAATTTAAGTTTCCATAAATAAAGTTAATGGGAATACAGCCACATTCATTATCTACGACTGCTTTTCCTCCAGACGGCAGAGCTGAGTGGAAGCCAGATGTCGTTACAGGCCTACAATGTTTACTATCTGGCTTTTTATGGAAAAAAGTTTGCTGACTCCTAGTGTGGGACATGTAAACTTAGTGGAAAAATAGAGAAATAAGGACACCTGTTGCATTTATTTGCATATTTATAAAGTAACCTGGGAAGGATGCCCTGGGAATTAATCACAGTGGGAAGTGGGTGGACGAGAATAAGCGAGTGCTACACTGTAATGAATGTTTACTCTGTGCCAGGCTCCCTGCCAATAATGCAGATCACACGCATTATCTCATGTGGGCCTCTCCGTAACCCTAAGAGTTACTCATGATCCCCATTTTATCATCAGGAAAACAGGGAGTAGGGAGGTGGTATGCCTTGCTGAAGGTGGCACAAGTCCCAGGGGCAGAAGCCAGGTTACCAAACGAGTAAAATTCATCCTAAAGCCACCCCAGAATTTATTTCTTTATTGCCGTTTTGCAGATGAAAACACTGAGGTTTTGAGGCACGTTCACCATACGGACCAGAACTATTCTTTAAGAAGATTAGTTCTGGTCCGTATGGTGAAGGGCCTGAAAGAGCGAGGAGGTGTCTTGGATGTGCTGAATGGGTAAGGTTAGTCCCTGGAGATTTTGGAGCAGTCTGCCCTCTTTCACTCATTCAAGAAGCACTTACTGAGGTCCAAGGATGGCAAAGACTCTCTTACCCGCTTTGCTCCAATGGAGGCTGAGCAAAGAAACCAGCAGCCCAGCAACGGTGTTAGAGGACAAGGTGAGCCACATAGTAGCCTTGAAAGGCTCATGGTCTTCAAGTGGGTCCAGGACACGATGAGATGGGCCTTGTCAAATGATCATTACTCTGGTGAAACATTACCTGGTGGTGCATGGACAAGACTGGGGAGGGCTGGAGGCCAGTGGGAAGGCTTTGGCTATGTTCTAGGTTATAGGGGCCAAGCATGAGGCCAACAAGAAGGCATGGATTTGAAGGATATTTAAGACATAGAGAATTCCCAGCTGCGGCTTAGGCAAATGGGTAGAGGGGATTCCGGGAGCCAAGATCCCAACGTAAGAGATTCAAGACGTTTTTGGCCCTGATGGGTCTGCAGATGGAAACACCCAGGTGGCAGCACTCAGGAGAGAGACCGAGACTACGGTCAGGGGTGAGATGGGGTAAGGGGTGCAGAGGGGGTGCTTACAGAGTTAAGGACGGATGATATCACTCAGGGAGAGTGGACAGAACAAATCACACTTCACAGTCCCTTCCACTGCTGAACTGAGACATTAACTCTGCTACCACTTCCCAATTTCAAGGCGGGAATGTGTTAATGGACAGACTGGTCTCAGATATGAGTTATGTCCCCATCAGCTCGTCTCCAACCTTTGGCGCTTGCTGCCACTTGTCTGCTCGCACGCGGTCAAACAAATGACCAAGCCGTAAACGCGCACGAGCGGAAAAGCGTGGCAACAAGCCCACCGCACCTCACTCGGCAGCTTGTTCTTCTCATGGGTACACGCGTGCGCCTATAGCTGGGCTTTTATTTTGCACACACAGACGATCGTCATAGTTTCTGCTAATAAAACTGTCCCCAACTCTAATTGTGAAATTAATTACGTTGTTAGTTTATGGGATTTCTTATGACTTCCAGGTGCTCTGACACCGAAACATGGAGAAATAGAGGAGTAGAGGGAGAATAAGGAAGGGTAGAGGAGGGGGCCTGGGGGCGCCAGCACTCTAGAGGCAGGAAGAGGAACAGCTGAGGGGAGGCAGGAGGGGACAGGGAGGGAGCACCAAGATGGGAGGGTATTCCTGGAAGTCTCTGCTTCCGGCCGGAGGGGCGGAGCCTGTTCCTTCCTGTCACTGCAGACCCAGCTCATTCCAGGAGCACACGCCCTGACGTCTCCCAGGTGGCTGAGTCTCCCCTGAGAATCTGGGTGCTGGCAAGGCAGGGAAGCCCCCACACAGCTCTGCTCCTTCTTTCTTCCCGGCTGGTCAGACAGGCCTCACGCCGAGGCCACGGTCAGGCGACCTTAGACCTTCGTTCCAAACCCCCAGGCACCCAAAGCTGCCCTGCCTCAGGGGGCAAAAGGGGGCACTCCAGCAGAGTGGAAGTGAGAAGGGGCAGAACCCTAGGGGAGTCGCCCCTGCACAGGGCACACCCTGGTGGGCGAAGGGGAGCTCGAAGCCCACCCATGCTATAACAGGTGATGCATGGATTGGGGGTTGAGCAGGTAAGACCCAGCCTCTGCGTATCTAAGGTGCCTGCCTCATGGGTTCCTGGGTGCCACCGTGAGAAGGGGAGGACTTGAAGCTTACCCTACTTGTCCTAGACAATAATGAACATTTATTGATTCTACATTTATTGATATACAGCACTAATTCTGTGCTGGGTATTACTTGTTATATTTGCCTTCTGTTGTGCTAGTCTTCACAACCAGCTTAGGGGCTGGGTACTGCTATTGTCCCCATTTTACATAAAAGAAAACTGAGGCACAGAGAGGTTAAGGAACTGGCTCCAGGTCATTCATCTAGAATCGCGCTGTCCAATAGAACCTTCTGTGAAAATGCTCTGTGCTATCCAGGACGCTAACCACGAACTGCCTGGGGCTATTGGGCACTTGGAAGTGCAGCTGATGTGACTAAGCAACTGAGTTTTGCATTACATTAAATTTAAAAAGCCCCGTGTGGCTGAGCCTGTCCTCTAACCATTCACACTACAATGGCAGTTTGGGAACTATGCTTTGGGACTGAGCTGTGGAGCCAAGAGTCCAGCCCTTCTCCTGTGGATCTAGTGCATAAATGGGAAGCCTTGAAGGAAGGTATTTTTACCAGGAAGTAACAAGGTTAAAAATGGTCTCTTGAGATGTGGGGATTATGTCAAAATTCCCTGGAGCTCCCTTGCCTGCTCCTATTGCCCACACTGTTTGACTAAAAGTGCTCCTGTCTAGACCATTCCCAGAGGACTTCTCGGGGTATTTGTGGCCCCAAGTGGGTGGCAGGAGTGAGACAGTGAAGTCTCTGGAGCCACAGCACTCCACACACAACCCACCTTGATCACGTGACTGTTCTGCTTACTGAGCACCAGGGAGAGAATAAACATCACGTAGAAAGCGCCCCCCACCCCGGCCGTGCCCCGGGAGGCAGGCCTCACTAACCCCACAGCACCCACGAGACACTGGCAGTGTGGAGGAGGTCAGCTGCTGGCCCTAGCTCACATGTCTCATAAATGGGAAAATGCAGGATTCGAATCCAGGTCTACTGGAACCTAAAGCTCATCACGCTCCTTCCACCACTGCACCTTAACTCTCACTTGCAAACTGTTACCGAGAGGGCTGGATAGGTTACCAAGAAACACATGCAAAAAAGGCAGTGGTTGCAGAGGTGAAGCCATTGAAAGGGAATGAAAACACAAGTCAGGGCCTATGAACACCTGGCAGGGGCTCTGGGTGCGAGAAGGAGGGTGGGGAGGAGGAAGAGAAAGGAGAGGAGAGAACTTTAGGCTGAGGGGAAAGAGTTAGGACCACTTCCCAAAGCTCCGGAGAACTTGGTACCTGGGCATTTCACTACCAGCAAACTGGCACGCGATGCCCACCTCCTAAACCCTTGAGTGCCCAGCTCGTGGGTCTTCGGGACACCTGTACCTTTCATACTATGGCCCCACCACCACCACCACGCACACACCAAGCTGAGCAGGCCCGCCTTACTGGACGGCAAACACAGGCCCATGACTTCAGATGAGTTTACCCTACTCCAGGACCTGCCTGGACAAGCCCATTGTAGACAAAGGCAGCAGGGGGCCTAGGGCGAGGTCACACTCCTGAGGGGCTGGCCAAAGCCCTGGCAGCCTGCAGCCAGCCTGCTCTTCTGGGGGCTGAAACTCTGCTCCAGGACCATAAACAAAAGGAGAATTTCTCTGAGAACTGGGACCTCCACCTGAGAAGCCTTCACGCAGCTACGCAGCAGCCCAAACTTACAACTGCTTATGTGCACACACCTGTTAGAGGCATTTCGATTTTCACGTTTGTCAGGCCCTTCACATTTGATGCCTCACCTGATGAGTGCAGCAGCTCTCTGCCGTCAGAACTATCACCCGACTTTTTACAGAAAGCTGAAGAACAGAGAGGCTGTTCACCTGCCGGGGGTCCGCACCATCAGTAAGAGCTGGGGCGGAGTCTCAGGGCCGGAGCTCCGGAGCTCCGTCTGCCTTTGGTGGATGGCATTCCCTACCCTGCTGCTCCCCCTTGGCCATGACAGGAAAACTCACCAGGGCCAGAATGCCCTTCAAGTGGTCTGGGCCAACTCTCAGAGTTTGTAGTTACCGCTGCTGCTTTTCTGATGGAAACAAATGACTCAGTAACCCCAGAATCTAGGGACAAACTCTAGTTTGTCATTCACAGAACACCTAAAAGGTGCCAGATGTATTTCCATATATTAGTAAATCCTCCTGGCAACTCTACAAGGTAGTGCTGGCTATCCCCATCTTACTAATGAGAAAACTGAGGTTTCTGAGGTTAAATCACTTGCTCTAGGCAGCGTAAGTGTTAGGTGGTAGAGCTGAGGGTCAAACGCTGACTTGTCTAACTGTAGGACAGAAATGATTTCACAATTCTTCCTTCACACACTACTGCCTGCTGTAGGGGCTCTGACCTTAACCCAAGAAACTCAAGAGAAGAAAGCAATAAGGAATTAATTTGTTTCCCAAGGGTGTGGCTTGGCCAGAGTCTCAAGCGGACACCCCTGCTCCCTCGCAGCTCCAAAATCTCCTGAGAGGCCTCTAACACAATCTCCCACTCCCCGCTGCGTGCACATGTGTGTGGACATGTTAGGTGGCGGTCAGGGGCTGAGGGTCTGGGAGGAAAACGCAGTATAGGCGACCGACTGGAAGCAGAAAGGTGTTAGTGCCAGGGATTTTGATTTGCAATCATCATTTTTTGCAAGGAATGGGGATTTTTCTTTTCATAAAGGATTGGACTTCCTTGAATTTTAGACCTTTCGCAAATATTATTTTAGGAGAAAAAAGAAGAAGAAAACCCACAGAATGCCTGTCGCAGCTACTCACTTCCACAATGAATCACGGACACAAAACCACAGCTATGTGGCCAACAAAGGAACTATGTGTTTTCACATTTTGTTATGGGAAATCATTTAGCAATCTTCACTATGTCATGTGCAGACAGACAGGCAGACAGACGTGCATACGCACCCCTCTGGGTCCCAAGCAGACAATCTTACACCCATGGTCATCAGATGACTTTGCATTTAACTCGTTTTCCCTTTTGAATCCTTTTTTAGGGAATTATCCTGTAAGGTTTACGTCTTCCTCCTTAGCTCATCAGCGGCGGGGCGTGCGTGCGCGTGCGCGTGCGCGTGCGCAGACGCGAGCAGGTGACCCAGGGAAGATGCGGCGGGATGCTGAGACGCCGACTTGGTTAGTTCCGCAGTGGGAAGAGGCACACGTTTTGGAGCCCCTCGTCTGTTACTGTTATCATAATATAGTTGCTTCTACATGTCCATGGGGGATTGGTTGCTGGACACCCCCACCCACCCATACCAAAATCTATGGATGCTCAAGTCCCTTACATAAAATGACACAGTATTTGCATATAATCGACCCATATTCTCCCATGTCCTTTAAATCACCTCTAGATTACTTATAATACCTAATACACTGGAACTGCTATGTAAATGGTTGTTACACTGTATTGTTTAGGAATGATGACAAGAAAAAAAAGCCCGTACACATTCAGGACAGACCACAGGCCTAACTACGTAGTATGTGTCAGCAACAGAATGGTTTTTTAAAAAATATTTTCCGCCTGCGGCTGGCTGAATTGGCGGCCATGGATACGGAGGGCCGACTGTACCCCTTTACCTTTCACAGCGCCTTTTCTGGCAGTGGCAAATGGGTTAATGGGTGGCAGATTTAAACACCGCATAACTGGAAAAACTACTTGATCCATAAATCAGAACTTCCTCTACATTGTGGACAAGGGGTGAAATCTGATCTATATATTCGAAAACCGTGAGCTCGAAAGGAAAATTCACAGGGCCTGAAAAATCTCCATGATGATTTTTGAGGCATGTTTTCTCAGAACAGCTTTCCACCCACGCCTCAGCTCGCGCGCTCTCTCTCTCTCTCTCTCTCTCTCTCTCTCTCTCTCGCTCTCTCTCTCTCAGTGTGTGTGTGTGTGTGTGTCTGTCTGTCTGTCTCTGTGTGTGCGTGTGTGACACACACACTCGCTCTCTAACCCAGAGGGTGGCATTTACTGAGTAAGCAGCCACAGTTCTGTACGAAGCAACCGGATGGGACGGAGCTTCCCCGGGGCATCTGAGAAAGAGCATTCGCTGTCTTTCCATCCCCTTCTTGTTCATTTCCCTAACCCTTTCCTTTCAAATAAAAAACCTAGAGGATTTAGGCCCGTTGAATGCTGTGAGTACAGGCACAGCTTGACAGGCTTTTTGTTCCTATTTTTTATGTTGGATGTTGGAAAGTGCACACATTAACGTTTCAGTGACCCCAACAAGCTCCCATTATGCCCCACACATGGTCGTGGGCGTGTCGCTCCAGGCTCTCTCCAGGATTCTGTAGTTTTCTGAAAAGACACTAGATGCCATGCCTGCCCCAGTCCTCTGCAGCTCCCACACCGGGCTTGCGGCTTGGCCCCTGCCTGAGCTCACCTACTCCGGGGGCTGTTCAGCAGAACAGCTGCAAGCATGAGTCCTGGAGTCTTGAGCGGAGGTGGGCTGGAGTCACCCTCCCTCGGTTTCCTCATTGCAGAGTGGGGGTAAAAGGAACGTCCTCCTCATAGGGTCATTGTGAGCACTGGCTAATGTGCTGGGGATCTTCTGTTTGCCCCAGTCCCCATAGGATCCCAGCAGGAGGCAGAAGGTAGGCAGAGGGAGTGAGGCATGGATCCTCCCTCCTCTCTCCTGACAGGCCACCGAGTGTGGGCAGTGGCTGTGTTCTCTGCCAGAGGCCACAGCCCTTGTGGCCCTCTCCTATGGCTGGAGCTACTCTGAGTAACTCCTTTAGTTACACAGTGGCTCCTTTAGACCTGGAAGATGAAGTGCCTCCCTACTCAGTTACCCCGGGGGTACCCACCATCCTTTGTTATTTCCCCTGACCCTGCCTGTGCCTGTACAGACAGACCGTTATCCAACTGCTCCCCACTGAGAGTGCCATCTGTTTCCTGATGGGACTCTGACTGATACAGATAAGAAAGAGTATCCACTATTGAGTATTGAGCACTTCACTATGTGGCTCAGTGATTTATCCACCTCCTTTTATTTTATTCTGACTGCAACCCTGTATTTTATTTTATTCTGGCCAGTATAGCACCATCAGTTTGTACTGAGACTTGGGGAAGTGAAGAAACTCATATAGCATCAAACGGCTAGTGAGCCACAGGATCAGACGAAGCTGAGGTCTGACTCATGACCCAGGCTTTTAATCACTATGCTGTGTTGTCCCCAGCACTGTAAAGTGCTTCATACAGTAGGGCCGGCTGACTCAATCATGCTCATAAATGGTAGGTTAAAATAATAACCATACCACACTCAAAAACCCACAGTCTTAAATTCTACTGTGTCATAGTCTTAACCCAACCCTAACCACAGCCCTAAGGTTAAAACCTCATTCTTATACCACACTTTAGTTACCCTAACCACCACTTTATTGTGAAATAGAATGTTACCTCAACCACGACCTTAGTCCCACCCAGTCCGGACCCAAACATTCACCACAGCAACCATAATTCCACGCATCTCCTTAGGGGGAGGCTGGGATCAGGGCTGTGGTGAGCACTGGGAGTCTCCCTGCCCCTCTGCTCTTGGGTGCCTGCCCCCATTCCAGTAGCAGGTGCAGCCCTGCACCCCACTCCATGTATATGTCACTACTTGAACTCAACATGATTGGCCAAAAAGCATTTGTGCAATAGCCACCCCCCACCCCCCTGCATATCACCGACCTGGTGACTTTGGTGTGGGGAGGACAAGGAGAGGAGAGAGTGTGGAGCATCTAGCACAGTGTCTGAGACATAGCAGGGTACAATGGATCCATGGTAATGATGAAGAAGGACAATTAGAAGAGGAAGAGGCTCGTAGGTTTCTCCATCACTTTGCTGCAGGCTGTGGGCAGATAAGTGAACAGCTCATGTCTCAGAGACTGTAGAGGGTTGGGGCCTGCTGGGTTGGGAGGGAGTCCCTCTCTGGAACCAAACCTAGGGAAGGGTCTGATAATCCTCAGCTCTGGAAGACTCCTGGGAAAGGGAGTCAGTCAGTCTTCATCAAAGATTTTGGGATCGCCTCAGGTCGCTTTAGTTCAGATGTCCACCTTCGAGCCTGACTAGGAGGGGGAGGAAGGAAACAGGAAGCAGACACCCTTTCCCTTGAATCTGCCCACTTGCTCTGCATAGGGAGTAGGAGAGGTGTTGGAAAGCCCGGGGCTCCCTTCTCCCCTCAGCATGCAGAGGCCTGAGCTTGGCATCTTCACCAAAGCAGAGGTGTCGCACTGGGTAGAACAGGACAGAAGGAGGAGGCTTGTAGGCTCTGTGCATGGAGAGAGGCGCACCAGCCCCCACCTTCCTCCCGACCTCTGTTGGGACCCTTAGGCTGAGCGTCAAAAAACGTAGCCAGACTGCGCGCCCAGCTGTGTCCGCTCAGAGCCCGTGTCTTTTCCTTATTCTCCCAGGTACCCCAAGGCCAGCCATGGCGCTGCCCGGGCCCCAAGCTCGGGTGTTTGTGTGGGTTGGAGAGGCATACATTAACACTCTATAAGGCTCCAAAGGTCTACCTCCCTTTTAGAGAAACCCAGAAAGGGCCTCAGCAACCAAACCCAGCTGGAGAGGACTGCCTTGGAGCAACATGCTTCGTGGGAGAAATGGGAGACGCTTCCCTTTGGGAAGAAGCCAGGTTCAGGGTCACGACATACTCGTACAGAGGCACAGGCTGTGCACTGCACAGTTCCTGGAGTGCCCGTCATGGGGACTACAAAGTAGCGGACATCTCTTGGTGTCACGTCCAGTGAGCAACAGGTCCAGCACAGAACAGCCTGTCTCCCTCTCCCCCTGCCCCGGTGGGAATGGAGTGCTTCAGATCCTCCCAGTTACTTCAAGCAGTCTCTGCTAGCAAGTGATGGGTGTGAATGGCGGGCATTGAGTCCCAGAGACCCAGCACATACCTTACTGTGGCCCATCTATACCCCCAGAATCCTCTGCAAGCAGCAGGGAGAGGGGGTGAGCAGTGGAGGAAGTACTCAGCTAAGACACTTCTACTGTCCCCAAAAGCTGCAAAGGGATTTCTGTGACTTCAGATGTGGAAACAATAAAACCCTTTTCCTTTGTCCTGGCTGGCGGCCCAGGAGTGAGCATTGCCCTCTGACTACTGCCCTCTGAGCCCTCCCTCTTCCAAATCCACAGCCTTCTGGAAGGGGTTCATGCCACTGTCCTAAGGCCCAAGGAACAGAAGAAACTGGGAGGAGACCCCTTCACAGCTGTCCCAGCCATGCATCAAACTCCTGGCATTCCCAAGAGTCTGCTAAGCCCTGCTCCAGCTGTGCTCTTGTCACCCTTAGGAGAGAAGCATGGCCCTCAGTCTGCCTGGGCTTCAGACCCCCGAGGCCGAGGGGCACAGGGCGGGAGCACTGGGAGAGCACCTTTTTGAGCAACAGTGCGCTAGGGGATGAACTGAGTGTCAGCTCAGAAGGGAATAGACCCAAGACCACTGTCTTAGCTCCAGGCAGCACCCAGGGATACATGGCAACAGGGATGCTCATTCAGTAGCTATTTATTTATTGAGTGCTTACTATATGTCAGGCACTGTTCTGGGATATGTCAATGAATAAAACAAAGATCCCTGCCCTGTAGCTGGGGAAACACAGACAGTAAACAATAAACATAATAAGTAAGTAAATTATATGTCACATTAGAAAGGGAAAAATAAAAATACTGTGAAAATAAAAAGTGAACCAAATGAAGGGACTTTCAAGTTGGAAGTTTACAATATTTAATAACAGGAAAATGGGAGCCATCTCCCTCCTGGGAAGGGGCCAGGTCTAGGGTCACCACACACAGCTGCATGTGCTGTGCACTGCACAACTGTTGGTGTATCTGTCACAGACACTATGACGTGAAGCACATTTCTTGGGGTTGTGTCCAATGGCCAAGGTTAACCTAAGTTTAAAACCTTAAGAAGGTAGTGAGGGAGGGCCTTAAGGAGGAGTTTCTCCTGAAAGTAAGCCATTCTCATAGGAGCAAATACCCCTGCCTACTCTCAGAACTGCTGAATAACAATAATAATCAGCATGTTATAGCTCATGTTAAAGCAACACTCGCCCACGTTGTCTTAGTTAATCCTCACAGTATGCCAGTGAGGAAAGAATGACCATTCCCATTTTACAGATGGAGACCTTAAGGCTTAGTGAAGTTAAGTACCTATGGTGGAGGCTAGTTAATAGTCCAGTAGAAACAAAATTCGGTCTCCTAATTCTAAGTCTTTTCAAAATACTGTAGTCAAGGTCCAAAGGGTTGGGAAATTCCAGAAAAACCCCAGGGGGCAAGTTTGGGGCTCAGATTTATAAAAACAAATCAGAAAAAAAAAATGGACTAAGGGGAGATAAAAGGAAGGAAGGCACTCAACTTCCAGAGGTCCCAAAAGCTCGACTCAGTCAGGATTTTAGGGGCTGAGTCAACCCAGCAGGGACGCACCACTCAGCAGCTGAGGAAGTGGTGACACAGCACAGAAGATGGGGGCTGCTTAACCCACCGCAGCCTTGCCAAGGTGAACTTGAAGCCAGACTGCCAGGGACAGCTAAGGTCCCTGGTGAAAGGCATCACATGTCCTTGTCACGACCTTGGAAATAGGTAAAGGGGAAGGAAGGAAGCGCATTTCACCATCAGGGATGGAAAATGGCCAGACTGGAGGCCAGCATCTGAGATAATTAACTCTTGGCCTCAGAGAAGATCCATTCTGCCCCTCTGATCCACAAATGGGGAAACTGGGGCCAAGGGAGCTCTAGGCACTCATGCCAGATGCTTTACATGAACTTCTCCAAGTTCTCCAAGCACAAGTTGGTCTCTCGTCATGACTAGAGAATGATCTTGGGTCCCAGGGACTTGAGTGATGAGGAGGAAGGACAAACAAGGGGTCATGCTGTCCAAAGGAGCAAGCAGAAGTCCAGAGCAGAAGGGAGTGTGGCTGGAAGGTGGCCGAGCAGGAGCCAGGCTCAGCGGGCCCAGCAAGCCTTCAGGCTGGCCCAGAGTCAGGAGCTCCTGGATCTGCAGACAGACCAACAGCCCAGCTGCCAAGCTCTGTTCTGCCTCAGTTTCCCCACCTCTAAGTCAAGACAGTGCAGTGGAGAAAAACCTATTCTGGCAAATAGGGTGTCTCCACACTAATTTTTCATAGACATGGGGAGTAGACAGGCCGGACAAAAGGTTCCACACCCTACCAACCACTCTACCTGCATTATTTCAGTGAATTCTCTCAACCACCCTGTGAGACAGCATGAGTTTTCCCACTTCAGAGTCAAGAAACTGATTTCAGAGAGGTGACGTGACTTGCATACTAGTTTGTGCAGGTGCCAGGGTTTAAATTCTGCCTGATTCCAAGTCCAGTGCTCCCCCGAAACATACACTGGGGCTGCCTCCTTTCACCTTCTCATTGTCCCTTTTGTGTCCAGCTGCCCTCTCCCTAGGGTCCTAGTTTCTGATTCTGGGTCGTCAGCCTCCTGGGACTATCTCTTGTCATTCTGCCAGGAATGCACCTGGGTGGCTCCTGCCGCGGCCCCAGGGGCAGTGATCTACTGAGAAGTCGCTTTGCTCCCTCATCTGGCAGAGAGCACGCCTGGGGCAGAGTCCTTCCCTCTCACCCCACAGGAGGCCTGGAGAAGGCCTGGAGGTGAAGGGAGGCAGCCCTCCCATGGGAAACCTATGGGCTCCGTCTCAGCAATAGCAGGTTAGAGGTCATATGTCAGAAAGTGTCAAGAGGGTCAGGGTAGGGGTGGCACAATGCCGGGGGGCTGCTCTGAGGCATACACGGCACACGCTCTGTGGCCCTGACACTCATCACCAAGGCTGGATTTTTGGCAGAAACTGCACCAGTGCCCCTGCCCTTTCTCCCTGTCCCCACAGTCAAAACCTTGGCACAGGCCTGGGTCCCAAGTTGGGCTGTGGGAGTGGGGACTAGTGATCTCACCTCTCTGAGCATCCTCAATAGAACCCGGGGACACTGGGAACTCGTTGCAAGGAGTTGTGAGAATTAAATAAGATAGTGCAGGTAGGAAGCCAACCCTGTTCACTCAGCACATATTTGTTCAACTGGACTCTGGGCCAGTTATATTTGAGGTGCTAAAGATACAGCAGGAAAGAAAACCCCTGTCTTCCTGGACTTGCCAATTTACTGGGGTAAGAAAAACAATAAATCAATTAAACAAGTAGACTATATAAGACATTAGTGCTATGGAGAAAAATAACTTGGTAGCGGGAGGGAGGGTTTGCGGGGTGCAGTTTTAAACTGGGTGAACATGGAGGGCCCTGCTGAGAAGGAAAGACCTGAAGTGGGGCGGAAACCAGCCATGTGAGTGTCTGGGAAGTGTTTGCGGTGGGCTGAATTTTGTCTCCCACGAAGATGTGTTGACGTCCTAACCCCCTCCCTGTGCATCTAATCTTATTTGGAATTAGGGTCTTTGCAGAGTAATTAGTCAGCTTTAGAGGAGGTCATACTGGATTAGGGTAGACCCCAAGTCCAATCACTGGTGCCCTTATAAGGAGGACACCCCCCACACACACACACACACGAAGGCCATGTGACAATGGAGGAAGAGCTTAGGGTGATGCAGTCACAAGCTAAGGGACATCAAGAATTGCCAGGAGCCACGAGAGGCCAGGAGAGAGGCACGGAAGATTCTCCCTCAGAGCCTCCGGAAGAAAGAACGCTACCA
This sequence comes from Lyroderma lyra, assembly GCA_004026885.1. NCBI lineage: Eukaryota > Metazoa > Chordata > Mammalia > Chiroptera > Megadermatidae > Lyroderma > Lyroderma lyra. The sequence goes on along the minus strand of PVJL010000077.1, from coordinate 620,287 downwards.
ACACCTTGATTTGGGACTTTGGCCTCCTGAACCGTGAGGGAATAAATTTCTGGTGCTTTAAGACACACGGTTTGTGGTCATTGCTTATGGCAGCCTGAGGAAACTACCACAGTGCTCCAGGGAGGGGCATAGCAAGTGCAAAGGCCCTGAGCTAAAAGCATCTCTGCCACGTTTGGGGAAACACCAGTTGGCGCGTGTGGCAGAAGCCCGTGAGTGCAGGGAGTTGAATGGTGACAGTTGATGTTGGAGATGTCAGAAAAGTTTCTGGGCCCAGATCATGGGGGGCCACCCTTGTGACAAGCCCTTGACAAGGGGAGCTGTTATACTTCCAATGGAGGGTCCCAGCTGGAATGGGCTGCCACAGGTGGGTGTGGTTGGCTCCCAAGATCTTTGTCCCCTGATGTTATGCCTTTAACCTATTACATTAAATAGCAAAAGGAAATAAGGTTGCTAACCAGCTGGCCTCAAATAGGGAGACTCCTCGATGATCTGTGGGGGCCCAATGTAATCACGTAGGCCCTTAAAAGTGGAAGAAGTCAGAGAGCCCGTGAGAGAGACCCAGCTGAAGGAGAAGGCAGAGGGAAGATTCAAAACCTGAGGAGTTGCTGGCTTTGAAGAAAGGAAGGTGGCCACAAGCCAAGGAATGTGAGTGGCTTCTACATGCTACAAACGACCCCAAAGTGACAGCCAGCAAGGAAACAGAGATCTCAGTCATACAACTGCAAGGAACTGAATTCTGCCAACAATCTGAATGAGCAAGGAAACAGATTGTCCCGTAAAGCCCCCAGGAGCTCTGCCCCGTGACACCTTAACTTCAGCCTGGTGAGACCCGTGCCCAATGTCTGACATACAGCACTGTAGGACAACGCATTTGCATTGGTTTAAGCTGCTAAATTTGTGGAAATCCATTACGGCAGCCATACAAAACTAACACAGGGGATAAAGAGGTGAGGTGCACAGAGAGGAGGCGATCCAGAAGGAGAGGGAGAGACTGGGTCAGTAAAAACCAGGCTGACTCAGCTCCCTTCTGGGGGAGCAGCCCACCGAGGGCCACCACCACAGGGTCCCCGACAGCTTCTGAGATATCTCTCTGCCATCCCTGCTTGTCCTGCTCAACACTGTCCTTCAGATCCCTTGTTGTTGCCCAAGTACAGATGAAGCCTGCTTAAGAGGTCCCCAGAGCTCAGGTTCTAAATCCTCAAGTCAGGGCAAACCCAGTGGAGGTCCCTCCCATTCTGAGAAATGACATGACACCTCCCCTTGGCCCTCCGTCTCCCACAGAGTTGGTGAGATGGGCCCTGGTGGAACAATGAAGCCAGCCAAAGCCACCACTGGTGCTCTGTTGCATCGGCTAGCCACGCCTCCCCTGAGGCTGGAGCTGGGCTCTGACTTCTCCCAGAGCAGCTCCGCACACACACACACATAAGTGAGTATGCCCACATGCATGCAACCCTGGTTTTCTGTCTGCTCTTTGCCACAGTCTCCTGTTCACTCAAGTCCCCATGGCAAAGACAACCAGCCTGCTGATGGCTAATAGGTAGTGAGCACTAACTGAAATCAGGCACCATACTAAGTGCTCTATTCACATGATCTCATTTCATCCTCTCTGCAATCCTATCCAGTGGAGACTACTGAGTCAGAGAGGTTAAGATGCTTGCCTAATGTCACACAGCTGGTGAATGGTAAATGCAGGATTGGAACCCAGACTTGTCCAAAAGCCTAAGCTGGGATTATCACTGCTCAAGGTGTGGTCCATGGACCAACAGCGTCAGCATCACCCGAGACCGGATGCTCACCCCAGACCTGTCGAATCCGAAGCTGGATGTGAAGTTCCCAGATGATACACATGCTCACTGCAGATTGAGAAGCGCTGTGCGAAGCGCTGTTTCCAAGGCCTGCTGGTCCCAGGTTATTGTAACCACACCCTTCCCCAATCTCTCAAGACCCTTCCCTAAACTGCCTGGCTCTTGATTCCAGGTGGGAAGGCCCTCTGCCCAGCCTTGGGGAACAAACCTGGACCTGGGGCTCAGAAGGAGTCTCCAGGCCCCCTGCAGTCAGCCTGCAATGCAGCTGTACAACATCAATCCACGGCTGGCTCTCTGCAGAGCATGCTGCCTGCTGTCTGAGACTCTCCTAGCCCCTCCTTCTGGGACACAAGTCTCTTGGCCTCTGTCTAGTGCTCTGCTACAGAGGCCTCTGGCCATCACCAATCCCTGCAGTGTCTCCCCTCCCTGGACATTTTGCACTCCCCTCTTATTCCTATAAGAATGCCCCTTACTCATGTCACCCTCCTAGCTGGACACCAAGGGCCTGTCCAAGTTGCCATCAGGAGAGAGGCCAGCGGCTGTTTGGGAAATCTGGCTAAGCTCACAGGAAATGTCTGACACCACCAGGCAAGTGGGATTTGGCCTCCCAAAGCAAAACACAGCTGGGCCGACAGCGGGCCCCTCGGACTTTCCCAGATTTCATGGCATTGAGGTCCCAGGGCAGAGAGAGACTGGGCCGGCCTGGAGGCTACAGCTCATTAAAAACATCACAGTAGCCCCTGGCCAGGGAGCCTGTGAAGCTCAAGGAGAGCTGCCCTGCTGTGGGCCAGAGATCTCACCCTGGGCCTGCACCCTCCAGCGCCTGTTGCACATATGAAACCTTTGCTGGGAGATCAAAGACTCCCATAGCTCACCCTCCCTCCCTTCCAGCCTCCTCCTCTCCCCGGCATCAAGACTCATTCATGTATTCATTCTGCTTCTGTTGATTGAGCACATACAGTGTGTCAGGCACTGTGTTAAGTACCAGGGCCACATTCATGAATGAGCAGGACATAGTCCCTGCTCTTGGGAGCTCCTGGTCCAGTGAGCAAATAAACAGACCACCCAAGGCAGAGTGAAAAGATCCACCCAGGGAGGCTGGGAGCCTCACTTCCTCCTGTACTTGGTTCCAGGCACCGAGTGAAGGTGCCATGCCAACTCTTCAGTTTGGACCAAGTGACAGAGTACAAGTGCAGACAGAGTGTTTTCTATAAGCTAGGGCTGTGGGAGGAGCTGTGGGGAAATCCAGAGTGTACGACAGAGTCACTGCCTTCCAGGCCACACAGTCTGATTGCAGACACAGGGCACAGACTCACAGCGATGTGTGCCAAGTGTGGGCTGCAGATAGCTGGGTGCAAGTGATTGGGGCAGGGGCGTTGGGAGGAAATAGGAGTGGGCCTTGAAGAATATGAGGAGCAGGATGGGCTGGGCAGGGAAGGTCAGACAGCTCTGATTCAAGGATGTGAGAGCAGAATGACCCACCAAGCGACCACCCCCCAACACTCACATACCTGCATGAACACACACAGGAGATCGGTGCGTTCATTACTAACTGAATGAATCACACAAGACAAAAGAGAGCTTGCAAGGGGAGAGCCCAGATGGAAGGACTTTGCTTGCACTCCGCACCTGGCCAGTCCTGGAACTGGCACCTTGGGGCTTCACACCAGGCCCACCCACCTCCCACTACCTGTCAGCCTGCTCACAGCCAATCCCAGGCCTTTCGCCTGCCCCTTTGTTGTCTATCTGGCCTCTGGCTCTGTCCCTTTCTCTGCCCCAGCATCCCCAGGCCTTGCCCAAAAGGTTTGGCTCTTCTTGTTTTGACCTTAGAGCTCCATAGGCCTTGATCTGAGTTCATCCTTCAGCTCTTCCTGCTCCTGGCTGCCTTTGGAAACCACCTGCTTGGGTAATAGAGCCCTGGAACCCCACTTTACCAAGGCCCTGGTCAGCCCAGCACTCTCTTCAGAGCTGCTGCACAATCTCAAGCTCCTGTTCCTTCTCCCCTGAGCTTTCGGGCTGGGGACCTGACTCCAAGGTCAGCTTCCTCTCCCTGTTTCTCCTGGCCTCCGAGAGGGCAAATCCTTTTCCTCCTTAGTTCAGCAAGACAAGTTTGCAACATCTCACAAAGATCTTCCTAAGTAGGAAGTGAATGGGGAAACCAACCTGAAAAACCAAAAGGAAAACACAGGGCCCTGGAAATGGACCAGTTTACAAAGTTCAGAGTCCCTGTCCGGAGCTAGAAAAAGCCTCGCCAGCCTGGCTGGCAGCGGACCAGGGAATCCTGCCCGTGAACACTCCCGGTGCCCACTTGTTATACTCGCTTCCCCGCCGTGCTCCTGCTCTTCCCCTCCAAGGAGAGCCGTGAGCACTGTGGTCAGTGAGCTGACCGGTTCCTTTCTGGGGGAGGAGCCCCCCCTGCATCACAGAGACCAGGAGCAGAGGAGGAGGAAAAGGGCCATTTATAAAGAGTTTTCTGTGTGCCAGGCACTGCGCTCCGCTCCTTCCTTACATGAACTAACCCTGACAACAGTTCCAGGAGTAGGGTTATCATCATTGTCCTCGGTGAGTAACTTGTCCCAGGTCACCCACCTAGGAAGCGGCAATGCCAGGAAGCCTGGTCCCAGGCACACGCCCTCCTCAGCTTTCTCCCAGGGCCCGGAGGGTAAGGAGTTCACCTCCCACCGCTGAGCACCCCTGTCCACGCAGCCGGGCACAGCTGGCGCCACCTCCAACACCGCTGCCCGGCATCGCGGGCGGGGGCAGGGAGACGGACGTGAGTGGGGAGGAGGGCAGGACGGGCAGCTCGCGCCTTCTCCGCCACGTCCTCACCCGACGGTCCCAAGGAGGAAGCCCCTCCGGAGAGAGACTGTGCCCCTGGGCCCGAGGTCCCACTGAGGAGGAGGCTTACCTGGCTGGTGGCAGCTGCGGTGCGGGTGGCCGTGCTCTGGCCGCAGGGCTCTCTCTGGCGGTGCTGCTCCTACGCAGGTTGGGCGAACCCTCCGCCGAGCGTCGGGGGGCTGGCCTGGAGCCCTGGGGATCAAACTCCTCCTCAGGGATGACCTCCTCACAGCGGGCTCCGCGGAAGCCGGAGCGGCACACGCAGAGCTGGGGCCGGCTGCAGGAGCCCCGGTTCTGGCACGGTGGCTGGCACACGGCTGCGGGGACACGGAGCGGGCGCACGGTGAGGGCAGGGGCCAGGCGACACGTCCCTGTCCCCGGGGCCTCCTGCCTCTGCCGCTCGGCCCTCCCCACGCACGCAGACCTGTAACCGCCGCCGCAGGAGGCTCCCTGGGCGCGGTCCTCTCCCCGCCCCCCACCGGACTGGAAGTCCCAGGAGGGCAGACGTTGGGGCGTTGTCTGTCCCCTCCTGTAGCCCCAGGACAGAGCAGTTTCTTGAAGAATGCTGAATAAAGGAGTGGATGAAGAATGCATGAGTCTCTTTAATGGGAAAGGGCTGGACACCGGCCACGTCAGGGGGTTTGAGCTGTTGGGGAGTTTTCGGTCTCCCGCGAGCTGTGTGATCTTGACCCCACTGAGCCTCAGTGTCCCCGTGATCCGCATGCGGGGTAGGCCGAGGAGGCTGGGAGGCTGAGGGTCTCTCACAGGCTTGTTCAGCATGAAGGTCTCTCCTCTTCCTCCTCTTCTCAGAGTCTGCTCCGAAGCTCCCACCCTTCCTGACTGAGAGCTAGAAGGATTTTGCCTCCTGGGCCCTGGGTCCAGCCTGGGGGTAAGGTGGGGCTGGAACTGTACCCTTTCCTCCAAGCCAGCACTGTGCAGCAGACGTTGGCCACAGGGCCCACGACTTCTCTCTTTACTGCCCTTTGTCACCTTGCAAAATCTGGAGCCACCTTTAGTGACCAGCAGCCACAGGAGAGTCACATGCGGACACACCTCTCCTAGCACCTCCTCTGGGGAACAGGTAGGAACCCAGGAGAGCTCGGTCCGGCTCATGCTGGACCCTCTAAACCAGCGGTTCTCAACCTTCCTTGTGCCGCGACCCTGTAATGCAGTTCCTCGTGTTGTGCTGACCCCCATAAAGTTATTGTCGTTGCTACTTCATAACTGTCATGTTGCTACTGTTATGAATCGTCATGTAAATATCTGATATGTGTTTTCCAATGGTCTTAGGCGACCCCTGTGAGAGGGTCGTTCGACCCCCAAAGGGGTTACGACCCCCAGGTTGAGAACCGCTGCTCTAAACCGTCACTCATTCATTCAACAAATATTTGCTGAGCCCTTGCTGTGTGCTAGGCAGTAGGGACAAAGTGTTTGCCCACGTGGTAGGCTGACCAGATGCACCATTTTGAACGGGACAGAAAACAACAGGATTGTCCCGTTTTAAATGGTACATGTGGTCAGCCTACTCTTACTGGGCTAAATTCAAGGTGTCGGTACCGTTTGAAATGGGACAGTACCATTGTTTTCTGTCCTGTTTAAAATGGTATGTCTGGTCAGCCTACCACATGGAGCTTGCAGTTGAATGGAGAAAACCAATATGAAACGAGGACACAATAACATAATGTTGTTTTGGGCAGCATCATGGACTCTGAAGACAGTTAAACATGTGAAGTAGTGGTTTGTGTCCAACCAGGCACTTTAGAGAGGGTGGTCAGGGCAGGCCTCTCTGAAGAGTGAAATATGACTGGTACCAAGGAGGTGGACAGGCAAATATCCGGGCAGACTCTCCCACGCAGGGAGGCAGGCAAGTGCAAAGCTCTGGAGGCTGAAAGGGACCTAGAGCGTTCCAGGAGGTGCTAGAGGTCCAGGGAGGCTGGGCTCTAGTGACAGAGGAGGAGAGTATGTGAGGTCAGCAAGGGAAGAAGAGGCAGATTGTGCAGCCACCACCTCCCCACCTGACTACCCACTGGGCTCCTGACGCCACCACCACTAGAGACCAGCCTCACAGGCAAACCAGGACTAGCAAACACTGGGGAAGGAGGGAGGTATGTCCAGGCCAGGCCTCTGCCCTGGCTTATTTTAGGGGGAGAGTAGAAAGGGAAGGCCTGAGTGGTTTTCCACATGGACCACAAATGCAGTATCACTCCTAGGCCCTCAAACCCATACCTCTCTACTGACTGAGACCCCAAAGCCTGGCATGGGTGACAGGAAGGTCATGCTGCTTCTCCCAGTGTAGGTGAGTGGGTGGTGGTCTTTGCCTTTAAGATGGTCTTTCAAAGCCAACCTAGCTTTCATCCTTCCCCCGCTGGGCCCTGAGGATGGCCCATCCTTGCCTTTGATAAAGTGGAACTGGGATTTTAAGAAATCTGATCAGGCTGGGAGGTCTGTGGGCGGAGCTGAACACTTGGAACTCTATGGTCCTAACGTTCTATTTGTAAACTCTATGGTTTCTGCTTCCTGTAACCCAAATATATATGTCCTCCATCTTGGAATGGAGCCAGAGCATGCACGTGGCGGACCAGGAACGCGTGTTCTCAGGCTCTCGGTCCCTTTTTCTTTTTTTAACTTTTCCCGAATAAATCCTTTTGGTGACGATTACCTAGTTGATGTTATTAACGAGTCGACACCTTTAACAGTAAGATCTTCCAGTATCTAAACCCCAAGGTCAGATCTTTGGGCCCAAGGTGACGACATACTTTCGGTTCTGCCTTATTTGCTAATATATTCCACAACTTTCTCTTGATCAGACTGGGTATCAGGGTTACAAAGACAACAAGACTGTTCCCTGCATCATGGTAGAAGCTCTGCCCAGAGGCACAGAAACCCCTTGCCACCCAGGGCGTTAGGTCCTCAGTGCAGACTAGGGTCGACAGCTTTGGCTGGTACAATGAACAGCTCATGGGAAATGGGTGGTTGGGCAGGGGGTGGGGGAGGGGGCTATAAAAGTGACATTTACATATGCATATAACATCGTGGTAAATAAAAATTCTAAAAGGTTTCCAAACCAGCCAGGTTTGTTGGCGGAAAAACCTGCTCGAGAAGATAACCTTTCTGGATCAACCATTTACAAAGCTGTGCAGAGGCCGCATCTGCTGAGAAAGGTTTTCCAACAAGTTTCAGGGTTTCAGAGGCGTGGAGCCAGGCATCACTGACTTCATTTGCATCTGCTCTTATGCATTTGCTGAGTCTCAGCAAGCAGTGACTTCCTCACTGAAGTGTTTAAGAGTTCTGTTCTGAGCTGAGCCTCAGCATTGTGGATTGGAGCAGAAACTCCTCTCTTCTCTCCCCATTCCCCCCAAAACCGTCCCCAAATAGCCCCAAATGGTAGTTCCAAGTGCCTATCTATGAAAGGGTACATTCTTATGACGGTTTTTACTAGTCTGTCATAAGAAAAATAAAAAGTTTCCTGAATTTCTTAGAATGCTATTTATTTCCATTTAGAAAGTGTCTTCTATTTTGAGATTGTCTTTTCTACTTGTTTGGCACTAAGATGTTCTTTTTAATGAAGGTGATGGCAAATGGCAGCTTGTTTTTCTAACATTGTCACTTGGCAAAACGGAAAGCTGGCTACTGTACTTTGGGGCCCAAGATGTTTTTCAGATATTTTACTGGTGCATGAAATCCAAAAGTTTGGGACCCTTTGGGAAGGAGAGGGCAATCGTGGTCATGTGTCCCTTAGCTCAAAGGAGACTGGAGCAAAACATGCCTGTGTCAAAGGAGCTCCGATTTCAAACCTGAAGTATCTGAAAGGAGATCAGCCGTCTCAGAATGGCCAACGGCAGGGGTTAGGCCAGCAGTTCTCAACCTTCCTAATGCCGCGACCCTTTAATACCGTTCCTCATGTTGTGGTGACCCCCCATAAAATTATTTTCGTGGCTACTTCATAACTGTCATGTTGCTACTGTTATGAATCGTCATGTAAATATCTGATGTGTGTTTTCCGATGGTCTTAGGTGACCCCTGTGAGAGGGTCGTTAGACCCCCAAAGGGGTTGCGACCCACAGGTTGAGAACCACTGGGCAACTGCATGAAACAAAGAAGGAGAAGCCAGGGGTCCGGGAGAGGCGGCTCCATGCAGTGCTGTGGGAATTTTCAGAGCTAAAGCTCCCAAACGCGGTGGGCCGGAAGTCTTCACGTTTTACTCTGGGAGCCTCGTCCCTTCCATTTCTCCTCAAGAGCAGAGATCATGCCTTCTACTTGAGAAACGGCCCCAGGCTGGGGTATGTGGCTTTCATAAATCCTCACTGATGGGTTATGGGTGAAGGGTTATCAAGCATGATGCCACGATGTCCATGTTTAGCCATCGAGGACACACCCCGGCCACTCCCCGTTGAAGGCCAGCGTCCTCAGACAACCGCAGGCGATGCTGGTGCCCGCCTCCCTGTGCCCCTTGCCAATGCCGGTCTTTGGCCATTCATAATTGGGGCTCCTCCTGGACCCTTTGTTTTACACACTCCCCTGGCACTCTCTTCCACACCGAGGACTGGGCATGTGGAAAGTTTCAGCTTTGGGAATCCAGCTCCGTGGAGTTAGCGGCATGCCAAAAGAGAGGGGAATAAAAAGAAAACTCTCAAATTTGCTTTGAAAGTAAGAAATAGAAGGCATTGTTCCCCTAACCCCCCACCTTCTGGCTGTGCCCCTTCTACCTTCACTCTGCTCTCCAAAAGAGCCTAGCAGAGGTTTGCTCAGATTTTCCACATGAAACCCCCACCTTTGGGAGGAGCCCAAACTCAGAATGGGCAGGCCTGGGGGAAGATTCTGGAAACGGCTCCCACGACGCGGGCCGCTTGGCTCCCACGACACGGGCCGCTCGGCTCCCACTCCGCGGGCCGCTCGGCTCCCACAACGCGGGCCGCTCGGCTCCCACTCCGCGGGCCGCTCAGCTCCCACAACGCGGGCCGCTCCTACCAGCCGCTCAGAGCCTCTGTGGCCAGCGACTTGGTTGCAGAAAGAACATGGCATTGGGAGTCAGAAGGATTTGCTTTGACTCCAGCTTAGCCACATCCCCGTTGTGTGACCTTGGACATGTCTCATCTCATTGAGATGCCTCAACCAGTGCCTCAGTTGTCTCATCCATAAAGTGGGCCTGATAATTCCTGCACCGAAGAGTTATGGTGAGTCTCAACAGAGATCATGGATGTGGAAGTGCATTTTACCCTCTAAAGCTGTGCTGTCCAATACAGTCTAATGCTGTAGCCATGAGCTGTATGTGGGTTTTTAAGAAGAAATGGGTTAACATTCAATAAAATTTAAAATTCAGTTCCTTGGTTGCACTAGTCACACTTCAAGGGCTCAATAGCCACATGTGGCTCATGGCTACCATGTTGAACAGGAAGATATAGAACATACCTATCATCACAGAAAGTTCTATTGTACAGCACTGCCTTAAAGAACAAACAAACAAGCAAAACCCTACCAGAACCCCGATGGCAGAGGCATGAGGGCTTCAGAACTTTTCTGCCATGACCCGTTTCCCAGAGAAAGGCAATGTCCACCCAGGGCCCAGTGAGAGAGAGGGACCAGGCCATGTGGTGCAGAGGCAAGGCTGCTTTGCAGGAGTTAAATACAGCCAGCCTCCTCTCTACTCCCACACTCCCACCCGGTGAAGAAGGATTTTGTCACAAGCTTTCTCTCCTGGGCCCCAGAGACACCTCCTCCCTCCATCTATAACCCATTAGATAAGGCACTGACTTTGGCCTGAGTCCTTTAAGCCTGTGCCCTCCTCTGAGGCCTCCAGTGCCAGCCCCTCTGGTCTGGAAGATGAACCTCAGCTCCAGATCAGACTCTGAGCCTAGCCACCCCACACTTGAAGCTCAGCTGCTACCCCATTAAACCTCCATCTTTTCTAAAATTTGTGTCAGTGGGACACTAAGAACCTACCCACTGAAGTACCTGATTCCCTCTCTCAGGACAGGGCCCTGTGCCCTTCCATACCCAGCGGCCTCTGCAGACAGGACAGTCTCCTACCCACCCTCAATACTGACTGAGCTCTCTCCTAGGCGCTCCACCTTACACCCCGACCTGGAATTCACTTTGGTGGTTGGGGAAAGGGAGTCACTTGTAGCCCTGAGCTGTTTCTCCCTAGCCTGAACCTTTGCCTTCCACAGAAAGGGGACCCTGATGTCAGAGATCCCTGAAGCCAGGGATCTGTCTGGCCCCCATATACCTTTAGAATCCACCTGGGAACTTGTCCTTTCCGCACCCAAGGGTCTGTGTGCCTAGGCTCCGAACTCAGCCCTGAGCCCCCAGGCTATGGGAGAAGTCAGGCCCTTAAGGACTCACCCAGCTCCCACTACAGCTGTGCTGGGGTCGCATCTCAGATGACTGGAAACAGCATTGGGGCTCAGGGGCCGGCCAAATGCCCAGCTCCAAAATAGCAGTTGTGTTCACATAAAAGCCTCTAATGAGAGAAAGATGCCGTTCTTGGCCCCTCGCGCGTTCTCTGCAGACGCTGTCTGGCAGGCTGAGTGGGCCTCTACCGTTTGGCGAAGGGAGGGGAGGAAGGGGAGGTGTGAGTCAGACCTTGGCCCTCGGCCCCTCAGCATGGACCGCCCTGCTAATTGCATTAACAAATGCCTCAGTGCTGGGCCAGCTGGGGGCCTGGGCCAGGAGGCAGCCTCAATTCCCACGGGTTCTCGCAGGCATGAAGAGGGGGACCAAGGGGAAGGCTGTGGCCCAAGGCTAAGGCCTGGGTTTGCCTCTAGTTTCTTCTCCAAAGCAACACAGTCATCTCTACCCTGTCACAGCCCCAAGCGCCTTCCTTGTCAGGGAGGAGGCAGGACTTTGGAGGCCTTAGTGCCAGAGGGGTCTAGAGCAGTGGTTCTCAACCTTCCTAACGCCGTGCCCCTTTAATACAGTTCCTCGTGTCGTTGCTACTTCATAACTGTCATGTTGCTACTGTTATGAATCATCATGTAAATATCTGATATGTGTTTTCCGATGGTCTTAGGTGACCCCTGTGAAAGGGTCATTCGACTCCCAAAGGGGTCATGACCCACAGGTTGAGAACCGCTGGTCTAGAAAGATGGGATGGGGACCTAGGGCAGCTCCCATCAGGGACAAGCCCAGGGACCAGTCTATTCCAGGGGAGCAGCTCCAGGGCTTGGGAGACAGTGTTTTGGCTGACATTGAACCATCCAAGCCCTTCTGCAGCAGCACCAGCTCCATGCCCAGGACTGGGAAGGTTGCGGGGGTCAGAGGACCTCATTCCTGCAAGGCCAGGGCAGAAGTGTGGAGGAGAGAGCTGCTTTGAATTCCAACCACGTGGCCCTGGGCAAGTTTCTTCACTTCTGTGAGCCTCAGTGTCCTCATCTAGAAAATGACTGTGCATCTGATATACACTATTGCCTAGGATGATAAGCAAGACAGACATTGTCCTCGTCTTCATGGAGTCTGAAACTTAGAGAGACTGCCACAAAACAAGTGAACAAACAAGGAGAACAGAAATCGGGATATGAGTTACGGTGGAAAAAGTTGAGGGGTTTAGATCCAGAACAAAGAGGCTGATGGGGGTGGCAGCTCTAGACTAAGTGGTTGGGGGAGCTCCTCTGAGGAGGGGAGCTTGAAACAGAGACTGGAAAGATGACAAGGAGCCAACCTCATAAAGAGAGGAGGGAAAGCAAAGAGAGAGAGTGGCCTGTGCAATAGCCCAGAGGCAGCACAATCCAGGAGCCCAGGCTGGACTAGGTGAGCAAGGGGGTGAGTGCTTAAAGAGGCTGGATACAGCACAGCAGAAAGGTTTAGGCAGGGATGTGTTATGATCTAATTTATGGAGAAAGAGCCGGAGGGTAAGGGAGGCACCGGTGACCAGTCAGCTGGTGGCTGCTTGTCACCCAGGAGAGGGTGCTGGAGCCTTGGACTAGAGAGGCAGCAGGAGAAGCAGGGAGAAGCAGACAGCTTTCCCAAATTTTAGGAAGTAAAATAAGCATGGCTCATGACAGGGAATATAAAGCCTGAGGGAGAGGAAGGCGTCTGGAGGGCTCCCAGGTGTCTGGCTCGAGCATTCAGGTAGATGGGGATGCCTTTAACAGGGTAGGTAAGGCTGGGCTGGGGAGTTGGCTCAGAGGGAAGGAAACCACGAGCTCATTTTGGACAAGCTGAGGTGGGGATGTCTGGGAGGCATCAAGAGCAGATGTCTAGTAGGCAGTGGGACGAACGAGTCTGGAGGTCGGAGGAGAGGTCTGGCTGAAGATGTATATAAATCTGGGCGTCGTCAGCCCAGAGACGATGTTTACATCCATGGGAATGCATTAGATCATTCCAGAAGTGGTGCAGGGAGAAAGAGAAGAAGAGGACCCAGGACTCTGTTCTGGGAAGCCATGTTTAGTTACTGGGTAGAGGAGAAGCAGCCACAGGAGGGGCCAGGACAGAGAATGGCATGATGGCCACTCGCAGGGCGAAGGGGTTGGAAGTGTTCAGCGTGGTCCCCGGCCCAGAGAGAGCACTATTGCGCTATTATCGTTGAACGTTAATTGTCTGGCACGGTGCCTACTGGTACTCAGCAAGAGGGCGGCGACTGTTTGGCTTGCCTCCAATGACGCCCCCACTCCCTCTTTGAGTAGGGGATTTGGAAGACCTGGGGAAGGTTCTGGGACAGCCCAACATTAAGATGTTGGATAGAAAAAGTCAGCTAAGGAGACTAGAAGAGGCAGCTGAGGATGGGTGGCAGAAACTCCAGGTCACCCATGTGATCACTTACCCACTCAGTCCCCTAACAAACACATGTCAAGTAGGTAGAGAGGGCTGGCACTGTGCTGCTATCAGCAGGACACAGTACCCAGCCTCAGGAGGCCCCTGGGTAAGAACATCTCCTAATTAGACCCTCGGGGGCATGCACCTGCTCACCAGGAAGATCGAAGGCACCTGTAGGTAGTGGTGGTGGGGACATGGATGGTCTCTTGCTGGGATTGCACCCTTCATGTTAGCTGGATCTTGTGGTTTCTCCCTTTATCCACCTCCCTCCTTCCTCTCCACCACTCTCACGGATTCCTGAGTCTAATAGGATGGTCATGCAGAGATGAACCCCCCATAGGCTGCAGCCTCTGGTTCCTGGTGGTTCCTAACCAGTGAAGACCAGCAAACGCACCCCTTCCCTGATCTTTTCCCCTAACGTTTCTTCAGCACGTACCAGTACGAGGCCCTGAGCTCATCTCTTTACATGTATCTTTTCTCTTCTGTCTTTTAACTACTGTAGGCACTCTTCTCGTCCGCATTGACATATGGAGAAACTGAGCTTGAGAGTGGTCAAGCCGTTGGCAGAGATCACCATGCTGGTGAGTGATGGAGCAAGGGTATAAACCCAGGGAATCTGGCTCCAAAGTTGGGGCTCTTACCCACCTGGCCATAGTCTTGCCCTTTGAGATGGGGTCATTACAGGGCTGGGATGGGTGAGCCAGGGAAGCTCCCTCACAGGGAAGCCAAGGAGAGGCCAGATCAGGAGGGACAGAGTCCTCGTAGCACTGAGATATGAAGCATAATGAAAGGTATTCAGAGGCTCTGGACCAAGAAGGCAGAAGCAAATGCCCAGGCCCACTCCACGATCTCCTGAACACTGCGGGGAGTTTTCTGGAAGGGCTGATAGACCTGGGGCCACAGAAGGGGGCGTCGCAACACGGACCTGGGACAGGCCCTGTATTATTCACTACACACTTGCTGAGCCATTACCTTGTATTCAGTGAACACTTGCTACCGTGCAGCATGCTGGGGGCTGGGAGACACAGTCTCTGACCTCAACATCAAAGCCAAACATGGATAGAGCACATAGAACATGCCAGGCCTTGGATAGAGCACTTAACCCACATTACCTCATTTGTTCCTTGCAACTCTGTGAGACAGAAACTAATATTAGCCACATTTTACAGGAGAGGAAACTGAGACACAGAGAGCTTAAGCATCGTGCCCATAGTCATGTAGTTAAGCAGTAGAGCCAGCACTTAAACCCGGGCAGGAAGCACAGTCTTCTGGATCTAGATTAAGACAACAACCAGACTTCCAGGCTGTGCTGACTCCCAGCTGCAAAACTGGGACAAATAACCTCATCTGTAAATCAGATAAAGATCAAATCTAACTTGTAGGGTGGTTGTGAGGATTAAAACCTAATAATATAAAGTCCTGACCCACAGTAAGAGCTATTGAGTGTTATTTTTATTAATCCTCAAAAACAACTATATATGGAGTATTATACCCACTGTATGGATGAGGCTCTATGGCTAGAAGAAGGCCAGTCACTTGCCTGAGGACACAGAGCTGGGATTCAAGTCCACGACTCCTTGGATCTGACACCTTGAACCTTAACCTTGAACCTTACTGCTGGGGGTGGGGAAGAACATAATCCACCTACCCCACTCCTCAACAGCTGCAGGGACTCCCTCTGCAAAACCCCATCCCTAGGAATAGCCTCAGCCCCTGTGCAGTTAGGCTGTGATAAAATGAAAATTCAAAGAATTCTTCAAATCCTCTTCTCCAGTGTGAGCTTCAGAAGCCCCCTAAGCCTCTGTGTGTGTTGGGGTAGTGATGGGCGTGAGCCAGTCCCAGTCACCCTACACCCTGCAGTCCTTCTCCTGAGCAGGCCAGGCAGGCTCCAGTCCACCACCTGCACAAATGCATGAACATAAATGGTGTGGCAGAGCTGGCAAAGCCAGAGAAGGAAAGAGAGATACCAAGACAAGGTTAGGAGATGAGGGCCCCCAGCTCGAGATCCTGCCAAGGTGGAAGGAGGAGCTATGGCTCCAGTAATAGCCACCTGTGGACACAGTGGCTCATCGAGGTCCAGAGATGGGGGGGGGGGGGGGGGGGGGGGGGGGGGGGGGGGGGGGGGGGGGGGGGGGGGGGTGAAGGAAGGGGCCTGCCAGGGAGATGATCTGGTATGTAATAGCAACCTAGGATTCTGTGAGAGTAGGCGGGAAGGGGTCGGGGGTGACCCAGGGGCAAGTTTGTCACTCCCTGAGCATGGGCAGTGGGTTGGACTTATACCTGGGAGAGAACAGGGAACAGACTGCATCTCTGGGACTAGACTGCATTCTTGGTAATGGGAGGGTGTCGTACACCTGTCCTTGTCAGCCCTCCTCTCCTGCTGGCCAAGGAGGAACCCCACATGTGTGAGACTGCTAGGACAGAGTCATGAGCATTCCCCAGCACTGGCAGTCTCAGCTCCAGTCAGGAGGGCAGCTGTGGGAGGGGACAGGGAGACACAAACCACTGGGGAAAGCAGGAGAGCCAGCCGACAGGGTGTGGAGCCAAGAGCCGCTCATTCTACAGAACTCGGGACCCAGCCATCCAAGGCCAATGCCCCACCTCCCACGTGGTCCTTGTTAGGCTTATTAGCAGCCAAACAGCAACAGCAAATAGCGCAGGCCCAGCTAATTAGCACAGACTTTCAGTGGGCAGGCTGACTTCAAGTGGAAACGGCCAAAGCCCGAGGCAATTCCTCCAGGAGAGCTGCCAGCCTGCATGCGTGGGTCAGAAGATGACCAGGGGAGCAGCGGGGGGGGGGGGGGGGGGGGGGGGGGGGGGCGGGGAGGGCAATAACGGGGGCTGAGGACCCCCAGGATGCAGTGGGGAGTGGTAGCCCACTAGAGCAGCCCCACGCTAGGACACAAGAGCACACACACACACACACACTCGTTGGTTCTGACAATCGAAAGACTCACCCAACCCTGAGTCTCCAGTGTCGAAACTCCAGTTTGGCAGAGACTAATGCTGGGAAACCGCGTGCACGTTGGAGAGCTGAGAACCTCTGGGGCTGAAGGGCCCCAGCGAGGGTGTGCCCAGACTCCTCAGGCAGCCGGTGAGAACCCCACCACCTCTGAAGCCACCCTGTTCCAGCTTCAACTCAAACCTCAGCAACACTACCTGCTGAGCTTGCTAGAACTTACCACCCTCCTCCCCATCACCAACCCCGACTCCCTCCGCAGGCCTCCAGGGTCTCCCAAGGCCCTGCTGCTCTAAGTGTGGTCCCTGGACAGCAGTTGGCAGCATCCGCTGGGAGCTTGATAGAATCACAGACTCCAGCCTCACCCCAGATCTGCTGAATCAGGTTGCACTTTAATAACAACATCCCAGAGGATTCAGGGGAACATTCAAATTTGAGGAGCACCCACCACCCCAGGCAGATCGTGTGATTGACCCCAAACTCTGCTCGGTGGCTTCAGCTCTGGCTAGAATCACCTAAAGTGCTTAAAAAAAAAAAAAAAAAGCAGTGCCCAGGCCCGTGCCCCACAGCTTTTGCTGAGCTTAACCCCCCCAGACCTGAGGCCCTGAGCCTAACTGTCCCCTATACCTGGGCTCCTGAGCATTAAAGAGAAAAAACCAACATGATCTAGAAAAATGTTAGTTCCATGCAAACAAGTGGTTAGAGTAAGATGGAACTTGGAGACATTGTAGAAAATAGGTCCACCTTTCATTTTTGTCACGTACGAAGCAAAGTACCGAAAATGAGGTCCAGCGGGCTGGTAGGGTTAATGCCATCTGACCACCCACATCCCTGGCTTCTCTTGCCCAGGGGAGTTGCTGATTTTGAGTCACAGATCCTCCCCTAATGAGCTGTGTGACCTTGAGCAAGTCACCACCTCTGAAGTTCATGTTTTCCTCTTTAAAATTATGAGATGTTCCTCCTCCCCCAGCCACAGAGGGCCTGTCCTCTGAGAACCCCCACTAATCCAGGGTCCCTGACAAGGAAAGAGTTTTCAGGCAGCAGATCTGCTTTGCTATTTGTTTTTGAGTTAGAGGTTTTGATTTCTTTATCTGGAGATTCTAAAAGAGACCCAAGATTCTGCATGAGCCGCGCTGTCACATTGGGAGAGGTCAAGGCCATGAGGTTTGAGGCAGAACCAAGAAGTGTGGCAAGCCAACATGCCCACCCCGGCAGGAGCGGAAGCAGCCCCTTCTGGTGCCCGTCTTGGGAGGCATCCAAACCAGAGATGAGGGCCTCTGTCAGGGCTTTGCCATGCGTCTGGAAACCCTGACACTGCAAGGGGCCAGGAGGCTGTTCTTGGGCAGGAATGGGTGCTCGTGAGACTGAGGCTTCGCAGCCAGGTTTAGGGCCGGGCAGAAGGTAGTGGCAACCCCAGGAGGAACAGTCAGGGGAGCTCTTGGAACTGTCATACACACCTGAGGAGCTGAGGAGGGCTCAAAAGGGTCCCTGTGTATAAGAGAGACCCAAGGGGTTCCCTGAAACCCGCATATCTGTTATCGCCTGTGGATATTCCAAACTCCAGAGGACCCCCGCCTCAGTTGGTACTGAGAGAGAGCAAAGCCCCACTGAGAAGAGTACAGGGTTCTGGAGTCACACTGCCTGGATCCAGCCCCCACTCCAGCACATGGGGTAGAATACCCTCGGCCACGTTTCTTATCGAGTATGAGCCGAGTTTCCTCTTCCATAAGTGGGGTGATCAGTTACAGGATTACTGAGAGGCTTAACTAATGTGCCGAGCGTGTCAGCACAGCGTTGGGCACATAGTGAATCCGCAGCTGTGAGCTATCTGTATAGTGGTGTAATAGCAGCAGCAGCAGCAGTACTGGTAGTAGCAGTAATGGTAGCAGCAGTTACAATGGTAGTAGAAGTAGCAGTAGTAATCGTGGGAGCAATAGTAATGGTAGCAATGGTAATAGCAGTAATGGTAGTAATAGCAGCAATAGTGGTAGCAACAGCAGTAATGGTAGTGAGGTTGGTCCTAGTGGCAGTAATGGTAGTAGTAGCAGTAATGGTGGAAGTAGCAATGGTGGTACTACTACTATCAGTAGTAACAGTAGTAGCCGTTATGGTGGTGGTAGTAGTAATAGCAATAATGGTGGTGGTGTTAGTAGTAGTCTAGTAATGATAGGAGTGATAGTAATGGTAGTGGAAGTACACTATCATCCCCAGTTCACAGCTGAAGAAAGCGAGGCCCAGAAAGTAAGGGAAGATATCTGACAGTAGGGTGCAGTAATTAAGAAGAGGGACCCTGGAGTCAGGCTACCTGAGTTCAAATCCTACCATTGCCAGGTCATGTGATCTCGAGCAAGTTACCTGCCTGTGCCTCGGTTTCCTCATTTGCCAAATGGACAGTGGTACTACCTACCCTATAGGCTACGTAAGTGCACCTTGCACAAAGTGAGTGCTGCGTGGGTATTGGCTCTTGTCGTTGTTACTGCCTCCGACACCATCGGTGGAGGCGTGGGCGCAGAGCCCCTGTCTCCTCCTGCCTCACTTCTTGGTTTCCACGGAACTAAGATGAGTATTCTCTCCTTTCTCTCGTCTGGGCCAGCCAGCCAGGCTTCAGAACAGTCCAAAGAGAGGCTGTGCCAGACACGGGATCAGGGCCTCATCTCAGCATCCCAGCAGGATGCCTGACAGGAACCAGGACCGGTGGGGCTGGGCCAGACCAGAGGGGGATTCCCACAGCATGCTGTGAATGGTGCCCCTGGAAATGTGCGATGCAGAAGCCCTGGGGCCAGCCACATTCTACAGACCACGGGGGGGCGGGGTGGGGGGAGGCACCTAAGGAACCCTGCTGGCAGAGCAAGTGGGGTCCCAACACAGTGGGGCAGCAGGAAGGGAATGCAGGGAGCTTTAAAAACACGAGCGGTGATTTTATTTGAGAAGTTGTTTTCAGCTGGAAGCAGTTAAATCTCCTCCCTTCCACAGCCCATTGCCTCCGATCTGGAGAGGGGCTGCATCCTCAGGAGGCAGACTGGGGAAGACACTTCCACTCCAGGTTCTACAGCCCCCATGCCCAGCCCACTCCGAAGGAGAGAGAAGGAGAAGGGTAGATGGGTTGCAGGCACTCACGTTTGATACAGTGGTTGGTGCTGTTTGCTGTTGTCCATCCTGGGCAGCACTGTCCCCCGCAGACGTTCCTCCTGTGGAGTCACCGAAACAGGATCAAATATAAGGTTGCTCAGAGCAGGACTATTCACAGAGCCCCTCTGAATGATCCTGCTCTCTGCAGGCAGGGCCTAGGAGGACACTGCCAGGCTGGGCAGACCGTCCTCTTATCTAGGGAGGCTGCATGGCCGGGCCAGGCTCTCTGGGACCCTGCAGATCTCATATGGAATCTTGACTCTGCCATTCTCTGCATGACCTTGGGAAACCTCACTCTCTCCATCTGTACAATACAGGAGATATTACCTGCCTGATTGGGTTGTTGTGATGATGAAATGAGATAGGGCTATATAGTACTTGACACAAGAAGGCCCTCCACTAGGACAGTAATGACCGTGATCATGAAGATGATCGAAAGACAAATTCAGAGGGGTTCAGTCACTTGCCAAGGCTAAACAATAAGTGAGTGCCAGAGCCGGATTCAACCTTGAGTTGGCTCAACTCTAAGTCATGCTCCAGTGCTACATTGCCTCCCACCAAAAAATAAACACCGTAGTCCTTGCCCAACAAATGCTGATGATCCAAGGGAAGCTGGACACATAAGACATACATATGCATCAGCTGCCAACAGGGAGGAGCCCAGCCCTTGGGCAGGCTGGTGCACAGTAAGACTGAGCACTGGGGCCCTAGAATTTCTATTTAAGAGGGGCTTATGAGGTGGCAAGCTGGTGGGAAGCTGGGGCTGGGGGCTTGGGTTAAGCTACCTCTGCCTCAAGAGCACACTGTTTTAACTTGGGCAGGCTGATGGAACTTATTTTATGGAGAATAGTCCTTCTCCCATCTACTCTTTGGTGCTGGCACTGAGGGCACCCCAGGAGACAGTGACCTGTGTGATAGCTGGAACACTCACCCAGTTCCCCCAAACTTTGCTTTCAGGTGTCTGGTGAGGCCCCCTACAGCAATAGCAGGTGTCACTAGTCCTGACTCTCAATCTAAAGATCCAAATACCTGGACCTGGGTGACTTCCCTATAGAGAAGACCTCTGGGGGTCTGACTCCTTGACTTAGGCTAGGCCTGGCCCAGGCCAGGCCTGGTTCTTGCTTCATGGACCCCATCATTAGCATCAGAAATGATCTGTAGGGCACTCACTGAAACAGGGTTGGCAGAAGAATGAAGCTGGAGAGGCAAGGCAAAGAACAAAGCAAGCCATTCCTGTGACCTCTGTGGACAGCATGGTGAGTATCTGCTACCACTTAGGAGTTTGTTTGACATTTGAGTGGACCCCAAAGTTTGTGTGATTTTGGAGCCTTACAAAATATTCAAAATAAATTCCTGCAGCTTGAAAAAGCTGATGCTCATTCCTGATCCTTTGACTGAAGGTTGTGGGGAGCTGCCAGAATGTCCCCCCAGCCAATATTGTGCCATTCCAGCTACCTTGAAGTCACTCTGGACTGCTATTTTCAGTGGCTTCCTGACTTCATGATGGCTTCCTCCCCATCAGGACTCAAGCACTGGGTTCTGGGGAAGGGTCTGGTCCTCATACCTAGGGTTTCTGAGTGTGTGTCCCAGTGGAAGGGGTAACTACCTGCCCATTTGTAAGTCACTACCCTTGTGGTGGTGACAAGGCCACTCAGAGACCTAAGAGGTCTTAGAAAGGAAACAGACTACATGCCCTCAGAGTTTTTCCCCCACCTGCCTGAGTGATCAAGGCATGGAACCTAGCTCAAGGAGGCTCCCTGAGTCAGGTGTCACCCTAGATGCCTTTAGGATGGCTTTGCAGATGATTGTAGGAGTGCAGTAGCCTTGCCTGCCCATGGTGGAGTCTTCAGAGCCGTCAGGGCCCCAGTGAGGTCTGGCCAGAATCAAAGGCTGCTAGGCAATGAGACGTGGTTAGGGGCAGGCTGGACCTGGGAAGGCACTCAGGAGGGGTTAGGTTCTCAATGAGGACCTCTGAGTGTTCTTTCTAGGCCAATATTAGAGTCTTGGATAGAGGAGAGGCCCAGGGAAGTGGCCAGCTGAGAGATGACCATTCAGTAGGGTCTGACTAGCTGGTGAGAGCAAATGAGCTGGGGTATATGACTCAGTGCTTCTGACTCTCTGGAAAGTATCACTCAGAGATCATATGAACCCAACCTTCCACGTGATACCACTCAGTACACATTAGCCCAATATGCAGCATCAATGCCCAACCCTTGGGGACACTTCTGGCTCACAGCCTGGGATAGATGTTGTTCCACCTGGGACAAATCTGATCATAGTGACCCTTTGTTTAAAACCTCCTATGACCTTCCACTGGCCTCTCTGCAAAGCTAACTAGGCCCCCACCTGCCTGTGCAGTCTGATTGTCCCCATCACCACTGCCTCATCTCCATGACCATCCACAACCAGGGCTGTGATCCTCCAAGGATATAAAATAAAGTTTGTCATCCCCTGGGTGCACTCTACATGGTCACATTTTGATGCCTTTGCTTAAGCTTCTCTCTGTCTAGAATACCTTCCCACTCTTGTGTTTGCCAATCAAAATCCTTTGCATACTCCAAGACTTAGAGATCAAATGTTACCTCCTTTGTGTAAAACCTCCCCTAACATCTACTCAGCCTTCCCCATTCTCCAACTCCTGTGATCTTTTAGTACTGATTGTCTCAGGCTGTTGATTGTATAGGTCTCTGTCTTGACTATCTTGAGGATTCTTTCTCATTCCTCTTTGTGCCTCTGGAGACTAACATAGTGCCTGACACATGGGATGCATTTAATATTTCTTTGTTTCATTTAATCCAATGTTTCCCAAAAAGTGGATAAGCAATGCTGAGGGCAGAAAAGTGAGTTTTAAGTTTACACAATCACAGCATTTGACAATGCTGAGTCGCATGATGAGAAAGTCATTCTCATTTCAGCGATCTTTCTAGCCTTATGAGATCAGTGAAAAGAATCTGTCTGAGGTTGAGTCTTCAAGCCAGGTCCTTCTCTTAATACTTGCCAGTCCCCATTTTTAATAGGGAGAACACACCACAGGACTGAGTTTCCTAAGACAATGGTGTGTGACTAAGATTTGAGAACATTTTGTTTTCATTTCAATTTTCCTATAGCTGCTTTCTCTTCATGACCAGTGGTTCTATTTTCAACTTATGATAGTGAATTTATTTATGTAGAAAAATGAGTCAAGCTGTTTGCTGTTTGTAACAGAAAAAAAATGTAACTCATCTAAATGTCCAAAAACAGGAGGATGAATAAACAAATTGTGGTACATTCAGACAGGGGAATAATATACAACAGTTTAAATGAATAAATTTGAGCTAATTATATTAACATGGTTAAATCCCAAAATCCTATTAAAGAGGAAATGCAACTTGTAAAAAAAGATAATGCAGTATGGTATCACTTATCTATGTTTCAAATATGCAAAATAAATTATGTATTTTATGGATGCATGCATCTGAGTAATAGTATAAAAATACACTTTGAAATCATAAGTAAATTTAGAGTAGTGGTTGACTCTGGGGAGAGAGGGAGGCAAATTTATAGAGAAAATTTCAACTAAAAAAATCAGAAGCAAAATATGCCAAAATACTAAGATTTGATAATGTTGGATTGTATTATTATATCCAATGCATTTTGCATGTTTGTACAAAACTTTATAATATAAAACACTTTAAATAAATAAAACAAGTCCTGCCAATGCCTTGATTTCAGACATGTAACCTCCAGAAGTTTGAGAGAATACATTTCTGTTACAAATGGCCACCCAGTTTGTGGCCATTTGTAACAGCAGCCTTAGGAAACTAATATAAGACAGAAACACCAAGCCCAACAAATGGAAAACTGATGTCCAAGGAAATGTGAAAGGGTAGAAAAAGGGAAAAAGTTTAAAAGAGAAAAAACCAGGTAAATATTTATTTCATAGGGACAAGGGAAGATACCCGTGAAATAAAAATAGGCTCTTAATAGACTGACCAGACATATCATTTTAAATGGGACAGAAAACAATGGTTCTGTCCCATTACAAATGATACATATGGTTAGTCTAAAGACACCTTGAATTTAACCCAGTGAGACTAGGCTGATGCATTTAAACTGGTACATCTGGTCAACCTAGCTCTTAAGCAATAAGGCCAGCTGGATTTTCAGTCAAGATGGCAGAGTAGGTAAATGCTGTGTTTACCTCCTCTCAGGACCACATCAATTACAACTAAACTATAGAATAACTATCATTGAGAATTGCCTGAAGTCTAGCTGAACAAAAGCCCTACAACTATAGACATACAGAAGAAGCCACCTCAAGACTGGTAGGAGGGGCAGAGACATGAAATGAGCTGGTCACAAATCCACGTGTGACCATTAAAAACTGTGGGGGATACATCAGCTGCAGAGGTTCCCCCCAGAAGGCAAAGGGTCACAGCCCCACACCAGGCTTCCCAGCCCAGAGTTCCAGAGCCAGGGAGAAAAGTCCCCATAACAACTGACTGTGAAAACCAGCTGAGATTGTGGCTAAGTGAGACCAGGGCAGCTGGAGTCCCAGGCGCTCCTCTCAAAGGCCCATGCACAAGCTTACTTGCTGATGAACTCACCCACTCTGAGCTCTAGCACTGAGGCAGCAGCTTGAAAGGCACCAGGGACATATGGGGAGGAACTGAATTGTCTAGCTTCAGGGCAAGGATTAGAGGGGCAGCTTTCTCCCAGATAGAGGAACTGGCAGAAGCTATTGTTTCTTTGTTGAGCCCTCCCTCATCCTGCATGTGGACTGACAGCAGGCAGATGCCACACCTGAATCCCCATTGAACTGGCTGTCACCTTTTATCTGCCCTGTGATCTAGCCCCACCCAACTTTGGGACACACCCAAGCCACTTCCAGTGGCTTTTCTGTACAAACAACCTGCCTTAGCTCATGCTGTGGACTTTAATAAAATCTGTTAAAGGCTCTGAAAACCCAAACAAGCAGCATCTGACTTCAGTGTGTCTCATATCTCTGACTGAGCAGCCCTAAGCCCTGTTCACAGATTGACTTCTCCAGCCACCTCCAGCTCAGCACAGGCAGCAGCCATATGCAAATTTCTTTGTGGCTCATGCCAGGTGGCCTTAAGCAGGGCATAGCCTGCAGCTAAACTTGGCCTGCCATGGGGCCCCTCCCAGGGACCAGCTTTGGACAAAGCTGGAACATCACCTGGCAGCCTCCAAGAATGACACACCCAAAGGGTAGACTGGGCAAGCACCAGAGCCCTGCTGAAGCAAACCCTGCTGTATAGGGTAAGCCCTTGCACCACAGCTCGTCCACTGTAGTAACAGCCAGTTCTCACAACCAATCAACCATCAAGTCCCTCCCACTTGATGTCCACACAGCAACCAAGGCTCAAATACAACAGAAGGGCACACACAACCCACACAAAGGACACACCTGGAGCATCTGGCTCTGGTGACCAGGGAGACTGCACCTCTGGGTTCCACAGGACACTTAACCACATAAGGCCTCTCTACTAAGACCAGGTGGCATAGCAGCCCTTCATAGAAAGAAACACGGGGACGCAACTGAAATGGGGAGACAAAGAAACATGTCTTAAATAAAAGTACAGAACAAAATGCCAGAAAAAGAACAAAACAAAATGGAGACAAGCAATCTACCAGATGCAGAGGTCCAAACACTGGTTATAAGAATGCTCAATGATCTCAGGGACATCTTCAATAGAGAAATAGAAAATATAAAAATGGAGGTAGAAAACATAAAAAAGAACCAGTCAGGAATAAAGAATACAATAACTGAAATGAAGAATACATTAGAGGGAATCAACAGTATAGTCAATAATATGGTAGTAATATGCATAGTGCTGGGTACTAGACTAGTCAGGGGGATCACTTCTTAAATTATATAAATGTCTAACCACTATGCTGTTCACCTGTAATTAATATAAAATAATATTGAATGTAATAAATACAGTGTAAAAAATAAAATAAATGAAACACCAAATCCTGTTAATTTAACAGCATATAAATTTAAAGCAGAATAATAAAGCGAGAGGGAAAAGACAGAGGAAAATGTGAAGGTGGTATGCCTTGAGGCTAGTTCAAGAAACCCTGAATATTGTGAAACAATGGCTTAAAAAGTCCCCTTTGGACTGTAAATTTCATTAGTGCAGGAACTGTCTGCTCTGGTTCGTTGTGTGCCATAAGTCATCACTACATTGCCAGTTCCATGCGGAAAGAGTTTGTGCTGCTCACTGTTGTATTCCAACCCTCCAGCTCAGTGCCTGGCATTACAGAAGGCCTTCCAAATATGTACTGTTCCATGAATGAATGAATGAATGAATGAATGAAGAATCCTCCACAGTACTGATGTAATTCCATGCATCACCAGCAGGGGGCACTTGGTGCTTGGCCCTGAGCAACCCACAAGGCAATTGCCAGAGAGGTTAGCTGGGCCAAGAGCCATTAGCCAGAATGGACCTGAGTAGAGGAGGCCCATTAACAAGATTGCCATTCGGCCCCAGCTGACTTGGAGTGGCTGGCCGGAGTGCCGAAGGAACCCACCTTTTATCAAAGTTGCAGAAAATAATCTGGGGAAACAGCCAAACCCAGCATGTGAAATGCTGTCCTGTGTGCACCTGCGTACAGCAGGTGACTGTGGGTGGCACCCAGCCCATGTCCTTGTACACTTGTGCACATCTACCAGCCTTATTGTGACAATCTGCTTTGCAAATAACCACCTCATTTCACGCTTCTAAACGGTGCTCTCTGCCACCCCACCCCCGCTATCCCACCTTCCTCTAACCCCCACCTAAATGCCTATGGTATAAGCTCCTCCATGATCTGGCCTAATCTATACAACCAGCCTCACTCCCATAGCTTCCCTACACACGGGTGCAGTCGTGCCCTAGGTCAATGCCATCAGTTAGAAGCCCTTGTCTTAGCACAGTGCTATTGCCTCTAGGCCCCACTCCTGCCACTTCCTCTCTGCTTCCCCACATGCTGCCCATTGGGTGCCAGGGGGTCCAGCTCACAGGCCCTCCTTCTCTTCTGAGCTCCTCGGCCACAACTGTCGCATTCTTTTATGCTTAACATGAAGCTTCTGGTGTTAGAAAGCATATCCACTGGTACACATCTGTCCATTTCTCCAACTCGATTTTAAGTAACTGAGTTGCTCTCCCAGCAAAAAGAATGCCTTTGTCTCTGGGACCCACCCCCTCCCTCATGCTCTGCACTTGCTCTTAAGAAGGATGTATTCACTTGCACAGGCCAGGAAAGGGAAAAAGTGGGACATGGCAGGTGCTCCAGTAACATGTGCTTGCTGGTTCTATGTGCAAGCGACTTGGCAGTGCCTGGGTCGGCTCTCCGCCCGCCTTAAGCTGGGCCTTCCATGTGCAGGAGGCCGTTCATTCACTCACTCAACCGTTACTTAACAAGCATCACTTGTGTGCAGGTACTCGTCTAGGCCCCGGTAACACAGCAATGCACAAAACAAAGCCTCTGTTTTCACTGAACCCACATTAGCATGGGCTGGGAGACCAGACCATAAACGCAGAAACAGAAACAGAAACATAATATGTCAGATGGGAATAAATGCTATGAAGAAGCATACAGCAGGGTGAGGGGAGAGAGAGGGGGCCGCTCCAAGTAGAGGTCTGAATGAAGCATGGAGTCCCGCTGAGTGTGGGAGAAGAATGCTGCAGCCAAGGACAACAGGGAGTGGAAAGGCCCTAAGAGCGTCCTGGGGAGCAGAACTCGTGTGCTTCCCACCTGGTAAATCGGACCAAGAGGGCTGCCACGCTCCTTTCCAGTCTCCCTGGGGGTGCCCCCACCCATCCCCGCACTGCCTGCGGCTCCTGCGCCCCGCTTCTGGACTCACCTGACATACCCCAGGCAAAGCCGAGCACTCTGCAGCCAGGGTGATCCCTGACTGGGGGACTGAGGGTGCTGGGGAGCCTGCCCCTTCTGTGAGGGCACCGTAGCACAGCGAGTGATGCTTCCGGAGAGGGAGGAAAGTAAATTGCATGAATGGGGGGACAGGCTTAGCCCTACAAAGTACACCAGTCGCGCTGACATCTAGCTGCACAGCCTGTGCAACACAGGCGGACACACAGGTCCACCCCCACGCAGCCACTGTGCGGCGGCCACACCGGGGCAAGCTTCAAAGCCAAAGTACTCCTGAGCCTCCCTACGCCCGTTTCCACGTCCAATCATAATTGTGCCCAGACCAACCTGCGCCCCAATCCAAACAGGTGTGCCCATGCTCAGGCTTCGCGGCCAGCCCCTTTCCTACAGATGCATCTGTCTGCCTTCAGTCTGGAGCCTCCGCGCACCCCGCTCCGCTCAGCCCCCGCCAGCCTCGAGCGCCTGGAACGCCCCCCTGCTGTCTGCTCCCGCCTCTCCCCGGAGCGCCTGGAACGTCCACCGCAGGTCCCCTTCCGCCTCCCCGTCGGTCCCCGGCAACACAACCGGCGTCTGCGGGGACCGCTGAGCGGAGGGTAGGCGAGTGCAGTAGCGCATTAGGAAAGGATTTAACGTCGGGTCTCCGCGAGCTGGTACGAAGGGGCGGGAATGGAGTTTGTCTTTCCCTGACCGCTTTGAAAGCGGGTTAGATCTCCGAGCCCCGGTTCGGTGCTGTTTCTCCGCAGTGTCGAGGCCGGAGGGACGCAGGGCAGAGCCCAGTACCCTCTGCTCCCTCCTGCACCTCGCTCCGGCAAGGAGCACCCAGCCCCAGCCCTCGCTTCCCCTTACTTCCCTCTCCAGTGCTCACCCCGAGACGCGCCCTCGTGGCCGGGTTGAGGGCGCAGCCCAGGATCGCTGCAAGGTCCCGAGGCGCGGGAGAGCGGGGCTGGCCCGGGCCCGGGCTGCGGGCGGCTGCGGGCCCAGCGGACTGCTTCTCCAGGTCTGTGCAGGTGGCTGGACTCGCCGCAGCTGCTGCGCGCGGGGCGGCCTCCTGGCCTCGGCCTCGCCAGGCCTCCTGAGGCCCCTCGAGCCGGCTTGGGACTGCTCCGCGGGCTGCGAGCCCGCGACGGGCGCATTCTGCTCCCGGAACAGGCTGTACACCTTGGCTGCAGCCGCTGCAGGGTGGCTGCCCCCCGGGCGCCACAGCCGATTCGCGTTCCTGCCAGCCGGCTCGTATCTTCCCACCGGGACCCTCTGAGCATAGCCCATGCCCATGAGAAAAGCCAGGGTGAACGGCAGGAAGCTCCTCCAGGGGTTCCGCAGGGCGCGCCCGGGGTAGGGGGCGGGGGTCGGCGGCCTCATGGCGCTGGGGGCCGCTGGGGAGCAGTGCGCGTGGCGAACAGGCCGAGGGGTGGCAGACGGTGCGCGGGGCCACCCGCAGCCTGCGCTCGGGTCCCTTCCTGGAGGCCTGCTTCTCCTCGTCTAGGGGTGCCGAGTCAGACGGCGGGCCAGGGTCCCCCCGCGGAGAGAGCTGCGCGGCGGGAGCCGCCGGGGCTGCGTGCCCTGCGCCTGGCGTCCACGCTGGGCTTCCCGCGGGGTGCGCACCGCGGCTGCACCTTGGCGCTTTCTCGGCGGCGCCGCAGCCTTCGGAAGGGGAACCGGAGGGTTTTATTTTTGGAAACCTCTCCGTGTTTTTTCGTCTCTTTTATCCACACCATGCCCCCTCCTCGGAGGGACAGCTCAGCCCCCTCATTACGGGAGAGGGAGAGAGGAATTCCAGCAACACCCACTTTGGCACCAGGAAGCGAGCGGGCGGCGAGGGGGGTTAACCCGTGAGGAGCTGGGGGCGGCGCAGGGCGGACCCGAGGGCTGGCAAGGGAGATGCCGCCTGCCGGGACAACGGCACCTGAGCCACCTTTTTCCTGTCCCGGGCAAGCCCGAACTGCTAACCTGGACCAAACATGTCTCCTGCTCCTGACCTCGGGGACCAACTGCGGGTTGGATGACCAAGGTTGCAGCCAAGGTCTGAAGGAGGCCAGGAAGGTACCAAGAAGGGCGTGACAGAGACAGGACCCTAGGGACCGCCGTCGGGTCCCTCGGCTTCCCGCCCCAGCCCCTGCGGCGTCCGCCCGGGTGCCGGCCAGCGCCGGGACTGAGCCGGGGAGCTCTGGAAGGTCGCCTGGTGGCCCGAGCTGGAAGGTCGCCTGCGCGCCCTCTAGTGGAGTTGGCCGCGTCCTTGGCCGTCCAGCATCTTGGAGACGGCTGACAGCCGCCTTCGCTTGTGACTTTAATCCCTTTCCTGTTGCGTCACGGTCCGGCCTAAGGCGGTGATGGCGGATCCTCTTTTTCATTCAGGCACAGACCTGGAGGATCTGAAATAAAGTTACTCAAGGAGACAGCAAGTGCCCAACAAGGGAACGAAATCCTACCTCGGGCTCAGAGGTCCATCACCCTCTCAAGAATTCCCCCAAGGGGGATTCGGTTTGCCTCTGATTTGCCTTGGGGTCCTCTTCTGTGCTGGCCTTGAGGGGACAGAGGTGCGACAATGCCAATTGCCACCATCTGAGTTCTGCCAACAGTCAGCTCATCATTTACACCCGTGGCCTTCTGTCCTAAAGCCTAAAAACTAGGCAATCATGGCTGCCCCT
This sequence comes from Lyroderma lyra, assembly GCA_004026885.1. Classification (NCBI taxonomy): domain Eukaryota; kingdom Metazoa; phylum Chordata; class Mammalia; order Chiroptera; family Megadermatidae; genus Lyroderma; species Lyroderma lyra. The sequence continues at coordinate 590,282 of PVJL010000077.1, read as the reverse complement.
GGTGCATCTCTGTAGCCTATTCTTTCCTAGAGACATGGAGCAGGGAGAAGGACACTGTTTTGCAACTTCTCACAATACACAAAGAACAGCCACAGTTAATACCTAATGTTGGAGTACAGTCGCAACTCTTGACCTTGGCTTACAAAGCCCTCCAGGTCAATGCCCACTTCCCTCTCCCTGGAATGCTCATCTCCAAGATGTTTATAGGACCAGCTCCACATCACTTCTCTTCTGAGCTCAAATATCACCTCCTGAAGTGGCGATTCCTGACCCCCTCAATCTACAACAGTCCTCTCACTCCCAAGTCATCACCTTCTAACACATCACCCTGTTTTACCTTCATGGCTCTAATGACTAGTTGGAATTACCTTATTTATTTGCTTACTTAAATAACTGGTTTATTGGATGGGCTGAGAGAACCTGAAGACATCAGGTCTTCAGAACAATCAGGAAACCATTATATTTTTCTCCCCTCGCTGCCTGCAAGCATATTATGGTGAATTTCCTTCCCCCACCCTTAATCTCAGATTCCTTGGCTTGCCCTTCCCTATCAGTCGCAAGAACGGTCTCATTTCTATAATTAAGACCAATTTCCAGGCACTAAAAATTCTGGTCCTGTCCAAATCAAATCCTCATCCAATTTAATCAATTGTGAATTTAATTTAATACTCCTGCCTGCCTCCCATGGAACTCTCCCCCCTGGCTTGAGATCCTGTAGTGGAGTGTGGTCTGGTTTTCTGACCTTCCTTCTCTTCTGGGGCTCCTCTGATTCAGGGTGAAAGGAAAAGTGGCAAAGTCTTGTGTGGCAGGTGGGCTTGGCCAGCAGGTACCAAATGCTAGCTCTTTAAAAGGCACTTTTGTGGATTCTGAGGAGGCTCTCCGCAGGGCGTCCACCCTGCACTGCTCTAGCAGAACACTGTCTGGCCAGCCTCTTGAAGACTGCTGTATCTCCTGGCCCTCATGGACTTTTCCATCCACGCCAGTAAACCAGCGGTGAGTTGGCTGTTCCTTATCCTGCCATAGAAGCCACTCCAGTCAGGCTCCATAGTCAGACAGGAAGCGCCCACAAGTCTCTTCATTTATGTATATCCTCAATTCCTAAAGGCATATGCTGAGTTTTCCCAAGAACTTTCTAGCTGTGCTTTGGTGACTTGTGGTGCTTGCTGCTTCCAGCATTCAGCCAGCATCAGTGGAGGGAGAGTTGTGGGGAGTCATGCTAGCCTCCTCTTCTTGGAGGCACCCTTTACTTGATTTACACTGGGGAGTACTCTCAGGGGAAACCTCAGCCCCGCCTACTAATGCAAAGGTTCTCTGCCTCAATACTTTCCTCATTTGTAGACTGGTATTGAGGGATGTGGCTTGATAGGGGTTGAACCTGTTCTGCCTAAAGTGTGTAGTACCTCTCTTTGGAATGTGAGAAACCTTAGTCCTTACTGGTCTACCTTGTGGCATCAGCAGAAATTTGAAGACCATAGGAAATATCCTGTTCAACAGCTGAAAAAAAATCATTATTGTCTGATTTCCCAAGCCACAGTGACAGCTCTAAAAAGAATAGATGTCGTGCCTGCCTGGCTCACTGCTGTCCCCCCAGAACCTAGAACAGTGCTTCACTCCAATAGACAGCCAAAAATCTGGGGTTCAGTGAATGGCTAACTGAATGAATGACAGAACAATCCCATGAAATAGAGAGGGCTGATAGCATAAGACCCATTTTAAGAGAGAAAAACTGAGTTCCTGGTGGTAGTTACCAACTCAAATTCATATACTTACTACCTGGAGGGCCGGCCCTAAGGATGCCCGTGAATTCTGTGCCTTGCATTTTGGGATGAATGCCATTTTGAATCCCCAAATGCTCGGTTCTCTCCCTGAGACACTGCCGCTTCACAACTTTAGGGGAAAGCCTCGGCTCCCTCTCCCTGCCAGGTTATCCACCCAGCTGTTTAGTCCGGGCTCCCTCTCCCTACTGCCTGCCATTTCCTTCAGGAGTTCTCCTCTTCATCCCTCAGCGCTCACCTCAGGTCCCCACGAGCCTCCCAAGGCCAGAAACCTTGGCGTCATCTTCGTCCCTGAGCTATTTTTTCCTCCCGTGTGTCCAAGTCATTATTACCGCTCCGTCTCCTCCGTCTGCACTTCTGGAAGTCTGCCTCCCATTCAGCCTCTCACCGCTTGGCCCCAGCCAAAACCCTCGGGCAGACACACTCCCCTCACCACGAGCTGCCCCTCCCACTCCTTGGTGAGTACAAGTGGTCCTTGGAAAGTCCCTGCTGTCCTGGGGCCCCACACCCCGCTAACCTGAGGACCGCGTGTCCTACTGCCCCATCCAGCGCCATCCTCCTGCCCTGCCTCCACTGACTGCCCGTCACCCCCTTCCCTGTAACTGCTGGGCCCTGTTGGTGCCATTCTTCAGACTCTCCAAGCCCATAAACTCCCGAGGTTTTGCTTTCTTTCTGTTTTGTTTTGTTTTTTAAGCTGCCAACATTTATGGAACCTACTATGGGTCAAGCACTGTGCCAGCATGCTATGTAACTTGGCCCGTGTAACCAAATAAAAGAGGCTTTAGTATTTCCACAGGTACAAAGAAGGAAACTGAGGCTGGGAAAAGCGACTGGCTTGCCCCCGGGGTCACACTGCTGATAAGTAGCAGATGCAAGAGTTTTACTTTGGTCATGTCCTACCTGAGCCCAAGTTTTTAAGACTGCACCATCTTGCCTTACCCCATGGGCTGTGACTCCACGGCCCTCCTCACAATTGAAGTGGCTTCTTTCCCGACCACCTCTGCTGCTGGCACCACCAGGTACCTCCACTGCACATTCCCCAGTGCCTTCTTCTCCTGCCTGGTAGCCCACAGCGCAAGTCCCTGGGATGTGGGGTTACCAGAACTTTCTGTCTCCCTCTACCCTCCCTGCCCAGTAAGAGAATACGGCTGACTGTTTCCATCATGGCCCTTGACTCACCATGTGTCACTTCCTTACCTCCTGGTCCCAGTTTCCCTGCTAATGAGGCACAGAGTGCTGCTAAGCCTACTCATCCATCTCTTGGGTCTGGGGAGGGAAATCTCTGGAAAGCCTTGCAGACAGACTTCCAAGGGGCCGATAAGAAGATTCCAGTGGGGAAAGGTTTGCTGGGACACATGCACCATGAGTGGGCTTGCAGTCTGCTGGACACCCTCACCTGGACACTCTAACCAGGACAACCCAATTGCTTTCTCATGTCTTGCTGGAATAATGCTGGCAGTCAGGAAGCTACCAGAACCTGAACTAGTTTGGTACATAAGGACCAAAAGCAAGGCCTGCATTTCTGCTCACTTTGCTGAGACCCAGACTCCTGACAGAATTCCAGTGATTTTTCTTCCTTGGAAGGGACTGGACCTCCAGCCCTGAATTCCTCTCCCCAGGAGAGCTTGTTTCCTTGCTCAAAACAAATAACATATTTCCTGGTTAATCAGTGGGCAGAACAGCTGAAGAAAGGTTGATTGGGCCCCAGCCTTCCAGATGGGAGCAGCTCAGGGGCTGGAATATCCTTCCTGGTCCAGGTGCTGGGCAACTGGGAGCTCCGCACTAGGCAGCTCCAGCCTCCGGGTGGGAAGGTGGAGGCCGCAGGAAAGGTCCCAGCTCCCTCCGCACGAGGGCTTCAAGGCCTGCAGAGGCTGCCAAGACCACTCCACCTCAGACGCCGTGGCCTGGCAGCCCCCCAGAACTCACAGCCACCCTGCCCTGGACTGCCTGTGCTGTCTCCTCCCATGAGCATAGATGTTTCTGTCTTCTGCGAACTGGGCTCAGTTCTCAGCTACACTCGGCTTCTTTTTTCTCCTCTGAAAATGGAGATAATGATGCTCCTCTCGTCACTCCCCACCTTCAGGGCAAATTAGATAACCACCCCCTGTGGTGGGAGGGGATCAATTACTGCTACTCCTTTGCCAGCTGATATTTTTGAGCACTTAAAATGTACCAGACACTGTGCTAAGTGTTTTACAGACATTTTTCTCATTTCATCTTCATAGAAATCTTATGAAGAAAGTGCTATTATGTCATCACGTAGCAGATGAAGAAATGAAGGCTCAGAGAGGTAACGGGAGTTGCCCTCAATTACAAGGCTAGTGAGTGGCTACACTGAGATTCCCTCCTGGTTTGTCTCGTCCCTAAACACTGCCAGCTCCAGGGTAGCCTTTCTCTGGAAACGCAGCTCCGCCTGCTGCATTCTCTGAGAAATGGAAGCATTCACAGCTGTTTGTAGTTTGGGGGGTGCTGATGGCCACATGGAATTACTGTCACGAACTAGCCCCCCCCCAATTACATGCCACCCTCCTCAAGCCTTTTAGAGCTGGGGTCCACTTTGGGTCAAGGGCCAGCAAAGTCGTCCTAGTGTGTTTCAGTGAATCTGATTCCCGCTCACCAAGGAGAAGAAGAAAACCAAGTTCGCCCCACAAGTCATTGTCAATATCTGAGTGAAGCTCATCTCAGCCTTCAGCTTCTCTCTTTGGCCAAGAGACGCGGCATAAATAGAGCATGGATGTGGCCCTGTGGGGTAGGCATGGTAATTCCCATTTCACAAACCCAGAAGGGTGAAGTCTCTTGCTCAAGGTCATACAGCTAGGAGCTGAGCCAGGATTCAACTAAAAAGTCTCCAACGGCTCCAAAGTCCGTGCTGTTTCCACTACAACACGCTGCATTCGCTCCAGGGTGCCCTGCAATGATGTGAAACGGGCAGCTCTTCAAAATCACTGATTTCATTTTGTTCCCCTTCATTTCCAGCCTCTGATACAAGAGTGGGCTGATCTGAAAGATCAGATTTAGCTCAAGCTCAAACAGCATTTCCTACTTACCTGCACAAATTCCTTCAGCCTCCGGCTGGAGTGGAATCTTCTCCAACTCCTGGGTGCTGAAGCACAACTTCTCCTGAAGACCTGAGCAGGAAAACAATGGGAGCAGTCTGGAAGGCCTCCTTCTTTTAATCCCCCACAGTAGGACCGCAGGGGCTTCAGGTACTCTACTGGCAAGGGAGGGGGTCGGGGGTGCAGGTGGGTGGGGTTCAGGCGGGGGGAGGTGCTGTATTTGGATGAGGAGGGGTCACACACTGTATTATCCTTTCAGAATCTCCAGGGAGAAAGCCCTGTGCAGACCGACCCTGGATCTGGAACGGCTGAGCAGAAATTGGAGGCCAAGGTGAGCAGGAAGCAGCTTCCCTTAGTTGTCACTGGAGTCTCCAGGCAACTTCCCAAGAAACCTTGCCTCCACCTTGGTTTTATGCTGGGACACAGTGACATCCCTCATGGCCCAAGGGATAGAGGGTGTAGGGACAGAAACAGGGGCTGCTGTAGGGTCTCTTCTAGCTGAAGCTCTTCCTGAGTGGTCCGTGAGGAACCTCCCACTCACTCTTCATCCTCAAGGCAAAGAAAGGGGATGAAGCCTTCTGCCATCACCTCCTGACTTCCGTTTCCCCCTGGATCGTATGTCTTCAGAGAATGAGGATGCTCAGTGAGGTTTGCCTTGGTGCCTCCCCCTACTTTCTCTAGGACCCCAAGCCCTTCGGGTCAGGGCACAGGACCCTAAGACTCCCCGGGATGGAGCACAGACACCAGGCTGGGGGAGGTAGGTGCAGCCCGGTCCCAGCCGGTTTGCATGACTCATCCCGTTTCTGTCCACTCTGGTCTGAGTGCCTTGGCCCAGGGACCTCCGGGAGGTTGTAACACAGGCTGGCCCCTTGCCCATCAGGGCTCAGCGGACAAAAATTAAAGATCTCACTCCTCAGGAACTCACACAGACAGCAAAGGCATGCTCTGTGCTCTGCCTCACCAGACCAGACCTCAGGCCGGAGGAGGCTGGTGGCCAAGAGAGTGAGGAAAGGCGTCTCGGCTCCTGCCGCTCCCCTGCACCGCCCCCCCCCCCCCCCCCCCCCCCCCCCCCCCCCCCCCCCCGATCCAGTCATGCAGCCCTGTCCCCCACCCGCTTTCTCCTCACTCTGCCTCAGGGCCTTGCCTGAAGACGGGGCATGTCCTCAGCTCTACAACGCTCCTCCCACCTGTGCCCAAAGACAGCAGTGAAGGAGAAACAGGCTGCCCGGCAGCTATCATGCATGTTCTGCCAGCACAGGCCAAGGCAGTCATTTAGGACAAGGTCAGATCCCGGCAGGGAGCACAGACCCTGGTTCTAGTCTGCAGGTGCCCTCGGGGTCTCCCTCCCTGATCATGCCCCTTCCCCTCTCAGGACCTCGGTTTCATCTATAAAAAAAGAAAGGATTTTACTGGATGAACTCAAGTCAGTGTCAACATTAAGGTTTGGATTTGAGGAGCAGAGAGACAAGGGGTGGGTGTGGATCCAAGAACTGCAGGAGGGACCTTCCTGAGAGATCAGGTAGCCCAGTTCTTCAATTTACAGTTGAGGAAACTGAGGACCCAAAAGTTTGTCCAAGGCTCATGTGACTGGTTATTGGCAGCACCAGCTCTTGAACCAGGGTCTCCTGACTCCCAGGCCTCTCACCTCCTTCTCTTTCAACTCCCCCAAGAAGCTGGCCTATTTGGCCGTCTTGGCTGGGGAAGCTGCCAGTGGCTGTGCATGTCAGCAGCGGGGCCTCAGAGCCTGGGAACATCTCTGACAGGGTAGGTGCGAGGGCCAAAGCCGCTGGTGGAGAGGCATGGGGTTGGGGGCCAGGGAGGGTGTATCAGAGATGAGCTGTCAGCATCTTCCTTCTTCTAGTTGGCAAGGGTCCATGGTGGTTGAGGGGTAACAGTCCCCATGTCTGATTGAGCCATTGCTCCATGGAGGACTGGTATCTGTCTGTCTCTCTGTCTGTCTGTCTCTCTCTCTCTCTCTCTCTCTCTCTCTCTCTGCCCCTGCTTAGTCTTGAAACCTGCCCCCCACAGCCTCGGTCTCAGGATGCATATTGATACTCTCAGGTGCACTATTTGGTGGGGCCTGGAATTCCTTTTGCTGCCTGAGACACCTCAAAGCCCTTGCCTACCTTCTGATGCTCAGCATGTTTGACTGGGCACATGATGTCCCCCACTCTGTAAACATGTTTTGAATGCCTGGTCTGTGCCAGGCGCTGAGAATGGGCGGCACATCCTCACTGCCTGAGTGTTGGTAAGTGCTTCAATAAGGGAATTAACACAGTCTTCCGGGGTCCCGGAAGCACTGCCAACCATTCAGAGTGGGGTTGGGCTAGGGGGCATTTCTCAGAGAGTCCTGACCTTGACTTGAATATTGAAGGCTAAGGAAGAGTTCACTGTGTACAGGAGGGGGCCATTCCAACGAGAGGCATTGCGTATGCAAAGCCATGGGTGGGAGACAAAGCTAAGGGCTTTGGGGGTGGGGGGATTACAAGTAGTTAGGTAGCTGGAGTTTCTACAGGAATGGGGGTTATGGAAGGGTGGAAGGGTAGGTTGGGGTCAATTTATGGGGAGCTTAGCTCTCATCAGCTCCTTTTATCAGAAAGATCAGGGAGTTCCCTGGTGGTGTAGTGGCTTAGGGCTTCGGTGCTGGTGCTGTCAGCGCTGCGGCCTGGGTTCGATTCCCAGCCAGGGAGCTACCCACATACCAAAAAGCAAAAAAAAAAAAAAAAAAAAAAAAAAAAAAAAAAAAAAAAAAGAAAAGAAAAGAAAGATGAACCTGTCCCCCACATCCAGGCCCCCAGCTGGACCTGCAAAAGACAGATTATGTATCTAGAATTCTGAAGCTGATGTCCTCTGGCCAGTAGCAAGGAGTCATGCATGCGGGGAGGAGGCGGCATGCTCTTAATCTCCGTCCACCCACTGAAAACTATTCCAAACAAGCATCAATGAACATGAAGCCAGTGAGCTTGCCCTGCCTAAAAGCAACCCCTCAGCCCAGCCTCCAAGCTGTCTATCTCCCTCAAACAGTGCCTCCTTCACAGAAGTTAGAGCTGCGAACATATCGGGTCTGGCCCCATCTCCCAGCTCCTGCTGCCATGACCCACCAACCTGACTGTCCCTTCTTTCCTAACTCTTTCCCAAGTAGCTCCGCATGAATTCCCCCACTTACTCTGGACCTGGGTTCCCCTGGAGACTCAGTCCCCCAGTCAAACTTCTGTCCCTTGTCTCACTCATACTTGGCCTCAGGTTCCTCTCCAATTCCACAAGCACGTGTTGACGTTACATCAGGACTGAGTGTCACATATACATATCCAAGCCCACCCACTCTGTAATCTCCCTCGTTGCTTGGCCCATAAATAGATAAGTCATATGTGTTTGACATCAAACAGATAGCTGGGAAATGCCTCGTGCATTTCAGCCACCATTGAGCACCTCTTTATCAAGTTTCTGTGTTGCGAAGAAGGGTAAGGCTTAGTCCCTATGCTCAAGGAACTTCCAGTGTGGTAGGAAAGGCAACAACACCCGTCCTGGGAAGTGCCGTGATTGAGATAAGCTCAGGGAGCAATGTGAATGCAAGGACAGAGCACTCCGGGATGGGAATATGGGACAACTGGTCGGGGACGATCCTAGAGAAAATGCTATCTGAGTGGGAGCTGGAAGGCAGGGCAAGTCTCAGCCTGGAGAAGGTGGAAAGGATGGTGAGGAGGAGGCACAGCAATGAATACAAGAGCCAAGTTTACAAGAATTAAACCATACCAGGGTCTACCCCACTTCCTTTTTCAATGGGGTTCCTGATCAGAGAAATTTTGCCAGATTTTTTAATGATAATCAGGTGAAGTTCAAATGATATCCAATGTGGATAGGCTGGAGCCTACAGTAATGCAGTTAGGTGTATATGTAGATGTTTAAACAACCATTCCCCACTTTGCAGAATGGATGGAGGTCACTGAGATCTATAGTAGCACATGAGATGGGGCTGGGACCCATATAAGACTTCTCACAATTTGGATGAAGTCAGAAAAAGCATTTTAATCAAATTTTTACATGACATAGAACTGGAGGAATAAATGATCAGTTTATATCTTGCTTCTAGATATAGAAGCAAGATATAAACTGATCTATATAAGCTGAGATTTACTAGAGATAAGTGAAAAAGTCTTGCATCTCGGTCCAAGAAAAGCAATAATTAAAGGATGAGGAATACTTGCTTTGATAGCAGTTCATGTGAAATGACCTTATTTGGGGGAGGGAGGAGGGACAGAGACTGTTGAAAAAGAAGATCTTAGTTAACTACTGGTTTGAAATAAGTAACAATATAAACTTCTCAAAGGTCTAGTGCTATCTTGGATAGAATCCAGGGCTCAGAACAGGGAGGGTAACAGTGTACTCCAAGCTATTAAAACACAATGGCAGTTTTGTGCTGGGTTCTGTTGCCATGTTTTAAATGGCTTATTACAACCTTGAAGGTGAAGGTCTATGAGAAGGTGACCTGAATGGAGATATATATACAACCCAGGAGAAGTTGAGATACTGGAGAAAAGAAATCTTGGTGGAGAAAACGCTGGAAATTTGCAACTGTTTGTAGAATTATTGGGTAGGAGAGGGGTGCAGTTGTTCTGTTTTCATTAGTCGTAACAGGTTAACTGTAGTAACAACCCCAAAACAGTAAGCAGAACTCACATCAAGCAGAACTCACACTGTCATTCTGGGTCTGAGGATCCTTCTGTCATGGAGCTCCTAAATAGAGATTCTTCCCCTTCTCATTCAGCCAATAGATGGAGAGAGGGGAAACATGTGGAGCATTGCACAGGTTTTCTTAAGGGCAATGTCTGGAAGAAGCAGCCATCACTCTGTCCACATCCCGTTGACCAGAACTCAGTCAATGGCCACACCTCACAACAAGGGGGGTATGTGTCCAGGAGAAAAAAGGTGTCGGTGTGGGCCTTAGCACTGGGGACTTGGAAGAGACTGCCTTGAGAGTGAGAAGCATTAGGGTTTGGTACATCCCCACAAAGACTTGCACACAAATAATATAGACTTAGTAGCATTATGCATAAAAATCAAAGGTTAGTTATTGGCTAAATGCCCATCGACTGGTGAATGGATCAATAAAATCTGGTATATCCATACAATGAAATACGAGTGTACAATTCAGCAATGAAAAGGAGTGAACTACCAATAGTGCTACCGCAGGAATGAACCTCAACAACATTGTACACAGTAAAATAAGCTAGTCACAATACCGCATGTTGTGTGATACCATTCATATGAAATATCTGAAAAGGGCAAAGCTATAAAGATAGAAAGTAGATTCAAGAGATAGGGCTGGGAGCGGAGGGAGGAGAGTTAACAGTAAATGGACACAAGAGATCGTATTGGAGTGATAAAAATGTTCTAAAATTGATTTATGGTGATGGTTGCACAACTTGGTAAGTTTATTTAAAAATAAATGAATTGTACATTTGAAAAAGGTGAATTGTATCTATAAAATACGTCTCGATAACATTCTTTTAAGAGTTAAGGGTTTAATACTTTGAGGTTGGGGAAAGGAGAATAATCCTGCAAAGGAAATAGCAAAGGAATATCCAAGTAGAAGAAGGAAGTGGCACAGAATCCAAGGAAAGATTAGATTTAAGGGGGGAAAGCATGGACAACTCTAGTCAAAGTTACTGGGATGTCACATAAAATGGAACTTAAGGGTATTGTCTCTGCCACAGTAGAGTTCTCAGTGTTGTTCCAGATCCTGAGTCAGGAACAAGCAAAAAACATGGAAACACAGACTTCCACTTACAGAATGCAACATTTGGGGTTGTCCAACCGCAGGACAGATCCCATTTCTGAGTAATGAGCCCTCTGAGAGTGGAAATACTCAAAGAAAGGCTAGGTGGGCATTGTGGAAAGGATTTCTACATGGGAGGAGACTTCTGAGTCTCTGAAAGGCTCAGGATTTTCCTAAGATTTCATTACCTCTCTTTGCCCAAGGTCTCCACTTCACCCTTGGCCTCGGGCTCCTCATCTTAAACATTGAGAGTTAAGCTTTGGGAGTGGCCCTGATTCCTGAAAGCCCAGGTACCTCACTGCTGTTGTCCAGGAGTCCTTCAGCCACTGAGGGCTTTCTTGAGCCATGAGCTAGCTCTGGGGTCAGCCGTCATACAACAGTAGATTTCACCAAAGTCAATGCAGAGAACTGAGTAACCCTTGGAGACCGAAGGAAAATAGTCCAGAGAGATGGCGTGAGAGAACCAGTGCTTATTTAAAAATATGTACCCCACAGCTGCCTTTGTGTCTCTGCCTTATACTCATCCCACATCCCCCCAGAGATGAGACACGGGAAGGAGAGGGTGCAAGATGAAGTTCAGGGAAAGCATGGGGGTTTCCTGAGGTAGGAAGAAGAGAACGAGATGAAACACAAATGTATGGCATATCTGAGGGGCAAAGGGAACTGGGGACCCAGCCTGCGAGGGGGTTTGGAAAGAATTTAATGCAGATTTTTAAATTGGAACTTTGTTTGTTTGATGGTCTATTTTAGTCACCCACCAGAAATGGCCACCATGGTGTAGAAATAAAAACCAACATCTAGAAGTTGGACGAGTCTCGTTTTCAAGGACTTGGAAAGCTGTGTGGAGCTTCTGCACGGCTGAGTTGCCAGTGGTCACGACGAGCTGCTGGCATGACCTCAGCATGAACTCTGATTGCACAGCCAAGGAGGAGGAATCCTTAACAGCCTCAGCTGTAGTGCTGCCTGGTCACCAAAACAAACCCTCAGGAGCCGATTCCTCCATGCAGCCACCGTCAGCTGGGTGTCCTCCATGCCCCAGGCCCCTCATGGAGCTTGCAGTCATTCCCGCTGAGGTATGAAGGCAACCGCCCCAAAGTTCCAAGGAATATGACCACGTAGATGGGGGACAGAGCTAGGGAAAGTTAGTCAAGTGCACGCTTCTGAACTTGTCTCAGGAAGTCAAACCCAACAGTCTTTCTTTGAACAGGAACGGCAGCGGGAGGAGTGAGGTGGAAGAGGGTAGGAGAGAGCAACCGTTTGTGCTTCACACTGTGTGAGTGACGATAAGCAGATTGCTGCATGGGCAGCCACAGGGGCATCACTTGTCACAAGTAACCAGAACTACCGTTCCTGATACCTTATCTCATGCGAGGAATCAGAACCAAGGCAACTGGGTCTCCCTCCCAGCATGTGGGAGGAGTAAAGGAAGTGTGTAGTGGTGCACAGTGCAAAGGGGGACCCTCAGCAGAATCTCAGAGTCAAAGGGACCTCGGGGGGCATCTAACCTCCAGCCCGTCCGCTCCCCATCCATTCCCCCAACGACCACCCAACATGGCTCCCACAGATTCCATTAGATAGACTGTTCCAGGTTATACATTCTCCGGTCTCTCCTTCCACATCCTGGCCCCAAGGGAGCCCCAGAGCCAGATAAGCATGCCCCCCACTTCCACACCAGATAAGACCAGCAGCACACGTCAGCTGGGAGTGTAACCGCAGCTCACAGTAAAAATGCATCGCAGCACGGCTCACTACACGAGGGCATACATCTGTAACTGGAACAACCTACCCTTACGTGCAAGCGTTCTCATGTTTCCTATGGCCTCTCTCCTACTTTTTAAAAACACTGGTGGGGACTCATTGCATCGATTTCACAACACACAAATGCATTGCAATGCTCACATAGGCTAGAGATACAGGCTCTGCTACTGGAGTCGCAAGGCCAGGGAACTCAGGGCCAATCAAGAAGGCAAGTCATGAAGAAGTGACAGGGATGGTCAATGTATATGCCCCCAGAAGAAAGGTCTCGAAATCTCTCAGCCCGGAGGAAAAGGAGGCAAAGGAAGATTTCACCAAGTCTTCCTATATATTAAAGTGTTTGCTTTGTTTGTTTAATGTAGAAGACGACCAGCATTTATTTTTCATGCTTGTTGAGAACGGTGTGACGTGTCATTGACTAAAACAGCAATGCAAATTATTTCAGTTCAACTCGAGATTTGTAGGTGAGTATGTGCAGGGAGCAAGGACAGTAAGAGATTTTACACATGAAAAAAGTTTCCTTCTGTTAAAGGCAGGGAAGGACAGTCAATCAAATGCTTGTGGCTCTGGGATGGTTTTACTGTTGTGTTTTTTTCCCAGAAGACAGAGGAAGACTAGATGGCTTGAGGAGGTCCCGAACAGCCTACACGTCATGACCTCTTCAGTTCACCCCAAGAAGAGCAGCCGGTACACTTTCACGGTGGCTCAGTGTGGGCTGGGGGAGCTTGGGCTTGATCTATGGGATCCCCAAGCACAAAGGCCTCTTATTCCAGACTGTGGAAAGAGGGCCAGGCGAGGGGAAGACAGAGAGAGGGAGAGCGGGGACCCACAGGGCAGGCAAGGGAAGGGGAGCTGCACGCTGCGTGCCGAGTGCGCTAGACTGGGTGGGAAACAGGGCACTGGGGCAGGCGTACGGGAGGGGGCCTGCCCGAGCAGGGCCGTGAGCTCAGTGTTGGGCAGGAGATGGGTCTGGCTCCTGTCATACCTGCATTAATGAGCTAGAAATGGGAAGAAAAAGCCCAGCATGAGAAGGCCAACAAAGGGAAGGCCCTCCTTGTGCCAGCTGGACAGGAGAGGACCGAGCAGAATGGGAAGAGGGCCCATCCCCTCTCCACACCCTGGCTTCTCAAGCTGGAGGCTGGACCTTCCAGAAGGAACTTGGGAGATGAGGGCAGATAAGCTGAGGCTAAAATGAGACCTCCTGGGAGAAAAGGGATTAGAACAACACCAATGGACAACGGCACAGGGGAGGGAGAGCCAAGGGGCTGCAGAGGCACCCTGCCAACACTAGGAAGGAAAAAGACCCCAGGGGGTCATCAGCTGTAGCCGCAGGCACTAAGGAGAAAATCTGTACAGAAGCAAAGGCTGGATGGTCTACTGACTTAATAAGAGCAGGTGGAATGGGTGAGTCCTCCCAGCCCCACCAGGACAACAGAAATGGCCAAAAGTGCTCACAGACTATAAACACCAAGAGGGATGGAGTGTGTCTGGGCCTGCAGGAACCTGGTGAAGCCTGGCAGAGCTGAGAGAAAGGCCTGAGCCTGGTATTCTCTCATTAGTCCGTCCTCAAGCCCTGGAGGAAGGGTCACTTTGAGAGCACTAGGGCCAGCTCTGAAGGCTCCACCAGAGACAGGAGCTGGACACAACCCCAGACAGGTGACTCCTGCAGGGGTCTCGGATCCTAGGATTTCTGTTTGGATCCTGGGCATGGTGCTAGAAGCGTGGGCAGCCAACTCTGCCTTCCATCTCCAGGGTGCAGCCTGGGCAGCTGGACAAATACTTATGGAACATTCACATTAACCTTTTACATGCAGGGTCTTAGGACCCCTCCCAGTGGTTTCAATAGGGACCTCACCCCCGCTCCATTTGTGACATGGAAATTTTCTACCAGAAGCAGAAGCTTACAGAGCCAGTCTGACCTTCTGTGTGCTCCTTGTTCAACACTGGCTGAAGGTTAGAATTGATAAGTCACCTGCCACCCTGGGGCCTCAGTGATCCACCTGCATCGTGAGAAGAATAATCCTACTGTGTACGCAGTGATTCTCCTTGGTTACAGCCTTTCACTCAGCCGTTGCCAGGGGAACAGCCCAAGTCAAACGTGGACCCAGCAGGCCGGGGGTGTCACCCCCCAGCCGGTGTCTAACATGGGCTTTGTCATTTTGTCTGCCCAGCATCCCTCCTCTCTCTTATTCTGGTAGCAACATCCATATTCCTTTAGGGAACTGTCCTTGCATTTTCTCCAGCATTCTGTTGGGGCAGCCAATTGCAATACTTGCCATGAGACACGTGACCCAAAATGGCCAATCAGATTCTCTGCCATGATTTGCCCCTGAAGCAGAGACACGCAGTTATAACTGAACCATCCAATCAACGGCAGCTCCCAAAAGACACATACTCCAAAGAGTTCCTGGGGCTGAGAGGCCCCTCCTTGCCTAGATTCTTGAACTTCTTGGTACCTATCTGTTCAGTCCTTATTTCTATTCTGTTTTCTGCTAAAAATCTTTCTGGTGATGTTACTCATTTTTCATGTACAAATTAGTCTTATCATTGCTTACAACCAAAGAACTCTAAATTTATACACAGATTGAGAGAGGGGCCAGGTGGATTGGAAGATGGGCCCCTCCTCTCTGCAGCCTTCCCTCCTCTGTGGTCCCAGGGCAATTCCCTCGGTTCTCCAACAGCACTCAGTTCATGAAGGAGATAATGTGGTACGGTAGTTTGTTTGCTCAGCAAGACTGCAAACATCAACAACGAACACATTTTATCCCGGATACAAATGGCTCAAGACCTTTCATGCTGCAGGGGCTCAGTAGCACTGAGCCAAGATCTTACAGTTTGAAGCAGGCAGCTCCCGTTGGAGACAAAACATAATGAGTATCAAGGGAGAATACATGGAAGGCAGATATAAGCAGCTACTGAGCAGACTAGTGCTGGGACAAAGCAATTCCCAATGCATGCAAGGGGTAAGTTCTGGGGAGAAGTGGTCAGGGCTCCTTTCAGGGTGTTTTGGGGAAAGCCCACTCTGTCCCCAAAGTGTTTGTTCTACCTCTTTGTGAATACTTCTGATTTCTGAAACAAGAGGCAAAGGCATTCAGTTAACACTCAGACATAGGGCTGGAAATGCATTTAACTGTAGTAGGAGAGGGAGACAATGTTTTCATTCACACTGAAGTGTAAATGACAGGTGTGGAACCTTTCCTGAGAGAAGATCTGCATAGGAGAAAAAAGGTTGGGAGCAGAAGAGTTTTGGGGATACAGAAAATGAAAATGGGTGTGCAGGTGAATGAGAGGAGGAGCAAGGGCTGGAAGAGAAGGCCAGGGACAAGCACGTGGGATACTATTAGCTTCGGCTGCAAGTTCTGGAAGTGACTCAAGTGGGCAAAAAGAATTTATTGGAAATATACAGGGTCCTGAAGGAGGTGCTCAACAAGCAGGCTTGGGAAGCCAGGGACCAGGGCAGCTCTGGGAGACTGGGTGGCAGAGCCCCCTGGGCTGGCTGGCTTTGGATGACCCCAAGCCAGCCGCCATCTGTGGTCAGTAGCGACTCTACCCAGGGTCAAATTCCCCACAAAAGAGTTTGATGGAAGTCACTAGGGTCTTGTGACCACCCTTTGGGGGTCAAGGGTGGGAGGGACCCCAGGGCTGACAGCTCCACCAGGAATGCCTGGAATAAGTGAGTCGGAGTTCCCTGAAGGAAAATTGAGTTTCTGTTATTCGAGGAAGGGAAAGGAGTGCTGGTCATATGCAAACAGCAGATGTTCACTACACATGGCATTCGGTTTAGATAGGAGGGACCTGAGTGGGGTGGGGTATGGGAATTTCCAGGACACTCCAGAATCTGCCATCAGGGCCAACTTGCTCCAGCCCTGGATTTCATCTCTTCTTTCCCCTATAAAAGCAAGCTCAGGGATTGTAGGCTGCTTTTTCTGTTTTTGACAGCTCAATAGAATTGTCTCCTTAGCTTCCAGTCACGCTTGGCTCCTGCTAGAGTAATTACCACCCACCTGTTCTCCATGCAAGGATTCACAGCCAGTGGACACACATCTGGCCTGCAAAAGACATGCTTGGACATCTCCCAGGCTGCTTGGAACAGGCTAGGGACAGCACAGGGTCAGCCACTGATTCAAAGGCAAGGAAACAGCTGGCCTGAGAGTTGTGGGTCACTGTGGCCTGAGCGACTGCCCACCCCTCCCCATAGGCATCTTGATGGATGTGGGACAGGTGCCCTTTGGGACAAGCAAAACTCCTGGGCCTCAGTATCACAGTGGCCCTTCCCTCCTCCTCCAGCACAAGGCTGTCCTCCCCCCACCCACCCACTTCTGCAGGGGTGGGAGAGGGGTGATTGCCTTGCTTTCCTTGGGATTTCTCTAGTTTTCTTCCCATTATTGTCCACATCACTCCCTTCTGAAACACCCTGGAAGTTAAGAAAAGACCAGGTAAGATTTTAATGGGGAGGGTCTGAAATACTTTCGTGATGAAAGTAATTCCAACTAAGTTTTAAAGATGTGAATGCAGAACTGAACAGGCCTGAGAGAGCCTCTAGACCAGTGTTTTTCAAACATTTTTAAAAACTAGCAAAGCTTTCATGCAGTATTTCAATGTTCAACACATATTTATGGAATGCCTACTCTGTGCCAGGCGCTGTGCCAGAGGGACACAGCAATACAGACCTGGTTCCTGCCCGCATAAGCTGACGGTCTAGTGGGGGAGGCAGACATTAAACAAATAATCAGGCAAGTAGATCAATAATGAGCTGCAGTTGACATAGGGCCATGAAAAAGACGCATGCAGCTAGATTTTGGGAGTGTGGGAGAAGCCATCCCCAAAGAAGTGCTATTTGAGCTGAGCTCTCAAGGGTGCACAGGAAATCAGCAAAGAGGCGGGGAGAAGAATGGTCCAGGCAGGAGAAGGTTAGGAGAACCATCCCCAAGGTAGGAGAGCACTTGTGCTCAAGGGAATGGCAGACGGTCGCTGTGGTGAAGCCAGGCTAGCAAGGGGGCTGGAATGTCAGTGAGGGAGGCAGGGACCAGATCGCCAGGGCCTTACTGGTCAGCTCAAGGATGAAAACAGGAAACTGGAGTCTCCTCCGACTGAGCAGGGACCCAATTGAACTCCCTCACACCACGAGCCACACACACACATCCTTTGCTTTGCAGCCTCGGAGGCATCTAAGGAACCATCTAAGGAGGCATCTAAGCGCTTATCAGAGCAGAGCTTGGACACCACTAACCCAGCCCTACTTGTCATTTTCAGATGAGAAGAGTGAGACTTAATGGCCATCCACCCTCAGTGCCCTCTTGGTTAACTCTGGGCCCCTAACCGAGCCTCCCTGGAGAAAAAACTGTCTGGATGTGATCCGGGGACAGATTCTGAGAACACTGCACATCTTAATGTTTGAAGAAGAAGGGGGGCAGCCTCAAGAGCCAGTCCAGCATCTGGCATGGGCCCCAAGGATGGGATTTTGCCCCTTGCCTGCCCTGGGCCCTAAGTCTTGCCCCTCTAGGCCTCCCCACTACTGGGAGAGTCTCTGACCCCCTTGGCCCCTCCCCATCACTCATCTCAGGCACAGGAAGGCTGCCTGCCAGGACAGCAGATCCCACACAAGCTCCCGCCTAAACATTCCTCTCCACCCTGGGGGGCATGGTCAAGTGTCGGGTATTTTCCCAAGCCCTAGGGAACAGCTACAGCTACTGCCCCTGGCAAGAAGGGCAGCTACTAGGGAAGACAGGCTGGAGAGGAGAGCAGTCAGGCGGCTCTCAAAGCAGGGCTGCAAGGGGAAGCGGCCCAGGAGGGGCCTGACTAAGATCAGCAGCTTCAGCCTTGGAAGTAGAAGGAGAAGCTGGTGATGGGAAGGGGAGGTGCATAGCAGGAATCAGAGCTGAGGCTGAGACTTTCCTGTCCCGACCCAGCTGGTCCTCATCCAACTACCTTGTCTGGGTTAGATGGGGTCTGGCTTCTCTGGAGACCCTCATCGGCCTGCCTGCAGCTCCCAGTGTAGAAGCCCAAAACAGCTACCAGCCTGGAGGTGACAGCTGGACCAAGACCCCCCAGCAGGGGCCAGGCGGTACAGGCAGTGCAGACCCCTTTGCAGCCCTGCAAGGGGACAAAGGCTTAGCAGGTCAAGCTGGTAAGAAGGTGCTGAAGATGAAGAGGGAGGCACAGGCACTTGTCCCTGGGCCAGATCAGGAGCAGGGGCTGAGAGAGAAGTCTCCTGGGGCCTGGAAGGTGCTTCGTTTCATCAGCCAAGGCTGGGCCTGAGGGTAAACTATGCCACGATAGCCTCCTTCCCCTTTTCACGTCTCCCCCCTACGGCTCATCTGGCACACTGCTCTGTGAGCATCTGACACCTGCCATCCAGCCCCAGAGGAAGGCAGGTATAGAGGAAGAAGGAAGGAGGGGCCAGAGGCCTGAATTCAAGTTCTAGCACTTCCCCATTGCAGCTGTGTGATCTTCAGCAAAGATCTCAACCTCTCTGAGACTCCACTTCCCCCTCTGTAAAAATGGGATGAATAAGACCTACTACCTTGTAAGACCATAGAAATGAATGAGAAAACGAAGTAAAGATCTTAGCTCTTATTTAGTTAACTATGAATACTCCAAACGGGACAGGGAGAGAAATGGGAGAAATGAGGAAATACTGGGGAACCTTTAAATTTTCAAGATGGGGAGCTTGATGAGTGGGGAGCTCCCAAAAATTTTAAACCCCATTTCCAAGCTAGAGGCTGGGCTGGAGAGTGGGTGGCACAAGCCTGAGGCAGGGAAAGTTTTTCTGTATTAAAAAGAAAACGGAAAAAGGGAAGTCAGATCTTACAACATGCCGTCAGCCAAGAGCTCCAGGCAGACAGCGACCGTCTCCTTTGGAGGGAGGGCTGGTGTTCGCTCTGTTGCCCTCTGGCAGCTGCTGAGCTCCTGTTTTCCTCGTTAAGCAGAACTGTAACCTGACCCCCTTTACACTGCTGACACAAGGTCCAGAAACAATTCAGAGTCCCCACACAGACAGCATCATCTTCCGATTGTGTCAACAAGGTGGGGAGGAACTGCAGGGAATCAGGGCAGAGAGGACCATCTCCTGGGACTGGAAGCCAGGACTCAGGGTCTTCACTGTTGTGTGCAGCAATGCTACACACCTTGACACCATCAAATAGAAAAAAACTAGTATTTATTGAGCACACGCTCTTTGCTAGGCTTTCTGTTAATGCGATTAAATCGAGGTTATCCATTTTGGGTAAGAACACCGCAGAAGTGAAGCTGTATCCTTCTCATTTTATCATATCAGGGGGTACACGATGTGCGCCTGTCTTATTACAGGTGATGTTAACCTTGGTCATGTGGTTCAGCTTCTGTCTGCTGGGATTCTCCACTGTCTCTCTACTGTAAAATGCCTACGATCCTTCCCTTTGCAATGAATAAACACCTTGGTGTGGGGAGAATTTTTGAGACTATGTAAGTATCCTCAAACTTTCTCCTACTGATTTTAGCATTTATCCCTAGTGGATCTTGCCTACAACAATTATTCCTGTAGTGTTGGCCTAATGTATTTCCCTCATTACCTCTGTACTTATTAATTGGAATTCTGTAAGGAAAAGCTGCACTTTCTCTCTCCCCTACATCCCTGCTTTTTTTTCAATATTGTTTTACTTCAGTGGGGCTCATGGCTGTTTATTTTATATTGTGAATTATAATTCAACATTATAATTATTTTACTTTTTTGTTCAGATTGCTCCATCCCCTGGGAGCTCCCACAGTGGGCATCTGTATCCTTTCGACCTGCCCACCCTTTTCCAAGCACTTCCTTATTCTGGCACCACAAGATGCTCCTGTCTCATCTTGTCAAGTAAATATTTTTGAATGACTGAATGGTGGAATAAAAGAGAAGGCAAAGGTGCATGTATAGAAACTCAGAGCCTCTTTGATTCCCCAACTAGGAAGGTTTATCCGATTCAATTTTCATCTGGGAGGAGGAACAAGAAATGTTCTGATGCCCCGCACAATCTCTCACTCCCACTTCTCTCTAGGGGTCGAGGAAAGACAAAAGAAATAATACTCATCTGCCCGGGGGGTCCAACTCATGGGCTTTCCGCATCTACCAAAGCAGTCTGAGGTAGGGCTTCAGAGTACACAGGCTGGAGCCAGATGCCTGGGTCTGAATCACTGTTCTGTTACTTACTGTGAAAATTCCCTGTGCCTCAGTTTCCCCATTGGTAAAATGCAGGTGATAATAACAGCACTTGATATGGAATTGAGTAATGCCTAAATGAGTTTAAATGTTTAAATTGCTTAGAACAGTCCGTGATACACATAAACATTCAATAATTATTAGCCAGAAATCTGGCATTTACAGCAATTGACTGAGCTTGCTAAATTTGTTTAGCAATCATTTATTGAGCATTGTAATATGCGCTGTTGTCATCCTGTGGTTCCATCAGTGAACAAAAGAGGCAAAGTCACTGCTCTCATGGAGCTTACATTCTTCTAGAATAAAAATAGCCCAACCCTACAAAAGACTGCAATCCTTTTTAAGACAATAGTGAGGAGATGGGAACAGCTGCGCCAAAACCATTCACCTTTTCCTGGTAGAAGTATTCATTTTCTTCTAGAGAACCACCCAGTGGTATCATGGGATTCAGATCGTAGCCAATCAATGCATTGTATTGCCCTGGCCACAGTGATTGGTTCAGGCAAGGGCACACGACCCAGTCAGCTCCAGAGAGACTTTTGTGCTGGGGCTCCTATTGGTGGGAACCTGCGCGCTAAGAGCTGAGGCGCTGAGGGGCGTGGCCTGAGAATAAGCCACCGTCAGACAGGGCGGAGTCAAGAGTGAAGAGGAAACAGAATCCTAATGGCGTTGTTCAAGTCCCCGAGTCAAAAATGGGCCTGAAGTCTGTCCAGTCTGAATTTTTCGGTTACACAAGCCAAAACATTCCCTTTTACTTCTCATTACAGAGAGAGTTTTGAGCTTACTTCAGTCCCTCAGACAGCTGCCATCTGAACTGGAAGCTGGACGCTGTTCTGCTATGAGCACTTAGTTTCCTGCCTTGTCCCAAGTGTAAACCATCACACACGTGTGTCACACCACTCCATCCCATTTGCCTGCTTCATCCCCCAGGAGAGCCCTGCCCAAGGACAATGAGCAGTCCCCCTCCCCCACTGTCCAGAGCTGGAGCCTCTGCTTCCTGCTCACCTTGCCCTCATCCCACCAAAACTCTTCTGCCCAGGCCTCTCCTTGAAGGCAAGTCTGGCTGAACTCCCAGCCCCCAGTATTGCCTTTTGTGGCCCCGCTTCCTCCTCTCCAGAAGGATTGAGGGTTGCTGCCCAGCAACAAGCTAGCCACGCCCAACCTCCTAAGTCCCATTGAGGCTCACACCTTAAAAGGCCCCCTTTC
The DNA here is from genome assembly GCA_004026885.1 of Lyroderma lyra. Lineage (NCBI taxonomy): Eukaryota > Metazoa > Chordata > Mammalia > Chiroptera > Megadermatidae > Lyroderma > Lyroderma lyra. The sequence continues at coordinate 568,538 of PVJL010000077.1, read as the reverse complement.
CTTTCCTAATCTCCTGTCCCTGGAGTCTTCTGGAACTCCAGGGCTGGGCAGCTGTAGGATGCTCAAGCTCTCCTACCTCTGCGTCCTGGTAGAATCCACATTCTAAGGGCAGACCAGGGAGAACCCAAACTTCCATTTCCTTTGAGAAGATTTCTATCTCCCTTCTCTAAATTCTAGGGAACTTACTGTCCAAACTGCCACATCATACACTGGCTTAATAACGTTCCTGTGCTGTCTTCTAAATTTCACTCAGTATAATAGGACTTGCCTCTTTGACTGACTGGTGTCTTAGTTCTGCCTGCCATAACAAAATACCACAGTCTGGGTGGCTTAAACAATGGAAATTTCTTTCTCACAGTCTGGGGACTGGGAAGTCCAAGATCAAGAGGCCAGCAGATTCAGTGTCTGGTGAGAGTCCTCTCCCTGGTTTGCACATGGCTGCCTCTTTGCTGTGTCCTCACATGACAGAGAGAGAGAGAGCGAGAGAGAGCGAGAGAGAGCGAGAGAGAGACAGAGAGAGACAGAGACAGAGACAGAGACAGAAAGAGACAGAGAACTCGGGTGCCTTCCTTTTCTTATCAGGATACTAATCACATCATGACCTTATCTAAACCTAATAACCTCTCAAACCGCACCTCCAAATACCTCCACACTGGAGATTAGGACTTCAGCATATGAATTTGAGGGGGGGGGCGGGGGGGGGGGACAAAAACATTCAGTCCCTAGCCACTGGATTGTAAGCCTAGCACAGTGTTCAATAAACACTGAATGAAGAAGTCAGTGGTTGAATAAATGAATTATTGGATGAGTGGTGAAACGAGTGAGTGAGTGAATGAATGAAGGAATGGACTAATGAGGAGAGGCAGTAATAGGACTGGGGTGGAGTGGCAGAAGGGTCAAAAAGCCTTAGAGGAGGTGAGGGTTGGGCCCAGGGAGGGGAGAAGCAGAGAAAGGAGACAGGCAGTAAGATGGGGCAGCTACAGTGTCCGAATGACAGGAGGGAGACCCATGCCATCAGATGGCTCAGCCTTGTGTTTACATATAAAACTGGGGCTTGGGCCGGAGCTCTTTTACAGGACCCATCTTTTAGCTTTTAAAGACTTTTTTTTACACATGTGCTGTTTGTCACGGACATTGTGCAGCTTGCTTTGACGTGGCCAGTCTTGACAGCTGAGGGTTCTGCTCTGGTGTATTCCACCCCCAGGTGCAGGAAGGACAAGCTGGCCACGTCACCAGCATACCAGGTGCAGACTCGGTGGAAGAGCCTTGCTGGTCCAGTGGACTCGGGGTGCCTCCCAAAAGCCCTTAGGCAAAATCGCTAAGGCCTGTCCAGGTCAGAGCCAGGGGTCCACTGTCGCCCTCCAAAGGCTCCCTTCTTGGCCCTCGGCCATCAGCTCTGCGTCCCTGGTTCTGCATTGGCACTGCTAGGGCCTGCAGGGCCCCACATAGCCCAAGAGAACCGCAGATGTCTGCATGGATTTGCAGCTACGAATGAAAAGCCACGGTTTGTTTTGAATGGACTGTGGCTCTGGAGAGAAAGCCTGGGGATGCAAATCCGCCATGAGTGGGATCCAGATGGGAAGCAGATGTGAGATGTTCAAAGTCCCTGTTCCAGCGCCCAAGGCCCACCTTGGAGAATTCCTTCCTTTCCCTGCAGAAGGCAGAAGGGCAAGACTGTGCTCAGACCCCATGGAGCCCCAGCATAGGGCCCAGTCTGCTCAGCTGTCAGTTGTCTCCCCTGCTTCTCCTCTCTTGCATTTGCCTTTCTTTCTCTTATGTTCCTAAAGGATATGTCTGTTCTCCCAGCCTCTGCTCCATCTCTCTGCTTCTATCCCTGTTTGCCAGACTCTTTGTCTTCATGTCTTCTTACTCTGTCTCTTGCTCTCAGATGGTCTCTGACTCCCTCGGTCTCTGGCTCGCACTCCCTCTTCCTGGCTGCTTCCCAAGGCCAGTGCCCTACCCTCCATGCTTGGATAAGTCTGCCAATCAGCTTGAGCCCCTGGGGTGAGGAACAGGAAGAACAGACTCAGGGCAGACAGCAACCCTGGTTCCATGGAGGAAGGCGATTTTAAGCCAGAGGGGCCTGGGCAGGCCGAGGCCAAGAATTTCTCACTTACCCGCAGGGCTGGATATTTAGTCTGAGTTGGAGAGGGCAGGTGGCATCCAGCCTGGAGTTCCCAAGCCTGCAAGAGTAGCTCCGCTGCAGCCCCTCCAGTGTGACATTTCTCTCTCCTTCTTGGCCTGGAGGGACCTTGCCCACTCCAGCACCAGGGAGAGGCACCACAGTCAGTTTGCTCCAAGGACATGAGTCCAGGTGAAGGGAGGGTGGGACAGGATGGTGTATGTTTTGTATCCCCCACTGCTCTCCCAAGGGCTGGGAGCAGCCCTTCCCTTTCAACCTCTGCTGGGCCTCAGACAGTCTCCAAAGGCAAACATGCTTTTTCTTTGGCTCATATACAGTCTAAATACCTTACCCAGTTGATATGGACTCCCCATCCAGTTGTCTTATTTTCCTTTACAGGTCTGTTCACAACCCTCTGGACACTCAGGCTGGACTTCGGGGTCATTTGTGGCACATTCCAGAGACCACCAGTGATCTTACACATTAACTTTAATCTTATATACAAGCTGTGAATGCTACACAACTTTTGGGGGGAATTTGAGGGACACAACTGAAAACCATTCCAAAACAGGCTGCTGCCATTCCCAGGAGACTGGAATCATTTAGAGGGCAATTTCACAAATGCTTCTGCGGCTGCGAACGAGGATGCTGTCAGAATATAGCTGGGGCGCATCTCCCTGGCACGCTCCAAGTCTGCGCAGGGCTGCTTTCTCCTCCCAGTGGCATTTGTTGTAAGACCCAGGGGCACCCTGTCGTCTCTGGCACTGGGCTAGCATTGAGGGGGCATCACCACAGCGCCACATCATGAGGTGTGGTCCCCGGAGGCATAGCATTTAATATGGTGGGCTGAGCCCTTGGTTCTGGAATCCTTGAATTGAGCACCTATTACGTGCCAACATTGTGCTCGGCGGTGGGTGCGAGTGGTGAGCAGACCAGACAGGGTGGCTTGGCTCATGAAGGAAGCCAACGGGGTGGTGAGACCTGGGGTGATAGTCAGGGTGAACCTGGGCGAGCACGTTGCTGCTGGAGCAGATCACAGCTGCTTCAGATCCATAAAATGAGGCAATAACAGAGATGTCTTGAGGATTCCATGAGATAATCACTCCATGGTAACCACTAGAGATGACAACCCACGAATAAGGACCAAGCAGCAGCAGAGAGGGCTGAGGTGTAGCAGATGCGGTCGGTACACTATCCATAGCTCTTTGAGTCTTTTCATGACACCCCTGCCAGCACCTGCCCCCAGCTGTTGCAACCTGCTTTGGCCACCTGTATGGAGGTTAGACGAGTGTCTGGGAAGTTACTACCCGCCCCCCAGCCTCCTCAGGCAGCCCTTAACCAACAACTTTGGGTGAGCGGTATAAAACCTCCATGTCCCAAGCTCCCTGCACACTGAGTCACTTCCCCCTGCGGCCTCTTGCTGGACATTTTATCCTTGCTTGGCCTCCTCTTCCCAGTCTCCCTCCCCCACTCCTGGGAAGATTCCTAAAAATTCATCACTCTCACAATCCTTGCTGCAGGGTCTGCTTCTGAGGAACATAACTTAAGACCCTGGGAAACACCAAGTGAACATTAGAAAGTGTGTCCTAAGCTATGTGTCCCAGTCTCTCTGCAGAGCCACCCTCCAGCCAAGGCAGGTCCTCCCAAGTTCCTAAGGCATCAATCACAGTGGCCTTCTAAGTCTGAGGAAGCCTGTGCTCCCTGTATTTGAACATGGCAATGACCTGTGTCATGGGAAGCTGGCAGGATGGCCCCTGGCTTGTAGCTCTCAGCCCTTAAATCAGGAAACCAAGCCACTGGCTTTGAGACTTTTGATGTCCTCCCTCCAGGGACCTGCACAGAATGCCAAAAGATGGCATAACATTCATATTTGGTTATTATTGTCATCTTTCTCTATTCCTGGAAACCCCAAATGGTTATCCTGGCATTAATCCTTATTGTCCCTCTTCCCACATCCCATCAGAGGAGAAATGGCAGACCTACACAGGCCAGAGACACACAGCGGCTGGCACAGGCAGCACTAGATGCTGGTCTGGATTATTTTTCTGGACTTTGTGATGTTTGTGGTATTTGCTAGCTTTTTAAAATCTTGTGACTCAAGTTTTTTTCTTACTCCAAATATATGTTCTCCTTCATAGCTAATTTTTTATTCTTCTTCTTAGAGCAAGCTCCCCAAATTTTATCAGCTTCAGACAACAGAAAGCCTCCATATGCTTTGACAATCTGATGAATAGAAGAATTTTTCACAGATTGGCTCTGTGTGTACATCCCAGCCCTTGCTTCTCTTCTTCTGCCTGTGTACTTCTCGTGCCAGATGTGATAAGCCTGCACCTGTCTCTATGTCAGGTGACTCCCCACAGTGTGCGGTGGTAATATTCCAGAAAGCCATTTCTAACCAGGCCAGTCAACAGTAAATATACAGTAGGCCCTTTGTGAACTGGAACTCAAACAACTGGCACTCTCAAGCAACCGGCAAAATGTTTTTGGTGGTTGCTTAAGATTTTGCTGGTTGCTTGAATTCCCAGTTAGCAGAGAACCTATTTACACTTATCTGGCATCCATCCATCCCCTGGGTGCCAGTTAACTGAGAGTCTACCGTATAACCCGACATATGTATAACACATGATCCAACTGAATGTTTTCCCAACATAATAAAATAAATATATGACAATAAACCCCACTGAATATATTCTCAACTCAATTCCCTGAGTCACCCTGAAATGCCACAGCCCCCTCCTACCACCTGATATGAAGGAAGATGTGACAGAGGAGAAATTGGGATGGGAGCAGACTGAATCTGTGACACACAAAAAAATCTTACTTCAACAAATATTATATAATATATGACCTTGAAAAAGTATATGACCTTGGAGGGGGCTCATGCAAGTGAAAGGCCCTCAGCGTAAGCCTCATTAGCTTCTCAGGACCTCTGCCTCTGGTGGCAGGACTCATTGTGAGGCTCAGACACACCCTATGTGTGTTGTGGGGAGGAGGGTGGCTCACTACTGTTCTGGTCTCTCCTTTTCTTTGGTGGCCTCAACCCCAATCTACCAGGCATGGCTGAGAAGGAATAGCAAATGAGGCTTGTGGTCAGGGCTCACAGTGAATTTGGTCCCCAAGGTTGGACTTCCTAACAGGAGACATTGGTATTCAGGGATCCAATTGCTTCTCTTTTTTTGCATTTTCTTGGTTTAATTTACCTTCTTAATTTTTAACCAACGTTTTTTGTTGTTTTTTTTTTTTTTCCTGAAAATATTTCAGGCTTGTCTTTGCTAAATAGAAGGGCAAGCAGATTTAGCCACACCCAGCCCAGGCCAGCTGTGGGAATCAGATCACCCCAAGGGGCAGGCATGGTGGGACCAGAGCTTCGTCAGAGCACCCTCGCCCCCACGTGAGCCAGTGGGAGGGGGGGAAGCAATGTCAACATTTAAGCAGGTTCTGTGACTTACAAAACATCTTTCACATCCATTACCTCATTTGAGCTTTGCATTCCCTGTGTGAGGTACATTGTATAGGTATGAGAATCAATCTTTTCTAGTTGAGAAAGATTAATCAATTTATCCAAGAATATTCAACTAAGAAGTGGCAAGGTCAGAATTCGAACCCCAATCTTCCAAATTCAAACGCACATCAAAGCTGAAGAAGAATATTGGTTTATCATTGCTAACAATAATGACAATACTTCCTTTTTATTAGACTTAGTATGTCTCAGACCATGTTAGCACTTTCCACAAGTTCCCTAATTTATCCTCACATCCTCTGACATGAGTTGGGCTTGAAGGTTAGGAAGGTTGGATGGACCAAGATGAGCAGCAGCCCCCATCACGAGCAAAAGCTCAAAGGCAGGGCAAGGGAGCTTGTTCAGGCCACATTCGCCATGCCTGCAGTCAGGTTGGCCTCCTAGGGCTGCTCAGCAGCACGCTCTTGTCTCTTAGTGGGAGGGGGCTGCTCCCATCGACGGTGGGCCTTGGCGTAGCCCGGGCGGCAGCAGCTGGGAGAGGCCCGCAGCCTCTCACTTCCCGTACAGTTGCTTCTCTGCAAGACAGAGGCCTGCCAGGGGGAGCAGGTATATCCCTGAGGCTCCCAACTTTCCAGCCAAGTGATGAGCTTGGCTCCCAACCCTCAGTTTTGAAGTTTAACGGGGTGCTCCTGGCAGCTGGGGCCGTGGCTAGCTCTGCCCTTTAGCTCCTCTTCCATTCCCCACTACGGGCCTGGAGTCCCCGCAAATCGCTAAGGCACCTCCCCAAGGCACCTCCCCCTGATTTGGGTCAGGGAATAGAGGGGTGCCTCCTGCCCGAAGGGGAAGGTGGAAAACAGGGCAGCAGAAACCTCAGGAGGCACAGAATGGTGGGACTAACTAGAGATGTGCCTGCCAGATGGGCGCCCTGTGGCCCCAAAAGTCAGAGACGCACACACTCTGTCTCTGGTTTACAGGGTGCACAAACAGAACACTAACAACTCTCTCACCAACATGCTGCCCGGCCCCCACACACCACCTCCTTTGAGCTTGACTGAGATAAGGTGTCAGGGACAACTTGACATCTAGACTCATTACTGGACGTTTGACCTTGGGCCAGTTACTTCTCTGTGCCTCCATTTCCTGATCTATAAAAGGGAGCTCTAATTGTCTTACCTGGTAGATTGAGGTGAAGAGTGAAGGAGTTCACACAGGCTTAGACCACGGTGTGGCACAGTGGTAGATGCTGGCTAATGTTATTACTACCAGAGTTCTGAGATGACTCCCTTAGCCTCCTCAGTATCTCCCCTTAGGGAGTTTCTGTCAAGGATTGAGATTTCAGGGCAAGTGCTAGAGAAACTTCAACATTCCTCCTGAAAAGACATTTGAGGCTGCTGTGACTTAACAACGGGCTAGCGCTGGCTTGTTTCTCCTGGCCTGTCCCCTCCCGTCCCAGGCCAGCTTCACCACTCTGACTCAAGGTGTCTGTTTCAGCTTATGTGCAGCTGCTCGCCGGAGAAGGGGCGTTTAATACCTCATTAGCACCTCCCTTCTGCTTGTTGTGAGCACTAATCACTTCGGTTTGCTCCCTCCGGAGTGACTCGGAGCTGCCTTTGAAAAGCAAGCCATGCAATGGGCCCAGACTTCCCCAGCTGGTCCCAATTCTCTCTCTGGGTTGTTCCCTTTACTCAGAAAAGTGAAACAATTTTCTGGTTAGATTTTGGTGATACATGTGCACATAAAAAAAAAAAAATAGGTCAGACCCTTAGTCCTTCTACAGTCCCTGAAATAAAACCTTTCAGCAGCTTTTCCCAGAGCCTTCCTCCTCCTCCTCTTCCTTGTCCCACACCTGCAGACCTGCCCCCCTCACCCTTGCGACCTACAGTTCGGTACAGGAATCAGGGAGACGGCAAGGACCCAAATCTGAAGCAGATGTTTGGGGATGATGAGTGAGGTTGGGGTGGAGACAATAGGAAGGATGTGGACCCTGCTAGAACTGCCTGTTGCTCTGACCTCCTGCCAAGGCTGAGAAAAATAGAGGGACTGTTCCTGGTTAAATACCCAGCTTTTACTTGTGCCAAACTTTCCTGGGCCTCAGTCCTCAGCGTCTCTGGCTCTGTTTCCAAAGTTCTCCATATCCTTGTGCCAACCACTATCTTGGCTCCTTTGTCCCACCACGCCAAAGCCCCTAAGCCCAGCATGACCCCCAAAAGTCAGGACTGGGGTTTTGCTTTTCTTATCCCCACCCCCAGAGTTAGTTAATTCACAATGGCATTTTTGGAGCCAAAACCCAAGATATGGTCTGACAAAAGAGTTTTGTGCTGCTTCTGAGTGTGAGGCTGGAACACATAGCTTGGATGCCAAAACGATAGAATTTTCAAGGTGTAGGGAAATCATCAGCCAGAACTATTGAAACTAGAATCACTGTAGAACAGGAAGATGCGTGGCTGTGGTACCCACACCCACGTCCGGACATTTCCAGAGCTGCACACGTGAACCTGCCAGGCTGGGCGTGCAAGTGTCAGAGCTGTAGGACAACACCCAAGTTTAATTTTGTGGCTTTGACTTTTTGAGGAGACACAGACTGGCGTCATCATGAATAAGGTGTCAGAGGAGAAACCCTTCTGGGAAAGGAAGCCTGACCCAAGGCCCATCCAGCTGAGATCCAGCTCAGAAGCTTGGGGGTATCAGTGCTAAGATTTGCCCAAACCCCGGGAGGAATGGGCATCAGCTGCAGCAAACGACAAAGAGATGACCAAGGCCTCCAATTTCCTGGGTTTGATTCATATCGAGGGAAACTGGAGTAAAGCTCACTCAGTGTTTCCACCCACAGTGGTCACAGCCAACCGGCTTCATGGCCGTTTATGAGGTGGATTTGCCTCTTCATGCCTGTGGGTTCATTAGCAATGGCATTACTTTGTCTTTCTTCTGCCACTTGCGGTCATTCCGACCATAGTACAATCCCTTCTGACTGCCGTTAGTGCTGGAGATACCTTCCTCTCCCCATCCACTCAAGATTTTCATTTCATTCACCGAGCCGCAGGCTGCTGGCCAGGCCCCACTGCCAAAGTCAACACCTCAGAGCTGCTTTGTCTGGGAGAGTAGGTAAAAGGGAGAGTAGGTCCTGAGATCATGGAGTTCCCTTTCCCAGCCTTCCCCAGGACCTACTCAGGTGATGGCATATTTACGCACAACGAGGGGCTGTTCCTTGGGTCTCTTGGTTTGGAATCCATCTTTGCAAGGGTACTTGCCTCTCTGAAAATCAGCAGGGAGAGTAATTTCCTTTGCTTTGTACATGTGTAAGGAGCTAGACAAATTTCACTTGCAGCTGTTACTCTATACTATGGAAAGTCTCCAAATGCATAAACAGAAATGTCTCCCCTGACACAATTAAACAGAAATGAGAGAAACTATGGGGGTGGGTGGCAATGGATTTGGGTGCTCAAGCCTGGAGGGAAGAAAACTCTAAGGAAAATGGATTGTTTATCTGTCTCCCCCGACAAGACTGTAAGCTGCTCAGAGGCAGGAATACATTCTATCTAGCTCCCTGGTTCCCGGCACAGTGCCTGATACACAGGAAACGTCTGCTGAAATGCAGAGATGCAAGGAACTAAGGGAAAAGGGAGGCCCCAAACCCAGTGATCAAGTAGAAATATCAGATTTTTTTTTGGAGGGTGGTGGGGACAAGGGAGGTACATTATAGGAAATAAAAGGACAACTTGGAGTAGGATTAGACCTAATAGCACAAAATGATGACACACGCATAATTTCCTCTTACACAATAACACAACATTTTGTTTTCAACAGACTTAAAAGCCATCAAAGGCTCTCCAGCTGGCTCGCAAATACTCTGATATCCCTGACTCCGCTAATGGGCAAGCAGAGGAATGTCTTGGCAACTTCTTTGAGTGGGAGTTCTGAGGAGAGAGCAAACATTGTTGGTCTGTAGAAAGAGGATAGGAAGATTCAGAAAGATTCCTTCATGTGCAAATCCACATGCAGGTAAAGTGACGAGTTGTAGAAATGGTGACCTCATCCTCGAGAGGTATAGGACCCCCCATCCCGCTTATAGTTACAATAGAATCAGTCTTGTTTGAGGTGTATGTCCCGTTTAACTATGGCAATCCTCAGTGACTTTGGCCAAACAGTGCTGTTTCACGTAAGGAGAGTTTAGAGACAAAAGATTTATTTAAATGAGGCTTTTTCTGCAGACTTAGTTACCAAAGATAAACATCAGGGTACTTGGAGTATATCTGACTTCATTCTAATTATTTCATTTGCATGTAACTGAAGGATTTTCCACCAAAGTGGGGCTATGAAAATTTCAGGACACCCCCCCACCCACCTAGTTACAGTCTCAGTGTGTCTTGTGTTTATTATGCAGGATTCATTTAAACTTAGAAGTACTTCACTCATCATTAGTTGGTATTCTATGCAACTTTCTATATGCAAAAGATTTTAAAGCCACTACCAATAGCTGTACCTCTTAAAGTAGGGCCATCGCCTCCCGTAATCCCAAATCCTCAAGTGACTGACAGGTAAACAAAGGTATAAAGTGTTCATCCGTCATACTGTGTCACCAAGCAAATGTGACACAGAGTCGGTGAGCACTGGTGGCCCAGTGCCCAGACTATTTCTTAGTCTAAACTAATCTGCCTGAGACAAACCAGCCATGTGGAGAGTTTGGGCTTTGACATGAAACAGACCCATGTTCAAATACAGCTCTGCCACTTACTAGGTAAGGAATTTTGGCAGTCAGTTATTCTCTTTGAATCCCAATTATGTCTTATGTAGAATGGAGAAAACAAAACATACCTTGCAGTGTCATTGTCAATGTGTGACAATATACAAGGGCTGTCCGGAAAGTATCCAGCCACATAATATGAAAAAATAGAGGCATTTGTGTGTGGATTTTTTCCAGACAGCCCTCATACACTAAAGTGCCTAGTGTAAGGAAAGAACTTGAAAAATGGCAGCTATCATCGATTCAGTGATTGGATGAGTTAAAGAAAGTCAAAGGTGTTGGGCTACCTATTATTAGCTTGCCTACCACATGACACAGGTTTTAGATGCAGTCCCCTCAGCTATGCTCTCTGGAAAGTCACATGAAGGAGGGAGAGGACTCTTTTGACCCAGGGTTTCCATCACAGGTTTTTGGGCTAGGTGTCTTGAATACTCATTCTCTCTGGCCTGCTTGGACATGGCACGGTGGGAAAAGAGCCACCACCTCATACCAGTCATCCACTCTAGCATACTCTATTGCTTCCAGATCCACCTAGCTTCCCACGATGGAAATTTACAAGGGCCCTAAGCCACAGTCAATACGGTATCACACATACTATATATAGAAAACTTTTTTCCAAGAGCTCCAAGTTATTAGCTAATTTTCTTATTTAGTTAATAGCATCATTTTGCAGGTCAGGAAACTGGTATTGAAAGAAGGTTTTCTGGCCCAAGGTTGAACCATGGAAGTTAAAAATAAAGTATGAACATTTAAGCTCTCAATTCCTGGCTCTCCACCCTTTGAGGATCCCATTCTGCACACTTCCGCAATGGTGTCCAAGAACATATTGAGAAAAGGCCAAATGACAGGAGATGCCTGTGCTGTAGGGAAGGCTGGAGGCCCAGGGACCCTGAAATCGGAAACATAGAATACACAAGTAGATTCCTCTCATCAGGATTGGCTACTTGGTCAAGGACACAGAGTGGTTTATAAAATAAATTTATCTCCTCACCTCGCTCCTTGAGTAGTCCAAGATTGACTTCTTCCTAAAGTCTCCCTAAGAGATAAAGATCTAAGACTTGCTCACTCAGAAAGTTGCCTGGTTTGCCAGATGAACCTGGTCTAAGGCATTCACGGCCATCAAAGATGACAAATGCCAACTAACTGGATACTCTGAGGAAGTAGCAACCATATCCACAGACTTCATCCTGAATAAATTATCCATCATCTTCCTAAAGGAAGACTACAAGGAGAATGAAATAAGGAGCCCATACTGTTCTTTTAAAGTGACTGGATACCATGGTTCTATGTTGGAGTGTCTAATGCCTGCTCCTAAAGGTACCAACATTGCCTCCACCTTCTGCCTAAGAAGCTGCTGCTGCTGGCTGGTATAAACAAGCCAGGGCTCTATTTACGACCTGGACGACTTTGTTAAAGCCACCTTGGATGCCATGTCAAAAACCTATAGCTATCAGTCCTCTGACTTTGGGTAATACACTCTGTCCTCTAGGAATTTACTGACCATCTTGTAGAGACTGAACCTGAGTTCACTGCAGAGAATCAGGTCCCTGCGGTGGCTATCACAAAGTGTTCTTCTACAAGCAAAATTAAAGTTAATTGAATAAGGGGGTGGAGTGAGTTAATAGTTAAGGCATATCCCAACTCTAGGCAGCACCGCAAAACCTGTTCAGGATATGAAAGCAAAGGAGGCTCTTGAGCCACTCTCCTTGCTCAAGCCCGCTCCTACTTTTTTTGAGTGTACTTTCTCTCCAATAAACTATCTCTGTTTCACTTCTGTAAATAAATAAAGAAGTAAATGAATAAATAAATAAATAAAAGCAAAGGAGCTTTCTCTCCAATAAACTATCTGTTTCACCTCTGTAAACAAACAAACAAACAAACAAATAAAAGAAAGCAAAGGAGCATCCAGTTCAGAGTATCAGGGGAAAAATCTTTGCTGAGACCATGCAGTCTTCAAATATGATCCATCAGACTCAGCATCAGGAATCTGAACTAGTTTCATGGGGCAACGATGGTCTCAGAAGACTTTTTAAGCTAATTGTGAGGTATAGTTATTACCATGAAGAATTTGACCATGGTTAGCATCTTATCAACAGACCACATGGGCTCCTTTCCCTCTGCCCCACTGTGAATTTTAGGACAGGCTGTTTGAAAGAGAATCAATAAAGTGGTTATCATAAAAGGCAGGATAATAGTTATTGCTAGAGGGGTGGGGGTAAGACCAGCTCTGCAGTGCTGCACTTTTACTTCTTGACCTGCATGGTGGTCATATGTGTGCTTCCTTTATACTTATTAAATTGTACATGCTTGCATACTTTATTTTTGTATATACATCTAAAAATGAAATAAGGGAGTTACTCTTTTTAAATAAAAGTATTACAGGATACCTGGAGCTGGTTTATGACGCTTGAGGATCTAAATGAAGCCAGAGTAGAAGGAGCCCTTTGGATCAAGCCACTTGCTGGAGAACTTCTCCTGGGGTCCTAAGAGAAGTGTGGCTGAGCGCTCTATCTGCAGTGGCTTAGAGGTAACAATGCACGAGAGGCCGAAGCTAGCATTTATTGTTAATTCAAGAATAATCCTACCAGCCTTTTGAATCTTAATAACTTCATGATGGGCTGAAATCACTCAATGATGAATGCTCAAAGCCACGAGAACAGCAAGCATAAAAGATGTAGGACTGTTAACCTAAAAATGTAGTTAAGAGCATTTTATTTTTTCTGACATCTCATATCGCTCAGGAGCTTGATGACCAAGGTGGGAGCAGAATGTACTCCAAGGGTAGTTTTCAAGCTAAGATTCCAAGTCATTTTGTCTGGGGAGAGCAGTGGGGGTAAAAAATCTCTATTTTAAAAAGAATTCTAAAGCAGGTTTTGACTTTCTAGATTGGGAACCACTGTGTAAGACACCACGGTTACCTCCTTTTAGAAAGCCAGGGTCCCTAATACTTTCCTTCTAGGCCCAAATCAGGCCTGCTTTTCTCTACCAAACTTTTCTTTGGTTGGAAAAGGACTGGTGTCATCCGGTACCCACAAACTTTTGAGGTGCAGTGTTTTTGTTTGCCACAATTGTGGAAGGGTGTGGGGATGTTGGGAAATAAATGTGTGATTATGTGCAAATAAGGCTATATACATCAATGTGTTCATCTACAATGGTTACCTCTGGATGGCAGGTGATTTATTTCCCTTGTATTTTATTTCCAACTTTTGTACACTGAGTTTCTTATATAGTGAAACAACAAATTAATGTTTAAAAAACTGAGAACAGACATCCTTTGCTCTTGTTAAAATGCACAGCACTTGTCCTGCCCATTGGTTATCAGTGCGAGTGACCACCACAGCCCTGCTTGGCATCATCGATAGCAATTAGGGAAGGGTGAAAGGGCAAGAGGCTTGGGACAGGACTCTGGGTGTACACTCCACCCTGAGCTGACTGCTTCTGAAGGAATTCTTGTGGAAATGCAAAACATTTCTACTCCTTAGTCCTTTTAAACATTTATTTATTTACTGTACAAAATATTTACACTATCACTGCAACTGTCTGGCCCTTTTGCCTGGCCCGACAAATGTGCAGCAGGGGTTGGTCTCTGCTGAAGTTCTAGAAGCACACCGATGCTCTCCTTGGTGTCTGGTCTCCTTCAAAGACACTGAAAGGCCAGGAGGTTAGCTGACTACCAAAGTACCTGCGCCAGAAGGTTGTGATTAAAAGAACTGGCCAAAATAAGAAATGTGAATAGAAAATTGCCCAGGAAGTAACAGATGCTCTTACTTCTCTGACATATGGTATGTCTTCCCCACACTGACGGGTACCAAAGCAGGATGGGGGGCGGGGGGGGGGGGAATGTAAAAGAAAGGCCAAAAAGAGCAAAGATATTTTTGAATAGAGTTAGGGGACAGAGAGTAAACTGGAAGAATAGAAAATCACAACAGTACCAAAGGGTTCTGTTAAACAAAGACCCTGGGGCTAAGGACCATTCACAGGGACACAGCTGTCCCCGGTGGGTTGCGTGGTGCCCAGGATGCTTTGAAAAGTGCTATGACTAGAGCTTAAAATGACAGATCTAGCCAAGAAAATCAAATCGAGCTCCAGCATCAGTCTCTGGAGGCTGTTGGAGGGGAGAATGTAGAATCCAGAAGAATCTGCCAAAAACAGCAGAACCAGCCCACATGTCCCCAGATGGAAACTCCTCTCTGGGTCCAAGGGGTAGCGTCGTGTTTCCCAGGGTGATGACGAAACCTGCCTGTACACGTCCCATGGGAAAACGCCGGGGCAAACAGCAGCACCTTGTCCTGGTCCCTGAGGAGAGCAGTGACCATGTGGCATGGAGGACCCTGTAGTGTAGGGGCCCTGATGCTGGATCCAGGACCCCAAGAATGAGTAAGGTCAGCACCCACACCAAGGACAAACGACAGCTGCGAAGGAGTGAGGTCAGGCAAGAACAGTAGCAGCTCAGGAAGGCTGTTCCTGGTGATCCCTGGGAACGGGGGGCTCAGACACGCTTCCCGGGGGCCGAGGCCTTGCCACTACCCCGCCTCCTCTCTGGATACTGCGCACTTGCTGGTTTTGGCAATAAAGATGGCTTGTAATACTCCCAGAGCCGAGTGCCCCACTGGGAATGGTAGCCTGGGGAAGGCGATGAGATGCTGAGTCTTGAAAAGGTTTTCATTCAAACCGCCATGAGAAAGGGTGTTGCCATCTTCCAAGAGATGGAAAGCAGCTTCTCTCTCTTCAATCATCATGTGAGAGTGAACCTACACATCGTCCTCCCTGCTTAGCTGCCCTGGTGGTAACTGATGGCGTGAAGGGAAGTAGTAACAACTGAGACAGCGAGGTGTTTATTGTCTGACATCTCTCCTCTGTTCCCAGTGTCCTGACCCCAAGGACCTGTGGCATAAGCACTTAAACTCCTGGTCCCTTTTCCCTTGCCTCAGCGCTGCCAGAGAGCGCCAAGCAAAGAGAGAAGCAGGGGTCACTGGCATGCTTTTCCTACTGTCCCATTCCCCTACGCCATTATTTTCTTCAGTAGAAAGCTAAAGAATCCCTAACTCTTGGCAGATTGCGTAACTTGGAGGTAGGTGGCCAGGCCCAGGCACACCTCAGTGTAAAGAACAAACTCAGGCACAAGCATCAGTAGTCTTCAAGCCAGCCATATGCCTAGACATGTCCCAAACCTTAAAGGAGAACCATATTCAGCACTGGAGGCCACAGCCCAGCTATCTTTCACATTTTTAGGTCTGTTTTGCTCACTGGCTCAAACTCAAGAAAAAATTTAGGGAGTTCTTCTTTCGGAGTTAATGATCATTTCCAGAAAGGCCCACAGGGAAAGCTCCTTTTCCAGTTCTGACACCACAAAAAAAGATCCTTTTGTACCCCAGCAGAGGTAGTCCAGTGCCACAGCTGGTGCCTGCCATCATGCAGGAGGTCAAAGCCAAAGACTGCGAGTGTGGGTCACTTCCTATTGGTGCTTCTCCTGGCTCCTGATGAGAAGAGGCAATAACCCTGTCCACAAGAAGGATGCATATACCTCAGGTCAAGTAATGAGGGCCACAGAGGAGACCTCACGGGAGTAGAGCAGAGGAGGCTGAGCAAGGTGAGGACACCAGCTATGCAAGAGCGCTGGGCCCTTTATGTAATCTCCTTCAGCTACTGAGGCAGCTCCTGCTACTGAGATCTTCTAAGAACCAAGTGAAATTACAGCGGCACAGTCCTCTTCTCGTGACGGAACGAGTAGCTCAGGCTATGTACCGTGCCAGAGTGGCCTGTGCGTGAGATGGGCAGGGCGGGGCGAGGGAAAGACAAGGCTTGTAGGTGACCAAATACTCCAGACACTGGGGGGCATGCAGCAGCGTTTGGTTGGTGGTTATGTGTATGTTAGGGTCAGTGGTTATGATGTCGGTTGCATGCACCCTGATGCTCCAGAAAGCATGGAAACCAAGTGGATGGCAGGAGAGTGGTCAGAGCATGCCAAAGCCTTCGCAGCCCTCACTGATGGCCAGCTGCAGCATCCTGTGCACCTCTTCATACGAGTCATACGTAGGGAGGCACAGCTGGTTAAAACTGGAAAGACAAGGGGAGAAGTCACTAGCTCACACCACCAGAAACCCTGGCAAAGGCTGGAAAGATAACCCCCCGAGAGAGTAGGCACTGGGCACTCAGATACCTACCACGTGTGTGCAGTTGGTAGCGTGCTATGAGTTGGAGCGGCAATAATCTGGAATGAGGGACAGAGGGCGGCAAAACCTCCGGGTGGTAGCTGAGAGGAACCTGTTGTGAACTGAAGCAGGCGAGCCAACTCCTCTTGGGTCAAACTGGAAACCACAGTCCAAAACCACCTCATGACCTGGCAAGGCGAGCACAAGGCTGGGGTTACACCAGTATGCCAGGTCCCCGGCAGTGGGGACACAGGTAGGAATGGTTAGAGTCGCCAAACTCTTAAGGAATATGCATTGTCACACACTCAAGAGGTAGTTACTGACTGCTTGGCTCTATTTCTTTGACTTTCCAAGGTGCTGCTCTTGTGGCAGTCAGTGTGACAGCCATTAGGGATCAGGGATCCCTTCTGCCTAAACAACCACCTGTCTTTCCCACATACAGCATTTTTTTCCCAGTTGACACATCTGCTTCTTTGACTCCTTGACTTTTTTCTCCTGAAACTTTTTTTTTTTTACACAACATGGCATAAATCCAACTAAAAGAAATTTGGCCCACTTACCTTTTCTCTGAAATGCCATGAGCCACCAACGACCACTGCATGGGCTTTGAAGTCAGACACACTGATGTCCCCAGTTCCACACATCAGCAACTGGAGAAGATAGTCAGGTGTTACTAGGACCGTCAGAGGAAGAAACACCCAAGATAAGGTCAATTCCCTATGTTAACACGCAAAAATGTGGAATAGAGAGAATACTAGAAAGAAAAAAAAAGGTGAGGTCATAAGGCCAGAATACTGCTTTAGGAAAACCAATTATAATAGGCTAATGGTTCCTAACCAGGGTGGTAAATATCTCTTCTTTTAAAAAAATACATAGGAGTTCCCTGGTGGTGTAATGGCTTAAAGCTTCGGTGCTGGCGCTGTCAACGCTGCAGCCTGGGTTCGATTCCCAGCCAGGGAGCTACCCACATACAAAAAAAAAAACAAAAAAAAACAAAAAAAAACCACATAAAAAATATATAGATGCCTGTGGCCTTACCCTAGACCTACTGAATCAGAATCTCTAAGAGCGGGTTATGATTTTGCATATTTTGAAAAAGCTCCCCAAGTGTTTCTAATGTGCACATCCAATTAAGATCTTCTACTGTGGAAGAAAGGACAAAAAGGGAACCAAGTTCACTACCAGTCTGCTCTGGTCACAGCCTAGAAATACAGGGAGAAAAGCAGGCCCCAGTCCCATTATGGATTTGTCAGATGCCCTTTCCTCTGCCCCTGGATCCATCGTTTGGTGGACTGAACTTTTACTACCTTCCTTCCCTTCAGCCCTGCCTCTACTTGATCAGATAAATTAAAAAGCATGCCAAAAAATGAGAACATTACTGAGATCAGAGCCCCGAACATCTTGTTCACATCCTAATCTGGTTCAGGACCCCATATGTTACTTAGTAGACTGTGAGTACTCATCCAATAGCTATGGAGAATGACATATCCTAATCAAGAGATAAGGAAAGCCCAAATTAAGCCTGAGGAGCCTTGGCTCCTTGGAAAAGAACTTGCTAAACTAATGAGTAACTAAGAGCAGGATGTGGACCAACTGTGAGAGACTATGTCCTTCCTTCCTACGCACACTTTTACAAATTGTTACAAGTACTTTGCTTCATGATAAAACAATACACACCAGTAGCTATTCCTCAACCCAAAAATAACAGCACTACATGAGACAGGTCTACCAGAAGCTTTAGGTTGAGAAATGGAGAGTTCATTTTGTTTAGATTTCCTACCTAAAGGTGCAAAATGTGATAAAATTTGCACAAGAATTTGATTCTTGTTCTTGAAACCAGTTCAGTTAAAGATAAAAACTATATGAGACCACCTGGAACTACCTTTTTTTCATTTTTAAAGAACTTTGTCCTTACGGGAAATAGTTTGTAAAACACACTCTTCTGAAGGTTATAGGATGTTGAAACTAATAATTTGTATTATACGTATCAGCTGTGAGCATTAGGTAACAACAAGCTGATTTTATTTTTTGCCCATATCTGATATTAACTTTGATTTTGCTAATTACAGAAAGGTATTTATCATCTTGGAGCCATTTTTTGGTTGTTACACAATCTGAAATAAGAATATATTATGCATATAGCATCATGGCCCCAAACTTTGAAATATGTCACATCTGTGGGTTTGTCTTCGTCACTTGAACGTAGCTCCATGAGGGAGGGACAGTGTCTTATTCACTCCCATCTCCCCAGTGCTTCAAACGGATATGGCATGCAGGAGTCACTCAATAAATAGGAGGAACAAATAAATAATATTACTCCTTTAAGTCAACTTTAAATGTCATAGGATTTACAAAGACTGCACCTGATACCAATATTCTTTATTACTCAATCAGTATCAATAATATTTGATTAATAAATGAATATTAATTATTACTCCTCAAAAATAGTTATTTGCTGGTTTCTAATTTTCACAGTCTAACTTTTTAAAAGCTGAAGAAAGGGTCAATGCATGGAGGAGTGACAAAAGTGAAACCAACTCTTGCAGAAAGGGCTGTCCTACCACATGCAACAAGCTGGTTCCTGTGGGCATACTAAATCACGGAGTCAAAAATGGGGTTGTGCAATTGTAAGCACTTACCTCAAGCTCATTTTCATCAAAAATAGCCAAAAGGTTCTCAGGGACCAACTCATTCAGGCCTGAAACAAAGTAGCCCAGTTAAAGCCTTACCCACACCATAGATATAGATACCTTCATCTCAAATCCAGGCGTAGACGGAATCTCACCTTTTAGGAAATGTTCCACCTCCTCTTTCACTTGACTGGCCAGCCGATATTGGGCCAGCAAATTTAAATAGAAGATTTTGTTCGCATTGGTAACTGGGGTTTGAGCTCCACCTGTCATGAGTTCTACAACCTGCAATAAGAGGCAACAGACAGGGAGAGGCTGTGGATGGGAGGCTATAAGATGATGGTCCCACAAATGCAGCATTATTGAACTCCATCACAATCACATGCTTCTGTTATGCATTCAGCATTCAGCTTTTCAACACACTTGGTTTTATGTCGTTACTAAGCCGCAGGGTTCCTACCACTATTGCTATATTCTACTAGCTACTGTTTCTGAAGTAGGTATCTGAGTGAGTCTTCTCTGACTTGGTCAAATACTGGTGATGCAATCGGAAGATATTATGGTTCTTTGTGAGCAATATTTTACTGTCTCTATGATCCTAAATTAAACTAGTACTGACCTCTTCTCTTAAGCCCCTGAACAGCCAAGTGAGATTAAATAAAGCCAGATAAGTAGTGAAGGAGTCTTTTTAGGTCTTAGAAATTCTAAGATGAAAACAGTTGTTTCCTTAAATTCTTCCTGTATAGTCCCACAATGATCACACAGGATATGTGATTATCAGTACAGTGTAGCGGTGGTCACAATTTTTCAGTCACTGCTATTTTGTTTTCAATTTTATGTTACTGTGACTTCAGCTTTATCATTGTTATTTGATAATGTTTAACCCCACAATGTAAACAAAACCACATTTGCAACAGATATAATTTTGGCCAATAATTCTGTAATAGAGAGCTTAAAAATATACAGGTACAACATTAAAATATGAGTCATCCATATCACCACCACTGAAGTTGAGATAGGCACTGCCATCCCTTCCAAAACCCCTTGTGCAGTGACACTTCAATATCACTAAGTTCTTTTCCTACTGGAAAGTAGGAGTGGGTGGGATAGATAGGCTCACATGTGTTTTGCCCCACTCAAATGGGCCAACACCATAAAGTGTGAGGTGCAATCGTCTAAAGTTGTGCTGTCCGATATGGCTGTCACTAGCCACATGTGGTCATTTACATTTAAGTTAACAAAAATAAAATATAATGAGAAATTTAGTTATTTGGTCATACTAGCCACATTTTGGTTACTCGAAAGACAGCTCAAATACAAAACACTTCCATTACTGCAGAAAGTTCTATCAGACAGCACTGCTCCAGAGAGTGTGGGAACCATGGGACCCACAGGTTCTGGTCCTCTTTCTCACCTTATCCAATTGACCCGATTTGTTATATTTCTCTTCAGCAAAGACAAGCTCCATTTCACTCATGTCATTGTTGAGGATGAAACAAACTTTAGATTTGTAGAATTCTGGGTCATCTGTTTCAAAGTACTGAGGAGACAGAAAGACACAGAACAGAACAGAACTTTTCTTACCCAGAAATAAAATTTATAACTGCCTGGAACCACTTAGCCCTTCAACCTTAAGAATAACAAGTTCAGCGTGGAGAGATTCCAGATAGTGGCCATAGGCCTTAGTAGAAAATGTACACTTCAGACAGTACCTTGTAATGCATACGTAGTCCTATGATTTGGGCCAAGAACGAACGAGTGAAGCGAGCTCGGACCAACTGCTTGTAGGCTCCTCCTAGAGAGGACTCATAGAGACACTTGCCCACCAGCCGCCCTGCAAACTCATACATCTTCAAACGTAGATGAGGGGGGCGATTAGGGTTGGGATGCACCTGTCAAAGAAAGCAATTAAAAGGCTCTGTGCCATTTTTCTTCAAGCCCAGTTTTGGAAAGACCCACCCACCCAACTCCATCCCAAGGGAGCGAAGAGCCCATCCAAATGGTACTGGTCTTTTGGGAGTCACTACTGAGTAATAAAGCAGAGTGACTGGAGGTCAAAGGGCAAAGATGATTTTAAGTTGAAGAATCTCACATTAAGTTTGTGGCTTAATCTGGCTGAGTATGGAAGTTAATTGGTGGATGATGTGATACTTTTCCCTAAGCCAGAACTTTTTTCAGTAAAAGTCTGCCTTTCTACTCCTGATAACCTCTGCTAGTCAAAGATCTTGTACAGAAGTCAATAGCTGCAGGTATGTTTTGAGAAAGTGGCTTAATTATTATAACAATGAGAATAACCATTGCATTATAATGATTTTTAGTCAAATATTCATCTGCCTGCATTTTCTCTTCTTTTACAGATGAAATAATGAAGGCAAAGAGGAGGGAGGCAACCTGATTAGTTCATATTGTAAGTATTAACAAGAAGAGGGCACAGGTTGTCAGATTCCCAGGACAGGTTCATAACCTCAAACCCTTGCGAGTCTATCTATTATAACATGATGCACACCCTCCGTCCACCCATGGGGAAGTCGCAGACTCACTAATGCTTGGTTGTTGTCACTGAATCGAGTGAAGAGCTGATTGGTGGTATCAAACAGTGCTTTGCAGATTAGCTCAAACCATTCCCGGCGAGGCCCTCCCCAGTCGAGAGCTGGAAAGTATAATATGAACAAAAAGTGACTCTGGCCTATTACCTCTTATCACATTTGTTCATTTAGTCATCATTTTATACTCTCTACGTTCTCTCCATCCTGCCACCATGTTTCCCCAATTCAATTCACCTAAACTGTGACTTTTTTTGAAATCCCATCCCTTTCTGTAGGATTAATCACAGGCGATCAGAGATCCCAGGAAGTGGACATTTCTCTTGGTTCTACAAAGGTTATTTGCCCCTTCTAGTTTGAACTCTTAAGAGCTCTCCTCTCAAGTCCCTGTATGTCTGTGTTCTATGAGCTCTATCAACCCATCTGGCCAGTAAACACCACCCTTTTGGTCTTGACTCATGACTTCTTTCCCTTGGAAAAAAACAGCTGGAGTACACGTGTGTGTGTGTGTGTGTGTGTGTGTGTGTGTGTGGCAGTTGTTTTCTTCTTTGTGCAGAGGGAATAAGGAGGAGGGCAGGAGGGAGGCGGAGAGTTTAAAAAGATAAATATGAAATTTCAAAACTGACCTTCTTCATCTTGGAAAACTACTTCAAAGTTCTTGCTCCAATCGGAGATGGAAAAATTCCGAGTGGCTTTCAGAGACTGAAAAGCAGTGAAAGGAAGGAAAGTATCAGAACACTGGCTGGCATCTCTTGGGTGTTAACAACAGAAACATTAAAACCACTGCTACTGTCCGTTTAACTAACCACTAGTACTTGGAGGCAATATATTACTCATAAATAAACTTTAATAATACCACCTTATATTTAAATGCATGTATCTCCAGAAGAAATTTAAGGCTTTAAAAAAATAATCAAATTCATCTTTATACTATTGCTTTGTTGGAAAGTTGAAACTGTTATTTTTTCCTTTTCTTTTTTTTTTTTTACAATCGTTATTTTTTTTAAAGAGAAAACTCTTAAATAAGAAGTAAAAATGGCTTAAATTAGTGAGCTGTCAGCAAGAGAACCAAGGAGTCCTGGTTTTCAGTGAAGTACAGTCTATCCACTAAGACGTCTTTATCTGAAGGCTAGGTTTAGACAGGGAGCCATGCCACACAGAGAATGTGGCTGAGAAAAGGGGTTTCCAGTCACACCTTCCAGAGCCAAGCATCACAAACACATTTTGGACAGGGACCAAGCCTTCTCATTCTTGGAGAATGTAAGAACTAAGCCAGTGTCTGTGAAGTGGAGACAGACACACATCAGGTGTTCCTTTTCCGTCAGACCAGAGTGACAACAAAAATCGCTCCCTTTTAATCCAACAAGAGCTCTCTATTTCAGGGGCTCAATAACAAAACTTTCTTCTGTAACAACTATTTATACCTGTTTCACATAGGACTTCTATGAGATTACTCAGGAACTAGTTCAGTACGGATTCTAAAGCCAAGAATCTAGTCAACTAGTCTCTCCCATGAATAACATACCTCCAAGAAGTCTGCCCCAAATTTAGTATAATCAAACACACAGAACAGTCTTTAATAAATGTTTAAAGAGGAGAGAAATTTAGGTTTCATGGAAAACATAACCAGCAGAATATAATCAAAGTAATCCCAAAGAGGATTCTAAGTTGGAAAAGTTTGATAACTATTGACAGAGACGAAACTTGACGCACCGATTCCAGCAAGGCATGTCTGCTGACCTTCAGGGTGACTTTGGAGTGTGGTCTTTTCATGTGTACCTGCCGAAGCTCTCGCTGGAAAAAGTTCACCTTGTCCTGAAAGGTCTCAGAGCCTCCTGAGGAGCAGCAAGACCCATCATGGTTATAGCCTTATTACGAGCCATCTGTGAAGGCCACCTCGGCACCCTCAGGTACACAGGGTGGCTGGGGTCATTGCCTGCCCCTCTCAGAAGTCACGTCCAACCTTACCTATGTTCTTATGGAGGGAACGGATAAAAGTGGCTGCTAGGATGTTCCTCTCCTTGCAACTGAGCTCCACCGGAGGCTGAATGCCATCATCCACCACCAGCGTGAGAAGCTTATGAACAGGGTCAGGGCCAAGGTATGAAAACTCACAAAGGGGGGAAAAAAAAAGAAGTTAACCTATAAAACCTTCAAATACAGCAAAAACCTTCTTCTTTTTCATCTCAGTGCTCCACAATTCAAATTTAATTTTAAATCAAGCTTGTCCAACCTGCGGCTCGTGGGCCACGTGGGCCCCGTGGGCCCCAGGGTGGCTTTGAATGTGACTCAACATAAATTCATAAATCTTCTTAAAACATTACAAAATTTATGCACAGATCTTATTTTTTAGCTCATCAGCTATCGTTAGTGTGAGTGTGTTTTATGTGTGGCCCAAGACAATTCTTCTTTCAATGTGGCCCAGGGAAGCCCAAAGGTGGGACACCCCTGTTTAAAATTATTTGAGTTGCAGAGACTGCCTTTAGCAAGGATCACAGGCAATAAACACTACATACCTTTCAATATAAAATATAAGAAGGGTGAAAGTAGTTACGGTATATAAAAATAGCAACTGACTTCCGGAAGATGTGGAGCAAACTGGATGGAGGAAAGTGATGTGCCTTTAGATTTGAAAAGCTCAGACAAGTTAAAAAAAAAAAAAAAAAAAAAAAAAAAAAAAAAAAAAAAAAAAAAAAAAAAAAAAAAAAAAAAAAAAAAAAAAAAAAAAAAAAAAAAAAAAAAAAAA
>PVJL010000077.1:338974-544044 GCA_004026885.1 Lyroderma lyra | reverse complement strand
ATATATATAAATATATATAAAAATATATATAAAAATATATATATTATATATATAAATATATATAAATATATATAAAAATATATATATAATATATAAATATATATAAAAATATATAAAAATATATATATAAATATATATATAAATATATATATATATATATATATATATTTTTTTTTTTTTCCCCCCCCCCAATACATGAGAAGACTGATTGATTCTAAAAGAGCTCCAGCATGTTGGGAGACCAAGCTTGGGCAAAGTTACCAACAACCTCCCCATTAACTTAGTCTCAGGGGCACAAGGTAACTGTTGAAATATTCCGACTTGCTTCTAAATTCCTGATTCTGTAAAAGCATGTGTCTTTCTAGAATGTCTACATTCTTCATGTCATTTCATGAGGAGATAACAATGAAAAGGCTGAGATGTTCCAGAGCTAAAGTATGCTCAACACGAAGCAGATGTCAGGTTCCACTTACTTTGGTTCCTGGACACACTCGGAAGGTGTAAAGGCGCCAGGGAATGATTTTCAGGTAGAACTCCTTCACTGAGAACTGCTGGAGTACCAACATACAGAAAATGAAGTGAATGATAAATTAAAAGGTTCTTTTTCGGTATAGTAATTCAAGTATCAGAGTCCCTATCTATAATACATTCTTCACGATAACCTTTTTCCTCTATGGACAAAAAAGGATCATTTAAGTCAGTACTGAAATCAAATAAATAACATCACTCTATCTTAAAATGGGCAAATTAAAAATATTACTCGGACAGTACAATTTCTCACAGAGGCATATCATAATCTTAACACTCAAGTTTTACTACCATTTCTAAATATCTGAGCTCAGGCTTTCACTTTATGAGTGGAGAGCATTTCAGTTGTGTTTTGATTTCACAAACAATCAAAATCTCCCTCTGCTCAGCTGCGTGCTGCTCAGAGAGATTTCCTGCAGCTCAATGGACAGGGAATGCCAGTGGCCCATGCCCATTGCTTTATACCTACTTTAATGGTACCAAGGGTTTGCTGGGGAAGAGAAGGTGGGTGGAGTCTCATACAAAAAGTTCATAAAAATCCCTCATGTAAGAATAAAGCATCTCGTTACATCATTTACAAAAAGGGATAAAAACAATACCATAATTTTTAATATAAAAAAACTGTTATCTCAATGTATAGATCAGATTTTTTCTTGATTAAAAAAAAAAAAATCTTCATTTAAAAAAAATTTCAGGGAGTTCCCTGATGGTGTAGTGGCTTAAGGCTTCAGCACTGGCACTGCCAACACTGTGGCCTGGGTTCGATTCCCAGCCAGGGAACTACCCACATACCAAAAAAAAAAAAATTTTTCAAACATATACTAAACAGTATAATAAGCCTATCATCAGCTTAAAAAATTATCATTTCATAATCAAACTTGTTTCATCTATCCCCCACCAGCTCCCTCATTACCATTCCCCCAGGCCAAATTAAGGCTGGATTTTAAAATGATACATGGGACACAGCAAAGTGTTCTGAAGGAGAACGGAATTAGAATTCAGTTTGGTTATGAGATTAAAGGGATGCAATGGGACATTACAAGCGTCTCATTTTTCTGAGGTTTGAATGAATAAGCAAAATACAAGTATTAAAAGGAAAATCCCTAACACAAAGCAACTCTTAGCTCAAGGGCCTTGGGAAGTTCACCTCCTTGTTTCTGCCAAAATTTCTCTATTCCAATCCTGTAGCCTGATGGTGACATCCACTTATTGTGGTTTCACAAATTACAGAATGAAAGATCAAATTGTTTTGAAACAGCACAATGGGCCAACAGTAATTTTTATACTACTGAGAAATCTGTAATGGTTAAAGTAGCTTTCATGAAAACTCTTTAAGAGTCATGCCTTGAAAAAGTTTCTCAGAAGCAATCAAAGGGCAGCGTACCATAGGTGTTCCATAGCTCCAAGGCACACAGAACCTCTAGACAGGTTTCATCTAGTCCAAATCAAACATTTGCAACAGTAGAGATGGCACAATCTGCTGCTCAACTTTAAGTAGCCCCTCTTAGTATCCTAGGAACCCTACACGTCAACAATCTGGCCCTGATTCTCAAACTATTACTTTGTGCTTTTTATTACCAAATACCAACTACAGGCAGGCTCAGGCAGGGGGATTATGAGGCAAGAATGGGAGTTCCAACCTTTGGTGACACGTAGCAGTACACCTTCTTTGGCTTTTTCACCTTCTCAGGGGTGTGGCACTCAGAGGGTGAATCTTCCTCTTCTTCCTCAACAGCTGTGGAAGGCCGGCGCTGGGAAGAGCTCATGTGCATGGGGGGAAGGTGCCATGGTGTGCTGGTACAGTTGGTAGCATTATAAAGATAAGCCTCAAAGTAAATGCTCACTCCTGAGGTGGACACATTGCGTTCTACAATATTCTTCTCATTCTCTGAAGTGGAACAAGGAGTAAGATTTAAAGTAGCAGTCAAGGAAGAAAAGAAATTACCTATCATTAGACCTTTAGTCCACAGGACTCTAAACTCAGTTTGGCTCAAATAGCAAATGTTTGTTAAGTTGGTCAGAAGAGGGCAGACATGCAAAGAATAAGTGGCCTGCAGATAGGATTAAATCACAGCTTTTCTTTTAACTCACCACTTAGGACAATAATATCAAATTCGCCATTATTGATTGGCTGATTCTGGTATGAAATGCAGGCATGGAAGCAGCCTCGAGAAAGCAGGGTGAGTCGCAAGAACACCTGGCAGGTCTGCCTGTTGGATGTCACTGATTTCTCAAATGAGACACCTGTGCTCTCTTCTTCTTGAGGACCGAGCTATAGGAGTAAAACAAAGCATCAATAAACATATACAATTTTCCCTATTTGCTCAGCAATTTACTCTTTACAAAGAATTTTCCTATCTATAAGCTAATCTATTCTCATAGTTACTAATGTGATAGTTACTAATGTGATAGGTCAGATGAAGGAAGGACAGAACAGAAGTGAGACAAGAGCTGGAAGTGAATTAGAAAGGGTAAGAACAACAGAAAAAGGAGCACACAGAAAAAGAAAGGAGGCTGCTTACCTCCTGAATGGACAAACTATAATTGTGCTCATCTCTTAAGGATGTGGAATTGTTGGTAGGGTTGTCATATTCATCTCGGGGCACTATTTGAAGGGTGTGTGGCTGCCCACAGGTCAACACAAGAGTAGAAAAATGGCACACGATCTTGGTCTTAGAAGGAACCACCATTCCTGGAATAAAGACAATGAAATCTAATTTAGAGGGGTACTTTTCAGGACAGAGATCACTTAATCAGTGAGTTCTAGAGAGCTGGGTCCCAGCCCAACTCCTAGGGATATATAACACCCTTAAGAGGCAGAGAAAAAGAAAGAAAACAAAGAAATTTCATCAAATGAACTCTGGAGACTCAATTTTACACATTGCTAACCACTGCAGGCACTGAACAAAATGAGAAAAGAACTTAAGGGAAAATAGAACTGAGAGTTACAGACACAGTGACTACAGTCACACTGGGAACCTGCAACAGGCTTTAAAAATAACTGCTAAACAATTGCAAAACAAATAATAAAAAACCCTAAATACTTAGGTGCAAAAACATATACATATACATACAAGGTTGGTCAATTAATTTCACGAACTTATTGTAGAAAAAGTACTTGTTGCTGAATATCACTATGGTCCCCTTCACAGTACTCCCTTTGGGAAGCTATGCACCAATGCCAGTGCCTAATCCACCCTTCAAAGCAATTTTGGAACTCTTTTTCTGGAATGGCCATCAGAGCTGTCATCAGGCCCACAACCTGACAATTAAGTTTGTGAACTTGCCATGGTGTACTTACACTGGCAGCACTTGTCAAGGTTAAGACATCTTACCAAGTTGTTTGTACGGTGCTGCCAACATAAGCATACGGAGGCAAGTTTGCAAACTTAATTGTCAGATTGTGGGGACGACAGCAGCTCTGATGGCCATTCCAGAAGAAGAGTTCCAAAACTGTTTTGAAGGGTGGATTAGGCACTGGCATTGGTGCATAGCTTCCCAAGGGGAGTACTGCGAAGGGGACCATAGTGATATTCAGCAACAAGGTATGCAGCACTTTTTCTAGGATGAGTTTGCAAAATTAATTGGCCAACCTCACGTGTGTGTGTGTGTCTGTGTGTGTGTGTGTGTGTGTGTGTGTGTGTGTCACAACATATATAAGATTTGTATATGGAAGACTACTAGATGCTGATCAAAGAAACAAAAAAGGTCTAAATAAATGGAGATTTGTCATGTTTAGGAATTGGAACACAACACAGTAAAGATGTCAATTCTTCCCAAATGATATAAAGGTTAAACACAATTCTTATCAAAATCTCAGCAAGGTTTTTTATAGCTTTAGACAATATTATTCTAAAATGTTTAGGGAAAGGCAAAGGACCTAGAAAAGCTAAAATAGTTCTGAAATAGAAAAGTATAGTAGGAAGAGTCAGTTTTTACCCAATTTCAAGACTTATATAGCTACAGTATCAAGACTCTGTGGTATTGGTAGAACAAGAGAGACACATCAAACAGTGGAACAGAACAAAGAACTCAGAAATAGATCCCTACAATTTCGCCCAACTCAACTTGACAAAGGTGCAAAAGCAACGTAACAGGGCAAAGACAGCCTTTTAACAAATCATGCTGGAGTAATGGGACAGCTATATGTAAACAAAAATGAACCTTGACCCAACTGCATACATAAAAATAAACCAAAAATGGATCACAACCTTAAATATAAAATGTAATACTATGTAACTTTTAGAGAAAAAAATATAATAGGAGGAAATCTTCAGAATCTAGGACTAGTCAAAGAGTTCTCAGATACCAAGAGTATGATCCACAAAAGGAAAACCTGATAAAATTGACTTAGTCAAAATGAAAAACTTTTGCACTGTGAAAAACCCAGTTAAGGGGATGAGAACAGCTAAAGATTGAGAGAAAATATTCGCAAACCACATATCTAACAAAGGACTAGTATGTAGAATATGTAAAGAACTCTCTAAACTCCACAGTCAAAAAGCAAAAAATCCAATCATAAAATGGGCAAAAGATGTGAAAGGACATTTTACCAAAGAGGATACAGAGACGGCAAATAAGCACATGAAAAGGTGTTCAACAGTGTTAATCGTTAAAGAAATACCAAATAAAACTACCACACACTTACCAGAATGGCTAAAAAGAAAAATAGTGACAATATTAAATGTTGACTAGGATGTGAAGAAACTGCATTATTCATACACTGCTGGTAGGAATGTAAAATGCTGCAGGTACTCTGGAAGAGAGTTTAGCAGTTTCTTAAAAATACTAAGCGTGCAACTACCATATTGTCCAGCAATTGCATTCCTGGGCATTTATTTATACCAAAGAAATGAAAACTTATGTTCACACAAAAACCTGTATATGAATGTTCATAGGTTTATTTATAATAGTCAAAAACGGAAAAAAACCCCAAATGTCCTTTAACTGGTAAATGGTTAAACAATCTATGGCACATTCTCACCATGGAATACTACTCAGCAATAAAAAGGAACCAACTATTGATACACTCAAGAACCTGGATGAATCTTCAGGAAATTCTGCCAAGTGAAAAGAAGTTATGTAACCAAAAGGTTATGATTGCCATTATATAACATTCTTGAAATGACAACATTTGTGAAAATGGAGAACAGATTAGTGACTGTCAGGGGGTAAGAAAGAACTGGGTGTGAGAGGAGAAAGGGAGTAGCTATATAAAGGCAACATAAAGTATTTTTGTGGTGATGGAAGTGTTCTGCACCTGGACTGTGTCAATGTCAATAACCTAGCTGTGATATTATACTTCAGTTTTGTAAGATGGTACCATTGAGGGAAATTGGGTCAAGGGTATACCAGATCTCTCTGCATTATTTTGTACAACTGCATAAGAATCTATAATTGTCTCAAAATAAGGAGTTTAACTTTAGTTTAAAAATAAAAGGGCTGGGATATATTATAAGGATATGAACTGTTCTCTATTGGTGGCAAGGAGGTGGAGTGATGATAATCCAGGGAAGGTGTCTGTGAGTGAGACACTGAAACAAAGGAGATACGTGAAGAGGGAGATGGCCTGGGAGGCACCCTGTCCAGAGCCTTCCAAGCAATGGTACCAAATCTTCTTAAGGCTCCTCTCACTGTGGTTTGACTCCAAAAGGTTCCAAAGGTGCCATCATTTCTGTGGATACCAAATTGTCTAATGACATCCTCAAAAGGGAGCCAAGGCAGGGCACACAGGGTGGACAGGACTCTAACACCAAACACAAATGCTGCAGAAGCAGGAGTCACGAGATTATACTTCTAGGCTTAAAAGTCAGGGAGCAGCTATTATCTGGCATAAAGGACATAGGGGTAAAATGACAGAGATAGAAGCCTTAATTCTTAGACACTAGAAGCTTGAGCAGACACTCTTCAGTGAGAAGTAACACATATTAGTAGCAAGGGTGGGATTAGAGTTAAGGTGATTTTACTTGTTTGAAAAATCAGAAGACTTCACCTTTTGTCTGTTCTGGCACCTCTTACCCCTTAAGAATTTACCAGGATGATGACACGTGTCCACAAAACTTGTACACAAATGTTCATAGCAGCATTATACACAGCAGCCAAAAGCAACAACCCCCAAATGTCCACCAACCTATGAGTAAATAATATGTGCTATATCCATACAATGGAACATTATTCGGCAATCACAAAGAAATGACGTACTGATTCATGCTACAGCATGGATGAACCTTAAAAGCACTATGCTAAGTGAAACAAGTCAGTCACAAAAGGCCACTTATTATGATTACACAAATAATGAAATTTAAGTAAGAGTCGCAGCCAGAGTAGGCAGGTCCACAGAGGTCGTAGATTAGTGGTAGCTAGGGTGTGGGGGGTTGGGGAAAATGGGGAGTGACTACTAATGGGTACAGGGTAATGGGGTGATAAAAATGCTTTAAAATTAAATGTGGTGATAGCTGTATAACACTGTGAACTTTAAAAACCATTAAATTGTATATTTTAGATGGATGGATTATATGGCGTGAATTAAATCTCAATAATGACCTTATTTAAAGAAAGGTATTACACAAAAAGAAAAAGAAAAAGGAAGAGAAGGAAGGAGGGAGAGAAAGGGAGAAAGAGAGAAAAAAACGTACCAGGCTGAAATATTTTGTAGTAGGGACTATAGGCTACATTTAATCCACCAAGCTTCACTGAGATTTCGTAACGCCCAGCCCTACGCACAGTGAAGGCCACCTTGACCACGTTGGAACTGGGCTCCTGGAGGACTTCCTGGGTTACTGGAATTTCCACTGCTAGCTCAACATGAGAGATGTGAACTCTTAGTCCCACAGGCCGATGTGCAGGGAAAGGCTGCCCGTTCTTATAGAATAACTACAGTGGGGAGAAGAGGGGCACCCGTTAGTGAGCGGCAGGAGAAAATCATTTCCCATCTAATTCAAGTGTGTGGGCAGAGAGGAGGAGGCTGGTAAAACCAGTACCCCCCACTCCTACAGTCCTGCAGACACAGGGAAAAACAAATTCTCTCAATACTTCAAAGGAAAACAATTAAATTGTGAAGAAACCTTTAACCCGTTTTGAGGATGGGCTAAGAGAATACCATTAAATCAATTTCAACTTGACATTTCTGAATGACAAATGCTGCCTCTTCTGTCTTTCCAGCCCTTTTTATTATATTATCACTGCTAAGCCAAACATAAAGGTAAGTCAGTGGGTACCATTGGCAGTGAGTGAACTAAAGCACCAGACAAGGCTAGGAGGGTCTAGGCTCTCAAGCCAAGCATAATGCAGCAGTGAAGTCATCACAGTGGGTGGCAAACTTTTCTCTAAAGGGCCAGAGAATAAATATTTTTGGCTTTATGGGTCATACAGCTATTCAATTGTGGTTAACTACTCAAGTGTGAGAGAAGCCATAGGCAATACACAAAGATAAATGGGGATAGCTGTGTTCCAACAAAACTGTATTTACAGAAATAGGAGGTGCACCTGATTTACTCCTTGGGCCACAATTTGCCAACCTCTGATCTACAACACCTACTCTTTTCAGTAATATTTTTCTTATTTTTAAAAGGTAGTATTAAGCTTGATATTTTTTCAAAGCTAAGCACCCATTAAACCAAAATGATAAAGGAATTCGTGGCTCTTCCGATATTAACAATTCCCAAGTTCCTGGGAGGGACTGAAAAACAAGAGAAAATGTTAACCTTCCAGGCCAGCGCCACCAACAGACTGAACTGGGCTCTGGAAAGCAAATGACTCAGAAACCCTAATGGGTATGGGAGACAGAAACATTCCCTTACATGCACTCGGAAGGCCATGCTGTGGCCCACCTCATAGGGGTCCTTCCAATCCCAGGAGACTTTGCAAGACCGGGGATCCAGGTAATTTCCCCGCACGTAGTCATAAATAGTCCGGTCCCCTCGGCGCTCACGGTCCTCATTCTGGAGAAAGCTGACTACACGTGCGGCGAGCTCAAAGAGGAACTTAATTGTGAAGAAGAATGCAACCACAGACACTGTGATTCCACCTAAGTGAAAGAGAAAACACAGACAACTGCCAGTTACACATTCCAGCTTCCCATTATGGAACAGGCTAACCCTCTCTCAAAAATTAAAGAAGTCAGGAGGAGATAGCAAGATTTCCAAAGAAACACCGTACTGGGTGTATCTCTGTGGGTGACGAGAGGAACTTCTACTAATGGCTCAGACACAACAGTCCTTGGGCCAACTCCCATCCACTGCCTGTTTCTGTAAATAAAGTTTGATTGAAATGTGGCATCACTGTTTCATTTACATGTCTAAGGTTGCTTTTGAACTAAACCAGCAGGGTTCAGTCGTTGTGACAGAGACTGTAGAAGCTAGGCAGCTGAAAATATTGTCTCTTTGGCCTTTCATTGAAAAAGTTTGCCAACCCTTGTTCTATACCATGGACCACATATCATGCCCACGTCCCACCTTCCTGCACATGCTGGGCCTTCTTAGAAGAAGTAGAAAGAATGTGTATTTTATTCCCGCCATTTGGAAGCCTTCCCCTCCGGTGTCCACTTGCAAAAGCCCTCCCCAAGCCCCACCAGAGTTAGAGGTACCCTCTTCTGGGTTGCCTCAAAATCCTGTATATTCATCTGTTAGAACTTTTCTCCCCCTTAACTCTCTCCCTCTTCGTGGTAGGAACTTCTTGAAGGCAGATTTTTGCCTTATTCGACTTTGACTCTGCAGGAAACAGTGTCTGGCACTGACTGTAATTACTCAATAAATATTTCCCAAATGAATGAATTCCACTGCCAACTCTGTGAAGGAAATTTCTGACACAACTGGAAATATGTCCAAGTGTATTTTCAAGAGGAAGGGGGAGAGACAGGGAGGCCAAAAGGATGTACGCATCCCTAACAAAAGGATCATAAAGAGAGCTCTTTCCATAACATACCAATAACGTAAAACATCAGGTCCCTTCAATGCCGACAGACAGCCGAGGATCACAGCCGCAACTGCAACAGAAAACTTACTTAGTTTTCTCTCCAATTCTTTCTTACAGCCATCTCAGCTTGACAGATGCCCTATGACATATTTCAGAGAAACAGGGACTGCATCATTCCCCCTAAAGACTGCTAATCTACTGACCACCCTAGGAATACCACAAACAGCCACTTGCTTTATTGCTAATTACAAAATGTAATAACATAGCTTTCATCTTCTTAGATGTGGGGCCCGGAGACAGTTTCCCCCCTCCATACAAAGTGGTGCTAATTAACACAAGCAGAGAGGGTAATGGAGTCACTCACCACTTATATCTGCCTTCTGGAAGTAATTCTCTAAGTAGAAATAGTTACATAAAATGTGGATTTTTTAAAAGCAAGTATTATTATCATCATTTTGGCATTATATAATTAAAATGAACTCTGGTCGTCCTGAAAACAAGCAGTGGGCATGTAGGGAAGTCGCTTTTGCTGTTAGCAATCAGAGACAAAGTAATGGGGGCTGTGGAAGATGAGCTCCGCACAGGCCAAGGAGAAAAACCAGAGGAGGAGACGGCACTTCTCATCCTCAGTGATGCCTGGCAAGGTCAAAACAATTCAAACAGCGCCAGAGTTTGAGGGGCAACTTTCACTGTTAATGTTTCCAGAATAAGACTTCAATTGTTGTTACTCATTCAAACCACCCCAAGTACTGTCAAGGAAAAACCCAATGTACACTAACATTCATATCTTATTACTGAGTTTGGACCTCAGCATATGCTCTCCATTCCACAATGCACTGAATTCTTTCTTTCTTTTAGGGTCAATAAATGTTAAGGTTATCAATGTTATCTCAACCCAGAACCTTTTATCAGCTCAACACTAGAACGCTACTTAGAGACGAAACAGCTAAAAATGTATAGGGTCAGATTGGGGAGACACCAAAATAACCATTCTTTTTTAAATAGGGCATGCTTTTTCATGTCTGATTGTTCTGGAAAATTTTAAGAGGGAGACACAAAGTGGCCATTAGTTCCTTTAATAACAATATACCCCATGGAAACCACAAAGAGTAGGCAATTTGAGGAATACCATGTCAAGTTTCACAGAAACCCCTATGCAGACTGGTATTTAAAGTCCTTCCATAAAAGAAATCCATACTGGGACCACTCGCATGGTCAATACACATGGATTAACCTGCTCCCAAAAGGGTCTATTATAAAGATATAATACAATATACAGAACCAAAATTTTGGATCACAATTATTGAGCCTCTTTCCCAAACAAATTATCTCACCTCCTGGGACCCTACGGAGAAAAGTTGCTATCATCTCTCATGAAAGCATCTGCCAGCACCTTACCAGATGTGCTAAATGACCTGGTCAAACCAAAACAGGCACTTTAACTGTTTTAGGTACTCTCTTAATTAGATGCCATCCAATCTGATCCTGGATATGAAATTTCTGGTCCTCAGCGAATAAAAGCACTCAGCAGAAAATGAAGTGTATGTGGCTGATGTTACAGGACTTATGGTCTCAAGTCTCTTGCTTCTTGGTGGAATAAGAGTAATGCCAAATTTACGGCACACGTTGTAAGGGCTGGGAAAACTCCTGTGTACTATCCTTATCAACTACAATAATCTCTTCTGAGAGGCAGCTGACAAGCAGTAAGTCAGAAGCCAGGAGACCAGTTCCAAGGCTGCAACTGTGTGACCTGTCTATGCTTTAGAAGTCTCATTGCTTTAAAAAGAATTGAGATTTAATAATTTCTATGGAAGTTATATTGAGACAACTTCAATATAACTTCCCATAGCCACCAAGACTCTAAAAATCAAACAGTATAACAGAGAGTATAAAACAAAGGATGAGGGCATGGACTCTAAAGCTAGACTAGTTGGGTTCAAATCCATTCTCTGCCACTCACAGTGTGACCCTATTAAAAAGTTATCTAATCTCTCTATAGAATGCCAGTTACTTATCTGTCAAATGGGGATAATACCTGGTGTACCTCATAGGGGTACTGTGAGGATTAAGTGAGTTAACAAATGTGAACACCCTAGAAGAGTGGCTGCACACAGTGAATTCTGTTTTAATTATTGTTATAATTATTAATAGTAGTAGCAGCATCACTACTCCTTTGCTTTGGAGCCAATAGGAAATTCAGGTATCCTCTCTATTGGCCCATACTTTCTCCAATGGGAAATACGTCATTATTATAAACAGCATTGCTTCTCTTACTTTACTTAAAATCTCTGCCCACATGGGAGCTCTTTATACTAATTTTATGTACAAAATTTTTCATAATGAAGAGTCAAAATTCATACTTAAGTAATTCATCCAACAAATACTGAACACCTATTTAATGTGCCAGGTAGTGGGAACTGGTGTATAACAGCCAGTCTCAGGGGTTCCCTGGTGGGGTAGTGGCGAGGCTTTGGCACCCTCAGCGCTGCGGCCTGGGTTCGATTCCCAGCCAGGGAACCATCAAAACAAAAACAAAAAACAAAAAATAACCACCCGGTCTCAGTCCTCATGAAGGTGGCAATAATGAACTTGACCTTGTTGAGTCCTTGTCCATGTTTCCCCATTCACTTATTTCTCAATCAAATCATCACCACCAATATAGATCACCCAGACCTTTTTTAATAGGTGACTTCTACATTTCTATTCCAATTCTCTTTATTATTTAAAACTCAACATACCAATTAAGACTTTTTTCTAGCCGACTGTACTTGAAACCTCATTGTGACCAAGGAGTTGGCCCTGTCAATTCATTACTTACTGATCTGACCTTCACAAACTATCCCACTTCTCTATAATAACTCTCAAAAACCTCCTCAACAATATTTACCTATCCAATTTTACCCATGGTCACATTCTAAACTTGCTTTCCTTCTACATTTTCCCCTTTCTGGTTCTTCCTGAATGCTGTCACAAAGCCTCCCTATCTTGTCTCTGGGTACAGGGTTTCCTTTCAAGGTGATCTGTCCAATCACTTTCATTCCAGATTTCACTTCTTCTATAAGCATTAACTTGCTGAACATCTCCCAGCTGGCCCAGTGACAGAGCTGAGACTCCAGCCGTGTCTGACTCTGAATCCCAATCTTCTTAACCTTAACCTCATATAACACTAAATCATGAAAAAGAATGACATAATAGGGCAGCGAAGTATTTGGAAAGAGAAAAGGTTTAAGAAAACAGGTAAAAAAAAATTGTATGAAAAACATTACCCAATCTTGCTGTTAGAATCTCACCATGAGGCTAAAATTAGAAAGATAAACGCTTATGGCCCTTTTTAAAAATCTTTTGAAATAAAAATAAAGCATGACAGAGGAAAATGGAATGCAGTACCAATTATCTACCGCAGAAAAATCACTTGCTTACTAAGAGATGCTGGTCCAGTTGCTTCATACTACAGCACTTTGGCTCACATTACATACAAAAGCAGGGGATGGGGAAATACTTGAAAATACCTGTCTCAAGGGAATGTTAGAAAGTTGACTGATACACATATTCTAAAACTGCTTTTTGGGGGGGTACAAAGATTTATAATTACAACATCAAATAAATTTTAGCCCTAACATTGACAATCAGTCCTGAAAAAGTCCTTTCCCAGAAATGGAGGATTTATTTCTTTACACCCAAAGATACCCAGCTGGGACCAGCAACAGTACACTTCAACAGCTTTTCCTTGCTGAAAAGGCATAGGAACTGGCTACTGAGTCCATGTTCTGCATCCCAGTAACAAGTGAATCTCAACTAGACCACTGACTTACCTTTAAACGCGGGCCCATGTTCTGAGAACCGAGGAGCATCCTATTCACAATGCAGGGATCATGGCCCTTTATCTTGTCTTCAACTTCCACATGAGAGAAAGGTCAATGGAAAGTGTCTGTCCATCTGCCCTTCACTGAGGGTGTGTCACAAAAGCAGACAGTCAACGTTTCTGGAATGAACTGGATGACTTCTAGGATGGAGAAATATAACCCCCAAATATATCATCCCTGGACTTCTCTCTAGCGCAGGGAGTGGTCAACTGCCAAAGGATGCATCTATTACGCTGCCTCAGGATCCTACCCTACAAAGAAAAAAGGGTCAGTGGAATAGGTTATTTCCAAAAGAGCATCCCCAGAAAACAAAAAAGGAGGTAGAACAGGCACTGGTACACTAAATATAACCAAGAGCAGGTAAACTCTGACCAAGTTTTCCCAATTAAAATTCCACAAGAAAAGTCAACTGGCAATCTCACTGCCCTGTGTCACTCCCATGAGGAAACTCCAGTACTTTAGTTGAACCCAACACTTCAGCAGAAGCAAAGTAGCACACAGATTTAGAGTGAGCTTCATCACAACCACATGCCCAGTTTATTTAATGAGCTGGAGCACAGGGTCTGGCAGCAAGGTGAAGAGAAACAAAAGAAGGAGTAGGAGTAGGTGATCAGGTTACAGAAGGCCTCTTCATGCATTTCCAAGAAATGGTTAAAAAATGCTGATGTTATCTTTCAAACAGTAAAATTTACTATTATGAGTGGGGGGGGGGGAATGTGTGAACTTTCAAGATAAAGTCACTTAGAAATAAGTTCATTAAAGTCAGCCTGTAACTCAAAGATATCCATGAACTAATGTAACAGAAAGGGGGTTATGGCAAGGCATAGACAACAGCCACCATAAAACAAAGGAGAAGAGACTACTAATCACTAAATAAAAAGAGACAGTCTCTTTCCACATGTCACAAACTTCTCAGTGCTTCATTTGTACTAACTCATGACTCCAAAACATAGACGCAATTATCCTTACTTTACAAAT
Source organism: Lyroderma lyra (assembly GCA_004026885.1). Lineage (NCBI taxonomy): Eukaryota > Metazoa > Chordata > Mammalia > Chiroptera > Megadermatidae > Lyroderma > Lyroderma lyra. The sequence goes on along the minus strand of PVJL010000077.1, from coordinate 529,762 downwards.
GAGGAAATAGAGGCACTTTCTCAAGATTGCATGCAATAAATAGTAGAGCTGAATTCAACCCAGACAACCTGTACCAAGAATTCATGCTTTTAATGACTACTCTACTGCCTCTCTGCCATGGGAAATTAAGACAGAAAACATAAAATACTAGTAAGAGCTCAAGAACACAATGAGTGAAGGCCAGCAGATCAAACAAGTTGGCAAACTTTTATAATTAAAACTAAATAAGTATATGTAATTATTTTAAATACGGTGACAGACTTGCCAAATACATGAGCCAAAACCTGGGTCAACTAGCAATTGGAACCAGCTTAAAGGGTCTGCAAACAAGAGAAGAGTTACATAAACTATAAGAGATCCATTAGAATGCTATATAAGCATTTTAAAAATGACACTTTTAAAGAATAACAACACAAGGAATTGCTCACAAATAAAATGCTAAATGAAAAGGAAGCAAAAAATTATTTACATAGCATGAGCCCAACTTTTAAAATATTACATTACACAGAGAAGACTGGAAGGAAGAACACAAACATGTTAACAGTGGTCATCTCTTGGTATATGGAATTATAAATAATTTCTATTTTCTACCTATACCTTTTAGTGTTTTCCAAATTCTTAACGATGTAACAACATATAAAAAGTTTCTATTTCTGAAGTTTACTTTTTTCCTAAAAAAGGGAAAGAACAAGCAAGCTATCCTTTTTTCAAATAAGGAAATAGTATTTAAAAATTAGCTAAAGATAACAGAATGTACAAAACTTTTATTTCTATTCATTGTGACCTTAGTGGGCCTCCAACCCCGTGTCCAGCTATTTAACTATTAAATCAAATACTCCTAGTTCTATCATCTTTACTGTGCCCCATGAACTACCACCATGTTTTAACCTCCTTCCCCCCTCCCCCCAATGCTTTAGTGTCTCTAATGGGCTTCAAGACTTTACTCAAGCACCACTGCCTTTCCTGATCCAACTCCCAGGCTCCTCTGAGGGCTTTTCCCATGCCAGGGAAAACTAACCACTTCCTCTGTTGTGCTACTCCTATGCTGAAGATGCCTCCATTAAAGCATTTATTAGTCTCTCCTAAAGGATTATGGGTTTCCTGAAGATGCTGACTGGGTCTTACTCATCTTCACTTCCTAGAGGCTTGCATGGTGTTCAGTATCTATCTCAGAGCCTGTACTTTGACACGTTCCTCAGGTGATTCCTATGCAAGTGAAAGTTAAAGAAGCATGGTCTAGACTAAGCTTGTCCAACCTATGGCTCGTGAGCTGCATGTGGCCCAGAACGGCTTTGAATGCAGCCCAACACAAATTCATCAACTTTCTTAAAACATCATGAGATTGTTTTGCAACTTTTTATTGTTATTTTTTTAACTCATCAGCTATCGTTAGTGTTAGTGTATTTTATATGTGGCCCAAGACAATTCTTCTTCCAATGTGGCCCAGGAAAGCCAAAAGGTTGGATACCCCTAGACTCTAGAGCAGTCAGCCTGAGAAGACACCCAATATTCTGCATCTCTAACAGACTCATAGGTAACGCTAATGCTACTAGTATTCAGATCATGATTTAGGAGCAAGGGTCTAGAGCAACAGTTGGCAAACTACAGCCTACAGGCCAAATCCAGACAGCCGCCTGTTTTTGTAAAGAAAAAAAAATTTTGTAAAAAAAAAAAACAATGAACACAGCCAAGTTCATTCGTTTATTATGTTGTCTGTGACTGCTTTTGCACTACATTAGCACAGTTAAGTACTTGCAGCAGAGGATGTATGTATGGCCTAGAGTTTTTCTATCTAACCCTTCACAAAAAAAGTTTACCAATCTCTGGTCTTAGTTTAAAAGCTTTATAACTGTCTTGTATAAATGAACTCATTTTTATAAATAAAAAAAGTATAAAATCATTTTCTTCCAGTTCTACTATCCCCTCTTAGGAAAAGAGCTATAAAACTTGTGACATTATGCAAATGTTTCTCCTGACTAATTTCAACTGTTCTTTAAAAGCTTTATGCCTCCCATACCCCAAGTAGGAATTTTATACAATCATTTCCCAAAGTACATGTTTCATACAAGCATGCTGCATTTCATCAAAGGCTATAATTTCCTAAAACTAGTACCTCAGGAACCAAATGCTATATCTGGGTTTCTAAAATTATTACAATGCATATCACTGCCTCAGTCTCTACTCTTAAAGTGCTTTCTAAAAAGCTGTGGGGAAAAAAAAGATGTGAAAGTCCACTTAAAATTCTGCTGAATAAAGAGGTAGTGGCAGCATATAGGAGTTCCAAACATTACCCACTGAATTCCACAAAACAAGACAGGACAAAAGAAAGATGATGGGTTGGTAAGATGTAGTAGCTTCCAGCATTCTTGATAAAGAAGCACCAGCCATGCAATAGACCCAATCGGTTAGTGGTCTAACTAAGGAAATTCCAAGAAATAAATTGTACCATCAGATATGTTTAGATTATTTGTTTACATTCTCCTTTGCTTAATTTCACCCTTCGTTTATTCTCCCCACCCTTAAGTCCCACCATAAAAGATTGCCCTTTCAAGTTTATACTCTTGAGATATTTATACAGTTGTGTATTCCTGCTATCTTGATTCAGCCAAGTTATACAGTTTTCATTTATATTCTTTCCTCATCAGTCAGCCCCTCCAGTCTCTTAATCATTCCTGTGGGTCTTCTGTGAACTCTCTCCAGCTAGTCCCCAGTGATCTGGTAATGAGGTGCCTCCAACTGACTGCAGCCTTCCAGGAACAGCCGCGTTAGTCAGAATAGGATGAGCTCACCCTCCTTGGTTCCATGACATAATACTCCTGAGTAGACAATCCCCCAAATCACAGAAAGCTAGAGTGCTGCCATATTAGACTATAACCCCATTCTATGGTTCCCAGATTTGGGCGTTGGGGCATGCCAGAATGTGCTAGAAGCCAGAGAATAAATGACACATGTTCCTACAGCATCTAGTAGAGAATGAGGTGGGTGAGGAGAAAAAACGTATTTTCATGTTAAAACAAATAGATAATAAAACAGAATGCACAAATTTCTAAAGTTAAAACATGCATATGTTCAAAATATTTATATATTTTGTACTTGAGGCAAAAACTCTGCTTGGGGCTCTGCTCGCAGCCCTTAAGGGGTTCCATACCCACTATCCTCTACCACTAGAGAGCCAGGTGCACTGAAAAGTTTGAAAAACACTATAACCCCCACTCAACTTCTAGTCTATTACTCCATTACCACCCAACTCATACAGTATTCACATTTTAAACAGAACTATATTTTATGCTTTTTCCCCCATCCCTAGATACCTGTATTTTCTCTTAGCCTAAAACAATTTGCTTTCTTTTGGCAAATTCACTGTAATCCATTGACTACCAACATCTTTAGGTTCTTCTGTATTGTTCATTCTATACTGCAAACTTCTTGAGCATTTGTTCTTTGTCAAAAACTAAAGTCACAGGGATAAAGAAGACAAGGTAGGGGATGGACAAATATAATGTGGCAATTACCACAAAAGAGGAATAAACCAGCAATGTGTGGTGGGCAAAGGAAGAAGAGAGGTAACTTTGCCTGAGAGAGTGGGGAAGTCTTCACAGTTGAGATGATAGGGCTATTTTTTAAGAATGAGTAAGCATTTTCAAGGCAGGGAGAAAAAAGAAATAGGCAGAAAGAACAGCATAACCAAAAGTACTGAGTCAAGAAAGGGAGTGATGAAAAGCTCAGCATTATGAATGTACAGTGTTTAGAAAAACTGCCTGGAGCCAAACGAGGGTGAATGGTTCTAACTACGGTACAGTGTAGTGGTCAAGAGCATGAATCTTACTACTGAATGATAAGCTACTTAACTTCTCTTCAGTTGCCTCAGATATAAAATGGAGATACACTTGAGAAGAGGAAGGAGGACTGGCTGAGACTAGAAACTAGACCCACATGTCTTGGCACTACAGGAGTGCCTCAAGAGATATGACTCTTCGTGCAAATCGGGCTGCTGGGTTGGCAGGTTATGATGGTGGTTTATGCCCAGGCCACGACAGCCCAACCCACAGTAAATTAAGAAGATAGATTTGAGTGTACCTGAGGAACTAACTAGTTTTCCAGAGAAATCCCACTTGGAAATAATGACAGCAAAAATCCAAAATACTGATTTTTCAGGGTGTTTTTTTCAAGTATAATGATAAAAACAAGAATCCACCTCTATTAAGAGCATATATGCCAGCACTGTTCAAGTGCTTCATGTATAATCTCATAACTCTCACATCAACCATATAATCATATTTTTATACATATTTTATAGATTAGGAAACAGAAACCCAGAGAGCTAAAATAACTTGCCTACAGTGATTCAGTTGACAACCAAAGAAGAGCCAGGCAATGTGATTCCACAGCCTATCCTCTTAACCATGAATATGGATGCATCAAGAAAAATCCCCAAAAAAGCAAAAAAAAGGAAGAACGGGATAGGAAGAGAGTTCAGAAATACTTAATTTGACAATTTGAAGGCATATGACCTCATTTTAGACTTTAAGCAACAACAAAAACCAAAACCAAGAGGTTTTTTTTTTTTTACTAAGGGAGTTAAGAGAATCACACACTTTTATAAGAAGTAACGGGGGGGGGGGGGGCAATGTGAGAGACACTCTGAAGAGGAAGACAAACTGATGGCTGAGAGACAAGAAACAAGGACACTAGCCCAGGGAGTAAGTAGGCCCTGGCCACAATATGGAGGGAAAGAGGCTAGAGCAGAGGTGTCCAACCGTTTGGCTTCCCTGGGCCACATTGGAAGAACTGTCCTCGGCCACACATAAAGTACACTAACACTAACGAATGCTGATGAGCTAAAAAAAAGATCTGTGCATAATTTTCGTAATGTTTTAAGAATGTTTATGAATTTGCGTTGGGCCACATTTAAAGCTATCCTGGGCCACATGTGGCCCCCAGGCCACAGGTTGGACAAGCCTGGGCTAGAGTGTGCTTTCCTTCTCAATTGGAGGCAACAGGATCAGTGGGTGACCTGTGAGATCCAAAAGATAAAGGAGAGAAAGAAGCCAAGGACAAATCGGGATTTTCTACTCTTGGGGGCCTGCATGAATTGTGGTGGAGAATTAAGGAGGGAGAGTAAATACAGAGGGAAAAATAATGAGTATAGAACTGAACATGTTAAGTTTGAAGGGTCCATAGGATATCCAGATGAATATATCCACAAGACAAATAGAAAGACGCATCTGAAGCTATAGCAATACCAGCATCCTGAAGACAATTAAAGACATGAAGAATGGGAAAAGACTGCCATGAAAAGCAGGCAAACGAAGAAAAAGACTAATTATAGACCCTTAAGGGGATCAAATTTAAATGTACCCCCCGACCCACCCCCAAAAAAAGAAGAGTTAGCAAAGAAGAATGAAAAGAAACAATCATAGAAAAGGACAAAAATTATAAAAATGGTTAATTGGAAGCAAAAGGAAGTAATTAATTCTAGAAATTGGTGGTCAACTGTATTAGATCTAGTAAAGATTTAAGCCAGAGAGTAGATTCAAAATCAGCCCAAGTATTGTTTTTCCTTAGTTAGAACTCTCACGTTTTGATTTAGCAACTTCAATTTAGTGCCTGTAACAAATTCAGATTCAAACTAATCTGAGCCCATTCTCTAATCCTACATAAATCACTGGCAAAAAATTTTTGTCAAAATCAGCTTTGAGTATTCATTTACATATAGTAAAAGTCACCAGTTAACAATTAAGAGTTTTGACAACTGTATATGGTTATGATTTAAAACACAATCATGATACAGAATATTTCATCATCCCCAAAAGTTCCTTCAAGACCCTTTGTACTCAGTGCCCCTCTTCCAACTCCCACACAACCACTGGTGTGCTTTCTATCACTAGTTTTGCCTTGTGCAGAATGTCATGTTAATGGCATCATATACAGAATGTAGTCCTTTGTAGTGGCATTTTTCTCACTGTCTTGATGATTTTTTAGGTCCACACATGTTGTTACATGTGTAGTAGTTAATTCCTCTTTATTGCTGTGTAGTAGGCTATTATATAGACATACAACAATTTGTTTATCCATGCACCAGCTGAAGGACATTTGGGTTCCATCCACTCTGGGGCTATTATGGAAAAAGCTATGAACATTCAAGTCCAAGTCTTTGTGTGAACATGTTCTCATTTCTCTTGGGTAAATAACTAAGAGTGGGATCACTGGGTCATATGGTAAGTACATATTTAACATACAAGAAACGACCAAGCTGTTTTCCAGAGCCACTGTACTACCTAGCATTTCCACTAACAATGTGGTGTGCCGAAAAGGGTAGTCAATCTTCTTTTAAATCTCACCCACTCTAATAGATGTGAAGTGATATCTCACTGTGGTTTCAATTTGCTTTCCCTAAAGACTAACAGTATTGAGTATCTTTTCATGTGATTTTTGGTTATACGTGAACCTTCTCTAATATCCAAATCTTTTGTCATTTAAAAAAAGGGAGGTGTTTGTCTTCTTACTATTGAGGTGTAAGAGTTCTTTATATATTCTAAAAACAAGTTCTTTATTGAGACGTGTTTTACTTCCCGTGTCTTGATTTTCATTTTCTTAACAGTGTTGTTTAAAAAAGAGTAAAAGTGTTTAATTTGATGATATCCAACTTAGCAATTTTTTCTTTTATAGTGTTTTTTGTTATCTTATTAAAAAATAAATCTTTGCCTAACTCAAGGCCACAAAAATTTTGTTTTCTTCTAGAAGTTTTATGTAAAAGTTTCACAAAAGAAAATCTCTTCTCCAAAATTTTAGTAAGAGTTTTACAACTCCTGCATTCCATTTCTCATAATTACTCAGTTTTATTATCCCTTTGTTTCTTTCAAATTCAACTTACCACATTACCAAGCACCATTTAAGTCCATTTCAGAATTTGGAAAGATTTTTATCTTTCAACAGATTTTCCCCTTATTCAACCTAATAAATAGCATTTCTAAATTTAGCCAGGGTTTTAGTCCCTCAGTCCTTTTCAAACTGACATAAAACCTCTGGACCCTGATGCTGGTTCTTTAAACAACAAAATTCCAAAACCCAGAGTATGCACCTTCAAGTTAAGCCAGGAACAATAAATTGCTTACCCTTCTGGTTTTAAAGAGAAACTTTTATACGATCATTCTCACCATACCAAGTCACTCTAACCTGGTAGAAGGCTGGAAAAAGTAGTCATCACTCACTGGTTAAAAGAAAATTCAGGCTTATAAATGTTTAAGTTCACCAAGATAACAGTACATTTTTAGACTCAAAATGTATATTTCAGATGCAAAATGAAATGAATAGTATATATGAAAGCACAGTTTAGATTCAACTGCCCCTCCCCAGAACAGAGTTTACCATTCTCAGCACAGTTCAGAGAAAGTAGAAAAAGGGATTCAAAGCTGATGTAAATAAAACAGGGAGAAGTGACAGGATATCACTGCTCATTTTGTAACTGTGAGATGTCTGAAGACAAAATAGAAAACTGGTTCATTTATGACCCTGTCACAGTCTTTAGTCAAAATCAAGAAAATAGTAGTTTCGCTTTACAACTCCCTTCTATTCTGATGTTTTTTTCTGTTAACCAAACTGATCCACAGAATTAGGACAGGCCCCTGTGTTCCCATACCATGGCAGCTTTTATGCTTAGGTGACCCTGGGCCACTAAATCTTGGCTATAACAGGAGAAATTTAAAACAAATTCTCTGAATCTGACAAGCCGTCTCCCTCAATAAGTTTAGGAAGTTGTTATTTCATTAACTGTGCATGAAGGGGCAGGCAAACAGCCAGATCTACAGTCCAGGGGTCAGAACTAAAGTTGTCACACATATAGTTAACAAAATTTCTACTTCCACAGCTATACATTACTTTCAATTCTACTCTTATATTTAGGGAAAATAAATTATTTATATAATCAAAAGGAAGAGCAACCCTAAAGGAGCATTTTAGCATTTTATAGTTAAGATTCCAGGAAGACAAACTCAACTAGCCACAGAAATAGTAACATAAGATAGCTCAATTTGAAGGGTAATTAAACACAGTATACAAAACTTCCATTGAACTAATAATAAATATTACTAAACAAGGGTTAATTTCTTCAAATATGTATTAACAACCATATGCTAAGTAATATGTTGACCTTGAGGATTCCAAAATGAGTAAGATAGTCCATGACCTTTTAAACATGGTTTAATAAAGCAGGCAGACATGGTTCTGTAAATAACTGGTGATAGCTCCATGTAGTAAAATCTATTGAGGTGAGCACACAGGGTTAGTGAAACCAAGAAGGGCCCCTCGATCAGGATCAGCTCTTAGCTTCTCAGGAAACTTCACACCACCCTCTGGAAGCAAAGCCAACTCTTCCACTGAGTTAACAGTGCTTTGGGAATCAAGGGATACAAAACACTACCTTATGCCATACTGTTTATTTCATGGTCAATGACTTTTTCTTTAGCATTGGTCAGAGGGGATTACAGGACCACATATGTGGCATAGAAAAAGCTCACTGGAAACTCCAACCTATTTATCAAAATTATAGTGCATAATCTAAATAAATGTAATGTGGTATCCAGGATTGGATCTCCGAACAGAAAAAAGGATATTAGTTAGAAAATTTGTGATACTCAAAAAGTCTGTAGTTCAGTTAATAGTATTATACCAATGTTAATTTCTTACATTAAGGGAAAACTAGGTGAAAGTTATAAAGGAACTCTCTGTACTATCTTTGCAACTCTTCTATAATTTTAAAATTATTCCAAAATAAAAAAAAATTATATATGGTTCCCCATTTCACATTCTCACTCACCCTTAGGATTCTGATCATGCCTTCTAGTCAATGCCCCAATTCAGGTAATGCTTTGTTGAAATGTTTTTGTTGTTGTTGTTGTTTTTTCAAATCCTTTTCAATTCCTTTCTATAAATCATTTTTTGTAACCTGGCTGGGTTTCCTTCTTCACTAAGATATGAAAAACAAGATCACAGTTGGGAGGTTTTAACTATTTCCTCTTCTTAGTATCCTTGGAGTTTAACTTCCCTAAATGGACAAGAGAGGGGTTAAAATAACCTGGGCAGGACCTCTGGATAAAAGGAAGGGAACACTATAGAAAATGTATGATGTATATTCCTAGATTACCTTTACCTGTTCTTTGTCCAAAAAGAATAATGAATAGAAAATACAATGAACAGCTGATGACTCTTATTAATAGCATCTGAACACCAACAAGTCAACTGCACCGAAATGAATGCTTTAGCTACAAGCTCCAAAAAAAATGGTGCAAATTTCTCAACTATTCAAGGTAACAAAAATTCATATTAAAATCATATGGTACTGTTCAATTCAGGCTAAATGACAAAACATATATCCATCATGACTATCTGGTTACTAATAAGTAAATGGATACTTATTGCCTTTTATTAAACCATAGTTTGTAGAACAGACTTCAAGTCCCACCAGGAAAACATGGTGATATAATACCATCTGAAGATCAAAGGCATGTGTGTGCATGCGTGTGTTTAAGTGAGAGAGCACACACACATATACACACACACACACACACAAACTACAATAAGGTTAAATAACCTCAAAAGTTTGAAAACTACTATACAAAAAGGTATTAGTAAAGGCTAAGCATTCGTAAGTCCTTTGAAGAAAAAAAAACCAAAGAAAGGTAATTGAAATTTAAACCTAAGCTATTTAATGACTAAAGTCATTTAAAAGGTAAAATGATATATTAGAATCCATTAAGGTCACACAATTTGATCTATGATTTGTTATAATATTAAATAAGTATTACACAACAGTACTCTGACTTGGACTACTTCCAGAAAGATGAACTGGTAGAGTAAGTTATAAAAAATATTTTAATTGCATACCTCTGTCAACCATCTACCATAATTTTAACTGTTCACAAATCTTTTTCCAATAAAGGCCTGAGTTCCTGAAGAGTAACTAGCACACTGCTTAGGGCAGAATGGGCCCTCAATAAATGCCTTCTGAAGGAATGAATATTCAGCAGTGATACACCTCTTGAGGCATCCTTACAAACTTACTCAAACCTTAGGAGCACAGCATGCTATATGCTATGCTACCACATTTAGGAGGCAGTCAAGTTAACTGAATACTAATAGCAACTAATATTTGTTGGGAAAAATTCATGTTACATGAGACATAAAAATAAGTATTAAAACTGTAACCTGATAATGAAGAAAATAACTGTGAATTATTTTCCCTTGAGGGCCACAGAAATGAATCCACCTTTAACTTTCTAAAATTGAAATTCAAGGTGTTTTTTAAGGAATCTTTCACCATCCATAATTTTATAAAGAAATTTATCAACTTAAATTAGTAACTTAGACCAATTAGTGAATGGAATGAAGGCCAAGCCCAATTATGTGTTCAAATTGTGGGGCAAATGCCTTGTGCAAATTTTTCTCTTCAAGACTGCAGAAAAATACAAAACAACCCTCTTGACTGCTGAGAAGGGCTAAACTCATTTCTTTTTTTCACAAGATGTAATCAAAAGCAATTACTTTCTGCTTCCACCCAACACAAAACATCACCTTTTCCTCCTTCCCACCACCAAGATATGCCATAGAATATCTGAGTACTTTCATCTTAAACCACAAGACTCTCAGAATGCAATCAGGTTACAATGAAACAAAAATGTATTTTTCAAAGTATGTTCTCATGCCCCATGGTGTTCCTACACTAACTTAGCTCCCTATCAGGTATTAACAATCAAGGAAATCAGAAAATTCTCAGCATAGATAAAATGAACTTCTTAGTTTATTTTTCTAACTTGTTATTGTTCATGGATTCCAAAATTAAAAGCACACATTACTAGGAGAGTGTTTTTCTAGTTTTTCAATGCCTGAACTTAAATGCAAATTACTATTTAATTACATGCAATTTACCCTGTAAACCTAGATACAATACTAATCAGTCTCCAAATGTTTAATATAAACCAACAACTGATTATGCTTACTTATAATGTTTATTGCCTAATCACCACGAAGTCCTAATTCATCAAAAAAGTAGTCATTGTCAGCTCAGTCAGCTTGGCAGACAAGCTATCTGAAAAGATTAGAAACTTCCAGTAACTGTAGGAAGTGTATACAGTATCTGTTGATGCTCCAGTAACAAATGTCTTTCAACATAAAAAATTCAGAACCTACAGATATGTGAACTTCAAAACACCTAAATGCATGCGTGCCTGAAATAGAAAGAAACAGGAAGAAAATGGTCTATACTCAAATCAATATGAGAAATCAACTCTGCAACTGAGCTTTTCAAGAACTGAAAAGTTAGTAAGTTTCTTGAGGTAATCAACACATTCAAGTTTCCAGAGCAACTATATTAAAATGCAAGTGATGTTAAATTCCAACACCACCATATACTCTATGTTGGAAGACACACAATGATAATAACAGAAAACATTTTAATAGGGTTTACTTGTGGTGGGCACTGTTCCAGGGACTTCACATTTTAACTCATTTAGTCCTAATGACATCCCTGTAAGACAGGTACTATTATGATTTATCTCCATTTCACAGATGAAGAAACAGAAGCACATGCAGATGAACTCTCCCAATGTCACACAGCTAGTAAGGAGAACATGGATTTTAGCCCCATCAGTCCATCTTCCAAGTTCAATGTTAACCAATTAGTTGTTTCATAGTAAGAGTTATGCAGCTTTTTTCTTTTTAACCTAAAAACCTTACTGGATCTTAAACACTACAATAGCTTTGTGCAGTAAGAAAAGTACAGGCTTTGAAATCAAACAGACCCAAACATAACCCTGAATAAAGTGTGAGCCTCAGCTTCCCATATGTAAAATGAGAGTACTGAAGTTACTGTGAAGGTCAAAGCAGATGATATACCTAAAGTGTCAAAGACAGTCTACAAGATAGGGATTCTTAACTTTAAGTTCATTGACACCTAGAGAGTCCACAGATGGCCTTCAGAGTCCCATAAATTGTATGAAAAATATTGCATGTGAACTCATTTTTTTTAAAGAATCGTCCCTGGCTTTCCATAAACTTTCAAGGGGTACATGATTTCCAAAAGGTTAAAACCGCCAGAGTACATAGGAGGTACTCAAAAAATGAGTTGTCTTTCCCTTCTTTTTAAAAAACTCCCCCTCTTCCATGAGAGAAGACACACACACCAAGGCTTCACAATAAATGTCAATTATTTCTCACCATTTTCCTGGCTTGGTAACTAGTAACATATGCAAGCGTATCCCTTCATTTTCTAGAGACAGTCTAAAGAAGGCCCTCAAACACTGCTTTATCCTCTCGTCCACCTGGCTGCACAAAGCACCATGTCGGCTAGGAGAACCCAGTAGGAATCAGAGCCTCCGAGTTGCACGATAGAGACCTGACGCCCAGCGCTGAAGGATAAGAAAAACGTGTTTCCCAAAACTACTGAGAATTCCAGAATTCCGTCCCCCCGAGCCTTGTTCTCTCTCTCTCTCTCTCTCTCTCTCTCGTGCAGACAGGTCCTCCAGTGAGAGAGTGGTAGAGAAGAGAAACATTACCAGAGGTGCAAAGTGCAGCGCAGCGACGTCCCAGGTATGCCGCCCTGAGAGGTGGCAGCGACGCCTGGCAGAAGACCGGCCCTCGACCCTCCCCTCGACAGATCCAAGTGCAGATTACTGTCGGGGCTGGGAACCGGCTACAGGCTTTTCCGTTTCCCAAAGTGGCTTCCGCTTCCGGATTATCCTTTGCCGGAAGCAGTATACGGATGACGCAGAAGTGTCGCGCCGTCGGTGATTCCGGAAGGAACAGCAGGGTGGCGTGAACATGGTGAGAGTGGAGGCTTCTAGAAAGGACGTTGTTAGACCACATTTGTGGCGGAGATTGAGTTAGCCCCTAGTCAAATTTCGTCCACATTCCCCTTGCTTATTTTCATTCTAATCTTAGCTCTTAAACTGCTTCTTTTATGCTCTAGCGGGTAGGGAAAGGACTGGGTTGGGGCAAAGAGGCTAAGAGGAGGTGGGTATTTGAGGGAAGGGAGGGGTATAGACAAAAGAAAGGAACTCAAGAAGATGGGATGTATTTCCAACTCTTTCAACTCTAAAATTTCTGTTTCAAGGGCAAGCAAAAGAAAACAAGGAAGTATGCGACCATGAAGCGAATGCTTAGTCTGAGAGATCAGAGGCTGTGAGTGTCTGGAATCAATTGGGTTCGTAAGACTGCCCAGATATAAGAGTCACGAAGGGATAAGTAGGAAAAGTTTTTATTTTGTATTTATTTTTAATATTATTGTGTCTTGGATTTATATAGCTTAAGATAGTATTCAAGTGTGTAACAGCTGTTGAGCGGGTACACTGGTAAATGGAATGGGAATTAAACATCTCTTAAGTGTACCCTTTGTTCCACCATTTTTATATACTTTATCTACCACATCACATTTAAGCCTCCTAACAGTTCTGTGAGGTAGTTGGGGTTATCTTTATGTTCTTGTCATTACACTGCTACATTCCCCTGGGAAAAAAAATGTTTGTTAGAATTGTTGAAAGAAGGTGAGGTCAGAGATCATGTTGGTCTTGTGTCTCCAGCACCTGACACTCAGAAATTTTTGATAGAATGGGGAAACACCCAGCTGTCTCCATTTTATAGATCTTATAAGAATTCAGATGGCTGTGGCAGAAGAGAGTAGAATGATAGTTTCTGTTATAAGGAAGACCTAAAAGCTTCCCTGCTTCAGCGAAGAATGGACAGATAAGGACCAGTCCTCATTGTGTTTAATAGCCTCAGCACAGAGGAATGGTAGTTAAGCCTCAAGAGTTATTAAATTGTATTACCAGCCTTTAGTATGTGTTTATTATTTACTTTTTAGGAGATATACCTCATTAATATTTTATTTTGTAGTTAAGGGTTAAATTTGTATATTCATTGTTACATTTTAGCCCTTTATAAGAGACATATGGGAGAATTCTTTCCTCCCTGCTGTTGAAGCATCTGAGTCTTCAGAAGATAAATGTCAGCCTTTTTATCCACTGCTTAGACATGGATTTTGATCTTTGATATGAGAGCTTCTCACTAAAAAAATGATAGCATAACCAACATTTATTTACACATTAACAATTTTTATGAATTATTGGCTAGACTTTTAAATTTCATTGTCTTAGGATTTGATTATGTTAATTACAGGCTACTTCTCACACAGTTATTTGTGCTCAAAATATGTATGTTTATATTAATGTAAAACTATGCATATATTAATGTAAAAAGTCACAAAGTGGGGTTTCTTCTGCAGACAAAAAAAACTTTAAATTTTGAATGAGATTATAATTGCTGTGTTTTTTTGTTCTCTGTTGGATTTAATTTACTTTTTTTCCCCCTAGGAAAGAAAAGGATAGATTAAAACCTAAAAAGAAAGAAAAGAAAGATCCCAGTGCACTCAAGGAAAGAGAAGTGTGAGTAATCAAAATTTTCAAGCTTTAAGACATTCTAAAACCGTAGACTTCTTAGAAATCCAGTCTTTCTCTGAGGTAATTTACTCTGTTATTGGCAAATCCAGCATAACTATGCAGATGAAACTGAATTAATAAGCATATGCCAATTGCCGTGGTTAAAAGGTTTTTGTATTTCATGGAGCAGCAAAATTTTCCCTAAAATCCTGGGGATTAAATCTAAGATCATTTTTTTTCTTTGTCAAGAACCTTTCAAAAGAAGTAATTGCCATTGTTTAACACACTGTCATTTCATAAAAGAGAATGTATCACCAAAAAAATAGTAAGGGCATTAGAATAAAGGTTTTAGAATAAAGGTCCTTTATTCTAAAGATCCTTTTAAATAAATGCATATAACTTTATGAAACCTTATTACATTTTCTTTATTTTTCTCATTTTGTCCTAGAGTGGTGATGGATATATCGTCACAGGATTTATTAGGATTTATTTCCAAGAACAAGGAAAAAGGAATTTAATATATATCAAATTTTCAAAGCAGAGCCTTCTTATTTTGTTGATACCAAAGTATCAATGTAGACATTACTTTGTTTCTTTTTCTTTCAGCCCCCAACACCCTTCCTGCTTATTCTTCCAATACAACACACAGCTGGGCCCACCTTATCACATCCTGGTTGATACCAACTTTATCAACTTTTCCATTAAAGCCAAACTAGACTTAGTGCAATCAATGATGGACTGTCTGTATGCCAAGTGTGAGTATTATACTTTTACATTTCTTTGACATTTGTATAGAATAATCATTTATCCAAATATTAATATATGAAAAAGGGGAAATGGAGTTCTAGTTAATTGAATTTCTGACCATTTAATTTGTTCACCATAGTAATGACCATTTTCTTTTAATTTATTAGGGTGACATTGGTTAATAAAATTATATAGGTTTCAAGTGTATAATTCTGTAATACATCATATATATTGCATTTTGTGTTCACCACTCAAAGTGAAATCCATCACCATATATTTAACACCTTTTACTGTTTTCTACCTCTCTCCCTCCTCTCTTACCCTCCCTTCCGGTAACCATTAAACTGTTGTCTCTGTCTATGAGTTTTTGCTTGTTTGTCTTGTTCACTTGTAGCTTTCAGTTTTATATTCCACATATGAGTGAAATCATATGGTTCTCAACTTTTTTACTTATTTCATGATAATCCGAAGATCTATTCGTATTGTCTCAAATGGCAGTATTCCATCTTTCCTTATGGCTGAGTAATATTCCATTGTATATGTACCACAACTTCTTTATCCAGTCATCTATCAAAGGACACTTTAGTTTCCATGTCATGGCCACCATGAAAAATGCTGCAGTAAACGTAGGAGACATAGGAGTACATCTTTATGGACAAATGTTTTTAGATATATTTGACTAGATACACAGAAAAGGGATTTCTGGGTCATATGATAATTCTTAAGTTTTCGAGGAACCTTCATCTTCTTTTGCATAGTGGCTGTACCAGTTCACGTCCCCACCAGTGTATGAGACTTCCTTTTTCTTCTCAACCTCTCCAACACTTGTTACTACTTGTCTTATTGATAATAGCCATTCTGACAGGTATAAGGTGGTATCTCACTGTGTATTTCCCTAATAGCTAGTGATATTGAGCATTTTTTCATTTTGTTTCTCTTCTTGAGAGAAGTGTCTGTTCAAGTCCTCTGCCTATTTTTTAATTAGATTGTTTTTTGTTGTTGTTGAGTTATATGAATTCTTTAGGGGCTAATAATCCAAAATACATAATTGGTAGTGGTGTTTATAAATAATCTCTCATTCAGTTGGTCGCCTCTTTTTTTATGATTTATTTTGCTGTGCAGAGCTTTTTAGTTTGATATAGTCCCATTCATTTATTTTGGTTTTACTTCTTTTGGCTTTGAGGTCAAATTTATAAAATCTTCTCTGAGACCAAGCACTACAAGTTTAATGTCTATATGTCTTCTACGCAATTTATTGTTTCAGGTCTTAGATTTAGGTCTTTAATCCATTTGAGTTATTAATAATTTTGGTGACAGTTAACAGTCTAGGTTCATTCTTTTGTAGGTGGCTTTCTAATTTTCTCAGCACCATTTATTAAAGATGCTTTCTTTTCTCCATTGTATGTTTTTGGCTCCTTTGTTGAAAATTATTTGCCCATGTAAATGTGAGTTCATTTCTGGGCTTGATTGGTCCGTGTGCCTGTTTTTCTGCCAATACCATGCTGTTAAGATTATTTTTGCTCTGTGGTGTAATTTGTAGTCAGGGAATATGATACCGCTGGTCTTGTTCTTTTTTTCTCAAGATTGCATTGGCTGTTCAGGTCTTTTGTGATTCCATACAAATCTGGTGATTTTTTGTTTTGGTTCTATTTCTTTGAAAAAAGTGGTACTGGGATTTTGGTAAGGATTGCATTTAATCTTTATATTGCTTTGGGTAGTATGACCATTTTAACTATATTGATTCTTCCAATCCACGAACACAGAATATCTTTCCATTTCTTTATGTCTGCTTCAATTTCTTTTAATAATGTCTTATAGTTTTTAGTGTCTAGGTCCTTCATATCCTCTGTTAAGTTTATCCCTAAGTATTTTATTCTTCTTGTTGCAATTGCAAAAGGAATTTTTTTCTTCTGAAATTTTATTGTTGGTACATAGAAATGCAGTGAATTTTTGTACATTGATTTTGTATCTTGCAACTTTACTGTATTTGTTTATTGTTTCTAGTAATAGTTTTTTGGTGGAGTCTTTAGGGTTTTCTCTATGAAGAATCATGTGGTCTGCAAAAAGTGACACTTTGACTTCTTCATTCCTAATTTGGATGACTTGTATCTCTCTTGCCTGATGGCTTTGGCTAGTACTTCACTATGTTGAATAACAGTGGTGAGAGGAGGCATCCTTTTCTTCTATACATAACATTTTGTGTTTAATCATAAATGGATGTCATATCTTTTCATATGCTTTTTCTGAATTTGTTGATATGATCACATGATTTTATCCTTTATTTTGTTTATGTAGTATATCACATTGCTTGATTTTTGTACATCGAATCATCTTGTGCCCCTGGAATGAACCCCACTTAATTGTGATGTATAATCTTTTTAATGTATTGTTGTAGTCAACTTGCTAGTACTTTGTTTAGGATTTTTGCATCTGTATTCATCAGAGATACTGGTCTGTAGTTTCCTTTTTTTTTTCTTATCAAGTTTTGCTATCATTGTAATGTTTGCTTCATAAATTGAGTTGGAAAGTATTGTCTCTTCTTCAGCTTTTTGGAAGAGTGAGCAGGACAGGTATTATCAACTTTGAATGTTTGGTAGAATTCACTAGTGAAGCCATCTGGTCCTGGACTTTTTGTTTTGGGGAGGTTTTTGTTGATTGTTTCAATTTCCTTGCAGTTGATCAGTCTATTTAGATTTTATAGTTCTTTGTGATTCAGTTTAGGAAGGTTATACATTTTTAAGAACTTGTCAGTTTCATCTAGGTTATTAAATTTGGTGGCATATAATCTTTCATAGTACTCTTCTGTGGTATCTGTCATAACTTCTCCACTTTCATTTCTGATTTTATTTGTGTCTTTTCTCTTTTTTCCTTAGTGAATCTAGCCAGGGGTTTGTCAATTTTATTAACCTTTTAAGAGAATCAGATCTTTGTTGCATTAATTTTTTCTATTGTCTTTTTGTTCTCTTTCATTTAATTCTGCTCTAATTTTTATTATTTCCTTCCTTCTGCTGACTTTGGGCCTCATTTTGTTCTTTTTCTAGTTCTTTTAAGATGTAATAGTAGGTTGTTTATTTGGGCTTTTTGTTTGTTGAGATAGACCTATAATGACAAAAACTTCCCTTTTATTACCCCTTTTACAGAATCCCAGAAGTTTTTATATGTTGTATTTTTATTCTCATTTGTTTCTATGTATCTTTTGATCTCTTTATTTTCCTTTCACCCAGTCATTCTAGCATGTTGTTTAATATCCACATATTTGTGGTTTTTCTGCTTTCTTTTTTGCAGTTGATCTCCAATTTCAAAGCATTGTGGTTGGAGAATATGCTTGGTATGGTTTCAATCTTCTTAAATTTGTTGAGGCTTGTTTTGTCAACATATGGTCTATCCTTGAGAATGTTCCATGTGCACTGGAAAAGAATATATAATCTGGTGTTCTGGGCTGAAAGGCTCTGTACGTGTATGTTGATTATGTCTGTTTGGTCTAATGTGTCATTTAAAGTTGATATTTTCTTATTGATTTTTCTGTTTGGATGATTTATCCATAGTTTTCAATGGAGTATTTAGGTTCCCTACTATAATTATGTTTTTGTCAGTTTCTCCCTCTAGTTCTGTTAGTAGTGCTTTATGTATTTTGGTGCTCCCTGCTTGGGAGCATATGTAATGGTAAGTATTGTCTTCTTTTTGCTTTTTTGGTATGTGGGTAGCAATCGAACCCAGGCCGCAGCACTGACAGCGCCAGCACCAAAGCCTTAAGCCACTACACCATCAGGGAACTCCCAAGTATTGTCTTCTTGATGTATTGTCCCCTTTATCATTATGAAATATCCATCTTTGTCTCTTGTTACTTTTTTATCTTGAAGTCTATTTTGTCACATGTAAGTATGGCTATACCTGCTTTGCTCTGGATGCCATGTGCTTGGAGTATAATTTTCCATCCTTTCTCTTTGAGTCTGTATTTGTCCCTGCAGCTGAGATATGTCTCTTAAAGGCAGCATATGGTTGGGTTTTGTGTTTTGATTCCGTCTGCTACTCTGTGCCTTTTTATTGGTGACTTCAGTCCATTTACATTCAGGGTGATTATTGGTATATGAGGATTTCCTATAGCCATTTTATGTTTTGTTTCTTGGTAGCTCGGTGTCTCCATTGTTGCTTTGCCCTTGTGTTAGTAATGGCTGGGAATAGTTAAACTTTCACAATTCAGAAAGCATTTACTGTGCTTTGATCATCATTATGGACATTAATTTTGAATGTTGGGGGGGATTTTCTGTTACTGAATTCTGGATTTTAAAACTATGGATAAATGAAAAAGCACTATATGTTTCAGTGTATATATTCTTTTACATTAAGGAGAAAACATTTTTCATTCCACTCCAGTATAGGGGAAAAAAAGACGTTTTGTCATTTATGAACCAGAAGTGATGATGGTCAACGATTGCTGTTTTACTCATTTTGGTATTTATTGGTACCAGAAAGGATCTGGAGTAGTTTATTTACACCTAGGTATGCAGTTTATCATTAATAGATTTCCCTTATGTATTTAGGTGTCCTCTCCTTCCATTGATCTTCCCTCATTATCACGAGTAGAAAAAAGAAAATTTAGGGCATATGCAAGGGAATAACTTAATTATAGTGAGATTTGTTGCATTTTGTGGTTGGTTTATATTAGTAATATTTTCCAGTCATCTACTTAAAGATACCAAAGAAAATTAGACTATACTCTGCCATAAAGGATAAATTATTGGAATCAAAGAAAAAAAATTTACACCTTCTTTAATATTTAGAAGATAATATATAATGAACAGCATTACAAAATGAAAGTAATGTAAATGTTGTTTATTGATTTATTAAAACTGGCAAGATGGGAACAGGGGGTAAGGGGTGTGTGATGGGTAAGAGCTAAATTCTTCAAATGCCTAAAATTAATAAATGTAAAATGTGACTGTATTAATTTATTACATCAAGATACGAAGGTAACCACCAAGTGAGGAAAAAGGCTAGCTAATGGAGTAAAGTAGTCATCTCTATGAATCAAGACTGTTGGGGTAGAAAGGGGCAGGGGACAGTTATTTTTTCATATAGGCCTTTATTTCTTTTTAAAGCTATGTATATGTAATACTTTAATTTTCTAAAAAAAAATCTCTTAGAAATAATAAAGAGTACTCTGAAGTTGTGGCACTACTATTCCTGTGAGAGTGGATTATAGTGGCCCTGTATGAGGGAAGGCACTAAACTTGGTAGGCTTCTTCTATACACACGGTGCTTCTTATAGTTGTCTTAGCTGCTTCTCCAAGAATGTTGTGAGCTATTTATAAATGAAATGAATGGAGAGTTCAAACATGACCCCTTGGAAGTGAATTATTTCCTTGACTCTAGTACCACCATTATTATGTAGATGATGATTGTTTAGGATAGCTTTAGCCCTGTAGTTAGGCTTTCTCTAGATATGGATACCTTAGAGTACAGCTGTAATGCATACAGCTAAATGCTCTCCCTGTGCCTTTTTAAAAAACAAGCTTATTAAGGAAAATACTACTATCTACAGTCTTCTATGTAACATAATACCTCAAAGCTAAGGCTGAAGAAATATTTAAGCAAAGTACAAATTTATTTACCTAGGAGATTAACTTTAGCTATTTTAATCTATGCTTATTCAATTTTTCTTCACTTGCCTTTATACCTAAAGAATGGCCTTTATGTTCCATTTGTCTTGAAGATGCCCCCTTAACTTTTTGTTTAGCTCTTAGTCTATTCTATTCCTATCTGATATTCCAACAAGGAAGGATAGTTAGCTTCCTTTCAGTTTTATTTTCTGTTCATGAGTCCTCTTTGCTGTTACTTTCCATTTCTTTATGGTGATCTTTCTGGGCCTACTCGCTCCAGATGGAACCCCTTGGCTCTGAAATTGATTCTCTTAAGGTGTATATTGCCCTCTGATTTCATAATGATCTGATCTTACTGACTTCATATCTCCATTTTACAACTGCCTTTTCTTCTGGGCATTATATTTTAGTTTAAAATTTCTTAACTTTGCTTTTAAAAGTATTAATGTACTTGAAAAAATATATAACATAAAAAAAGCAAAATTTCCCTTATAATGCCTTTCCTCCAAGAGGGGCAGTTTTTAAAAATTCATTATTCAATCTTTGTAGGATGAAGGTTATTCTTGTTTCTTTTATTAATGAAAATGGATCATGCATTATTGAACTGTTTATGTTTGTGCTTTTTTAAGCAGCTTTGAGAAATATTTTGCATAGCATACAGTATACCCATTTAAAGTATACCATTCAGTGGCTTTTGGGGTATTCACAGTCTTTTTTTTTTTTTTTTGGATGGTTCCCTGGCTGGTAATCGAACCCAGGCTGCAGCGTTGAGAGCACCGAAGCCTAGCCCCTACACCACCAGGGAACCCCTTCACAATTGATTTTAAAACATTTTCACTACTTAGAAAAAAAATCATCCCATCATCCCCTGTCCCTTCCCTTTTCCACCATCCATAGGCAATAACAGATTTGCTTTTTCTGTCTATAAATTTGGACATTTCATTAAAATAGGATCATATAATGCTTGATCCTCTTTCATTTAGCATGTTTTCAAAGCATGTATGAGGACAGGATTTCTTTTTATTGCCCAATAATATTCTATTGTATGGATAGATCATATCTTATTTATCTATTTCTCCTTTTTATATTAAACAAATACATGTTGAATGTTTTTCTGTCAGTATATATAGATGTACCTCATTTCTTTTTAAGTTATATAGTATTCTATTGTTTGAATATATAATTTTTAAAAACCAGTATTCTAGACATCTGGATTATTTCCAGTGTTTACCCTGTTATAAACAAGGCTGTAGTGAATATCTCTATGAATATGTTCTGTGTTAGAGTGGAGTATTCCTTTCAGATAACATTCTCTAAAGCAGTATTGCCATATCTAGGAGTGTGGATATTGTTTTGTTTTAATATATATTGCAAAATTGCCCTTAAATAGTTATCTGGCTTTATATACCTACTACCTTAGTGTGAGAATACCTGTTTCCTCAACAGTAGCCTGACAGTCTCTGTTCAAATCTCGCCTTCACCACTTGCTTTCTAGTTATTTCTTTATGCCTCAGGTTCCTCATCTATAAAATGGGGATGATGATAATAATTATAATGTTATCTGATAGAAATTCTTGGGGGTTCCCGGGTGAAGTAGTGGCTAGGCTTCAGCACTCTCACCACCACGGCCTGGGTTCAATCCCTGCTCAGGGAACCAACTGAAAAAAAAAAAAAGAAAAGAAAAGAAATTCTTCTGAAGATTAAATGAGGTAATCCTTGTAAAGCACGTAGCACAGTGTCTGGCACATAATAAGCTCTTTGTATGGTTAAGGAAATTCGTTTTTTGAGAAATGTGTAGTAATATTTTTCCTAGTTTTATTTGTATTTAATGTCTTTTTGTTTGATAGTTGTCAAACAGAAGTTTTATATTTTTTTATGTGATCAAATTTACACTTTCTGGTTAATTTTGTGGTTTCTTTTGGTTTACATTTAAAGTTTCTTCCATCCAGAATTTATTTTAATATATGAAGAATGACAGGGATCCAGCTTAATTTTTTTCCCCAGATATGTTTATGACAGACACTTTATGGAATCTGTAGTGTCGGGTTGGGACAGTTTCCTAGTTTCTTTATTTTGTTTTTTTTGCTGTTGTTGTTGTTGTTGTTGTTGTTGTTGTTGTTTGAGGCGGGTAGTTCCTGGCCGGGAGTCGAACCCAGGCCTCAGTGTTGAGAATGCTGAAGCCTAACCACTATACCACCAGGGAACCCCCTTCCTAGTTTCTTTATAAATAGGGATTTTATTCTCCTCTAGTTCTTATTGTTCATTTCAGAGTGCTTATTCCTGCATCATTGCAGAAGTCTCGTGGGTCTTTTAAAGATTCTCAACAGGAAATAATTCAGAGAGTTGAATCATTTTCTTCACAAGTTCTTTTACTAACAAGATTTTCCCCCCTCGCAGGTATTCCTTGTATAACTGACTGTGTAATGGCTGAAATTGAGAAATTGGGGCAAAAGTATCGAGTGGCTCTAAGGTAGGAAAGAGCTGATCTGTCTAGAATTGTTCTAGATTAGTATACTGAAGATTCTTTTGACCTTCCTTCATCTATTTGCTGCCCAAAGATTTCTTGACTGATTAGATTAAATAAACATACAAAGCTGATTTACTATTTATGATTAAGAAAGTGGACATTTAAAGGTTAGAGGTTTTTAACCTAAAGCTTTTTCTTAACCATTGGTTAATAACATTATGTAAGTTTCAGGTATATGATTTTATAATACAGCATCTGTATATTCTATTGTGTCCTCAGCACCCAAAGTCTGGTCTCCTTCCATCACCATATATTTGACCTCCTTTACTGTCTTTATGCTCACCCCACTTCCTCCCTGGTAACCACCATACTATTTGTCTGTGTCTGTGAGTTTGTTTTTGTTTGTTCATTTGTTGCTTTTTGTTTTATATTCCTTGTATGAGTGAAATCTTATGGTTCTTGTCTTTTATTGTCCTACTTATTTCACTTAGAATGAAACTCTCAAGATCCATCCATATTGTTGCAATTGGCAGTATTTTATCTTTTTTATGGCTAAGTAGTATTCCATTACACATCCACACCCACACACCCCACACACCCACATCTTCTTTATTCAGTCATTGGTTGAAGGACACTTAGGTCATTTCCATGTCTTGGCTAATGTAAATAATGTAAGCGGAAGCTTTTTGAATTGAGTTAATTAGTTGTATTGGTCTTGTGGGCCTCCTTTTAGGTTTTTCTGAATTTTCAAGTAGAAAGTGTCTTTCTATTAGTTTATCTAGACAGCTCCTTCAGAATTGCACAGTTAAAGAATTCACATTCTAAGTTCTCATTGTACTCTAGAAAGTACCCTTGAGTTTAGAATAGCAGTTCCCAAGGTATGGTCCGTGGACCCTTGGGAGTCCTAAAGATCTTTGCAAGGTGTTTGCAAAACTATTTTCATAATAATACCAAAATATTGCCTTTGTCGCTGTGCTCATGTTTGTACTTATGACAGAAATACTGATGCCTTAGTAGAAAGCAAGGCAGTGGACCCAAGTAATGCTGGTAGTCTTTGTATTCTTCACTGCTACCCACTGGCCCTTAAAAAAAAAGCCAGAGTCACTTAAGAATATCCTGATTAAACAGTAGAGTTTGTTAACTTTGTTAAATCTCAACCCTGGAGTACACATCTGTGTTCCTTGTGATAATGTGAAATACACCTAACACACTTCTGCTGCATACCCAAAGATGGTTATCTCCACAAAAAGCATTTATGTGCTTGTGTGAGTTGTGAACTAAACCAGCTGCTTTTTCATGGGATATCATTTTTATGTGAAGAACAACTGACACACACTGATTCTTTTAGACTTTGATATTTAGCAGATGCTTTCTCAAAAATGCAGTGAACCTGTCACTTCAAGGAAAACAATATACTATCTAAGTTACCAATGATAAAATCCAAGGTTTCAAGTGAAAAATTAGAGTTTTAAAAAATCATGAGCTTATCACATTCCCAAAACTAAGCACCTTTCCATTGAGACTAGTGAAAATATTGATGAGTATGAGATTTTTGATACTGTGTAATGAAATGTGCCCATATTTTAGAAGATCTTTGTAACTCAGTGAATCATTGTTTTTCAAATGATCAATGCATGATATTACAAAATCATGCATGGATTGAAGACCCATTTAAGTATAAAATATACTTGTGTGTGTGAGAGAGAGAGAGACTGTAATAGAGGTATAATTTAGATAACCATTAAATATGTGAAATTCACCAAGTTTAATTGTATCATTTGATGAGTTTGACAAATGCATACAGTCATGGAACCACCATTATAGACATGAGATAGAACATTCCATCACTTTGGAAATGTGATTCCATTTTTAGGGGTGTCCAACCTTTTGGCTTCCCTGGGCCCATTGGAAGAAGAAGAATTGTTGTGGGCCACACATAAAATACGCTAACACTAACGATAGCTGATAAGCTAAACAAAGTCCATGCATAATTTTCATAATGTTTTAAGAAAGTTTATGAATTTGTGTTGGGCCACATTCAAAGGTGTCCTGGGCTGCAAATTGGACAAGCTTGATTTATATGAAATTCTACAAAAGGCAAAACTATAATAATAGACTACAGACCACTGGTTGCCTGGAGCTGAGGAGGGGAGAAGGGGATTATAACTGCAAAGGGACATAGGAAACTTTTTGCAGTGATGGAAATGTTCTTTATCTCAATTTTAGAGGTAGTGACATGGATATGTAAATTTGTCAAAACTCATTGAATTTTATACATTTATAATTGGTGAATTTTATTATATTTCATTTATACCTAACAAAGCTAATTTAAAGACAAAAGAAAAATGAGACCTGAATGTATAAGTGGTAGTAGCATTGTTTAGATCAATAGGAAAGTAATAAACTATTAAAATATCGAATATCCCTGTAGAAAGAAATAAAATTGGAACTTTATCTCACTTTTTTAACAAAACCAACTCCAGGCAGAAGAAGGGTCTAAATTTTTATAGAAAATACAGAGAATATCTTAGTGATTTTAGAGTGGGTAGGGATTTCTTAAGAAGTCCAAACTATAATGGAAAACTAATCCATTTGACTGTATTGAAATTGAATACTTCTGTATAACAAAATATATCTTAAACAAAACTGAAAGACCAGCCACAAATAGAAGATATTAGTAACACATATAATCAGCAAAGAGCTTACTTTTAAAATATATGAAAAACTACAAATCCATAAGAAAAAAACAAAAATCCTTAAATTTACAATGAAATATTATTTCATACCCAGCAGGTTGGCAAGAATTAAAGCGTGTTTGACAATGCCAGTAATAGTTGAGACTAGAGCAATGGGAATTCTCATATGCAGCTGCTAATGATATAAATTTGACAGTTACTTTGGAGAGCAATTTGGCAATATCAAGGTAGTCCATACTCTTATGATACTGTCTTTCAACCTGAAGATCACAAATCTTTAGGTTTTGAAATCAGTTTAATGGGTCACAACTAGTATTTTTTTATATGAAATATAAAAGAAACTAACATACCATCATGCATTCCATGTAGCAAAGGTTGAGTATTGTGTCATAGCACTTCTTTCACTCGTGTGTGTGTGTGTGTGTGTGTGTGTGTGCTTCCTGTGTTCTAGGTAAAATGGATTTCACAGTGTGAGTTCTGGTAAAAAAAAAGAAAGGCAGGCTGGCGTGCCATAGAAGAGTTCATACATATATTGAAGACAAGTATTGGAATTTTTTATGTGTATAGTAGCAAAAAAATTGCAGACAGTTGAAAGATCCATTAAGATAATGACTGAATTATGAAATGTTCATAAATAAAATACTACACAAGAGTGAAAATGAGTGCAGTAGAGTTGTATGTGTCAATATGGATAAATCCCAAAAACAATATAAACCAAAAATACCAAGCACATATATGGAGCATGCCATTTATCTGAAGTTTAAGAACTTGCAAACTGATACTATATTGTTTACAGGTATGTATATGTAATCTTACATACACAGTAAAATGTGTGTGGGTAAATAACAAATTTAGGGTAATAGTTACTTTTAAGGAAGGTAAAAAGAGATTAGGTGGAGAAGAGGCTTCATTTCCTTTTTTTTTTTAATGTAAAGTTTCATTTCTTTAACTGGATGGTGGGTACAATATATTCATCATTCCTTGTACAACATTTTTACATACTTGAAATACATCAAATAAAAAGGAGAAAAGAAGCAATTATTTTAAAAATAATAATAATAAAAATAATGAATGGGAGGGGAGAGAATCAGGGCACCCAGTAGAAGCATTGAGTTTGGCTATGAAGAGAAGCAGATAAACGAGATGTTAACTTGAGGGGATAGGATAAGTAAAAAGGATTTCTTTTCTGTTTTGAGCTGGATAAAGCACAGCTCAAAACAGAATGTGGCATGTTTCTGCAAAAGAATAGCAGGAAGGAGGAGCTCAGTGACACCAGGAGTGAAAGGGGTACAAAGGCCTACCTAGTTTTGCAGCAGCCTGTCTGCCTTTCTTCCAGGGTAGCCCCCTCACCACTGCCTGCTGAGTCTTTCTGAGACAATTCTTTGCTTGTGTCACACTGTTCTGAGAAGACTTCAGTGACTCCCCATCACCTGTGCCAAGGAACTCACACTCCTCAGCCTGACCCTGGAGACTTTTCCCAGTCTATCCTCAACCTGCCTTTCCAACCCTCTTTCACTCCCCTCTGTACGAACACTTCTCACCCTCCCCTGAACATAGCCAGACCATTATACAGATAGCTGTGTCCTGTTTGGAATGTGCCTGCCTTTATTTAGCTTGGAATGTTCTTTCATCATCATTTTCTTTTTATCTCCATGTAAGTTTTAAAAAATTATGTCCAACCCACATTGACCTAGCTCTGAACTACCTCAGTGTGCACTTGGTACCTGTGTACTACCTTGTATTTTTATTCATTTCATGACTCATTATCATTGTGTAATAGAAAGAGAATTGCTCTGGACATCACAGACTTGGGTGTTTTTTTTTCATATTTGTATGAAAATAATACACATTTGATTTTTTGAATGGTAAACAATATAAACATATGCATACAATAAAGAGTAATGTTCCCCCTCCATATTCATACTTTGTCCATTCTCCTACCCTGAGAGTGACAACTGAGAAGGATTGGTATATAGTTCATATGCATTTTTCCCAGACAAATGCAAATCTAGGGAAAGAATCAAAGAAAGATTTGTGTTCTCTTAATTGAATCATATACATTTACAAAGGGTGTCCACAAAGTATCTAGCCATGTAATATGAAAAATAGAGGCATTTATGGCTGGATTTTTCCAGACAGTCCTCATATGTATACACACACATATTCAGTGGCCTGCTTTGTTTATTCAAGTTTTTTATAGGTCCTTCCACATTGATACATACAGCTCTACCTCATTTGTTTTTTAATAGGATAGGGATACCAAAATGTATTTACCTTTTACCTTGTTGATGGATATTCTCCAATTTTTCACTATTATAAACTGTGCTGTAGTGATCATCCTTGTGTCTGTATGCTTGAACGTTTGTATAAGACAACTTCCTCAAAGTGAAATGATTGGGTTAAAATTTATTTGATTTTGAATCCTGGCTTTTCCAAGCTGGGTCACTTTAAACAAATTAAGTCATCCTTCTGAATCTGCTTCCTCATCTATAAAATGGAAATACGATAATTCAGAGTTTTGTGAAGATTATATAATTTAAGGCACACCAGCTGTCACTGAGGAAGCTTTAATTCCCTTTTCTGTAAGTTGTCTTTCCAGCTGAAGGTAAGCTTCATGAGGAGAGGCCTTAAAATCTACACATAGGTCATGTTACTCTTATTTCAGTGATTGAGACTTACAAAGTTTTCTGTAGGAATATTTTCATGAATCCACTTTTGTAACCCTATAGGATTGCCAAAGATCCAAGATTTGAACGATTACCATGCACACACAAAGGAACCTATGCAGATGACTGCTTAGTACAGAGAGTAACTCAGGTATCATCAGTTTTTAAATGTTTACTTTGTCCTTTTTAAAAAAAAGACAAACTGTTGTGTCCTGAATGTTCATGGTTAGTAAAGTATCTAGGAATATAAATGGTAAAAAAAAATTGTATAGAATCCCTTCATAGGAAGCGTAGGAGTCTTTATTTACTTGAGAAGGTGGATTGGAAATGTATACTATATGACCATAATGAAATATCATAGGCTTAGGGAGGAGACATGGATTTCAAATCTCAGCACCTTTCAAAGGTCAACTGTATATTTTATAGAGATTTATGGAATAAAGAATCAGGAAGTGCCCCAAATCTCACATCTTTGTTTATTAGATGTGAGATTTGGGGCACTTCCTGATTCTTTATTCTATAAATATTCTCTATAAAATGGTTTAAGTGAGTATAGATACAATAATACGGTTTACCCTTTAACAACATGGAGGTTAGGGGCACTGACCCCTTGCATAGTTGAAAATCTGTATCAGATAACTTTCGACTCCCAAAAAACTTAAGTTGTCCCTCCATATCTGGGGGATCGGTTCCCCTCTAGGTACCAAACCCCTGCAGATGCTCCAGTCCCCTATATAAAATGGCATGGATCAGTGTATACACTCTGCTCTCCACATCTGCAGACTCCAGGTCACAAACAGCATAGGTATTTATTGAAAAAAATCTGCATGTAAGTGGGCCCACATAGTTCAAATCTGTGTTCAAAGGTCAACTGTATATCAGATTTCAACTTCCCTATGAATCTAAAATAAGAGTCCATTTTGATTTACTCTCCACACGGGAATTTGGTCCCTTTCTACCACGCCTAACCCAAAAGTATTTCTCAGGTTACATCTGAGTCTCTCAGAGTGCTATCTCACAAGTACTCTGGATGGAATAAGTATATTTTTCTATTATGTTCTGGCTTCCTTGTGAAGTACCACAGATTCTGCTACTGATTACCCTTATAAGCTCCTCTCTGTGCTGAGAGTGATCATCTGGTGACCACACTGCCAGCCCTTTAGTAACTCCATCCCTTGGACGTGACCACCATTTCCCTTAATTTCCCACAGCACAGCTGACACCAGGATGCAACTCTTTATAAAACTCACTGCGAGATTTGGATATGACGAAAGTAAAATACAACACAAGTTAGCTCCCAACTGGCAGCTAAATGTTATAGCTTTCAGAGCTGCTAAGCTCAAACTTGTCCTGGAAATCCTATTCTGGCTTCATGGCCAAGGAGGTAGCCTGTCTCCACCACTGGAATGCCTCCAAATAGGCCTTGTGATCCTGGGTGGACAAAAGCTGTGCCCTCCAATCTAAGGTACTTATTCTGCCTTTGCATAGAGCCCCTCAGGACATTTTCCCAAAACTGAGGAATTGTCTGCCCCAAATGTGAAAGCCCCTTCCACTTAGAAGCAAAAAAAAAAAGTTTGCAGCTTTTAGTTTTTCTAAGTTCTTCTCAAGATTCTTAGAGCTACTTTCAAACCAGGCAACTTATTACCTGTTTTGTAAATATGAACTCCTACATACTAGCTACTCAACAAATTGTTATAGCCTTACCTTTACTGTTTACTGTGAAAATGAGTAATTCTTCAGACTGGCCAGTGATTGTACCATTATAGTACCACTAAGTAAACTTAATAAGCTCTATGTGACTACTCCATTGATCTTTCTTAACAGCACAAGTGTTACATTGTGGCCACAGTTGACCGGGACCTTAAACGAAGAATCAGGAAGATCCCTGGAGTTCCCATCATGTACATTTCTAACCATAGGTGAGAGCTTCCTCTTGGAGAAGTGATTAAAAATGTATAACTGACATCAATTAAAAATGAGGTCAGATTGTAGAATTTTGAAGAGATTGTTTACATAGTTATAGTTGAAGAAATGAAGCAAAGTAACAAGAACCAAGGGCAAAAGATAAAGCTAGGATTTAGGAATGTGGCAGACATTCACATTGTTACGATAAGATTACCAGAAGAAATAGAGGAATGTGTTGCTTTCAAGACAAAGCAGTAATTTAAATCAAGCTAATCTTTTTGGGCCAGAATTTTATTATTTTTTTTAAGAAAGCCTAGTGCATGTGATCAGCACCCCTCTGAGAAAGTAAAAGCTTATCAAACAAACAAACAAACAAACCACTCTTTTCCCTTCTTTGGATGTTCCCATGTCAGTCCTCAGACTGTTTGTTATTATTTGGCTTTTCAGTCTGGGGACAATACAACATAGAGGGAATAAGACGGGCTAAGGAGTTGGGCTCACCTGAACTCAGTGCCTGGCTCCCCAGCTTGTTAACTTTCTGACATTGAAGAATAAAGCTGTTATAGTCTGCATTTTGCTGTAAACCATTCATTATTATGTCCATTTATAATATTCCCACTAACAGAAAGGGTTCACAGTGACAAGTGAGAGTATTGTGGTCAGTAAAGGATGGGTTTTTAGGTGGGTTCTGGACCCACGTTTCTTACCAGTGTTAATTTTTTTGTCCTGATCAGGTACAACATTGAGCGGATGCCAGATGATTATGGAGCCCCTCGGTTCTAATTCTTAAAAGATAAAATTTCTCTGCTTTCCTTCAACCAACTTTCTCTATTGCCAGTTTATTAAACTTGTTACAGCATGAATTATTATTCCACTCACCCATTTGCTCTATTCTGAGCTGAGTAACACTCTCTTTTTTATGTTGTCTTGAAAATAATATTTTTGTATCATTTTAAAATTTGTTGCGTCTTTTCATAAATCCTATGACTGCTCACAAATTTGATAATTGTTGGTCTGTATTGATTTACTCAACAAATATTTATTAAGATTATGCTAGGTACTTAATAAGATATGGTGCTGCCCTCAAGACACTCATACTATTATGGGAAAGAGAAACATCCAGGTGAATAAATACAGTAAAATAATGCTAGGATAAAAGTATTAGGGAGTAGACACATAGAGGAGGAAAGAATTATTTTTTTCTACTTGGTTGGAATGGTGCAGGAGAAAAGCCTAGAAGTAGTAATGTTTGAGTTAATCTTTTTTTTAATTTTATTAAATTTATTGGGGTGACATTGGTTAATAAATTTATATAGGTTTCAAGTGTACAGTTCTATGGTAATCTTTGAGTTAATCTTTAAAAATAAATAGGTGCTTGCTCAGTAAATGAGGTAAAGAAAATAAGGCACAGAAAGCATCTGAACTAAAGCATGGACAGAATATTACATGGAGTGAATATGCTTGGACTGTTCAGACAACTGCTAGAAGATTTTTATAACTAGAACATAGCGGGAGGGAGTCTGTACCCACATCTGAGACTCCAGAGGTCAGAAGTGGGAGGGAGGGGGCATATATAACATATGAAAAGGTTTGGACTTGATCTTGAGGTCAGTAAAGAGTTATTAAAATTTTCATTAAGGTCCATAACATGGTCACATTAGATATTTTAAATGATCACAAGGTAGTATAGGAATAGCTAAACAGATAATTGAAACAATAGAAAGTCCATAAATAGATCTATATGTTTATGGCAATTTGATATATTTTAAAGGTTGTATTTTAAATCTGTGGAAAAGGGAAGTTGTTTTAGAAGGCCAAATATTGTCATTCCACTAGGGTTAGAATCCTGATTTTACCGATTAATATTAGTGTGAATTGGACAAACTGTATAACCATTTGGTACCTTTCTTTGTTTGATTCTCAAAACAACCCCAATAAAATGGGATTAAATTGAACACTACCAAACATAGTTAAGTGTAATTCAGTAAGTGTTAGTAATCATTTTATTATAATAGCAAGTTGGTGATCCATTTCAAAAAATCTTTTAGATTCCTACTTCATATCCTCCATGAGAATATATTTCAGTGTATTTTAAGCTATGGAAGTATTGGGAAAAAAACACAAAAAATGTGTATAATGTTTGGATAGAATTCTCAAGTACGATGAAGAATGTTAAAGCCATAAAAGAAAAGATTTTTAAGTGTGAACATATTAAAATTATAGATTTCTGTGTAAAGCAACTTTTTCAATTATTGACAAGTGACTGACCAGAGCTTTTCCCAAGGGTATAAAGAAATGGGTAGTCATGTAGTGCTGACAAGTGCAAATAGATATAACCATTGTAGACAGCAGTTTAGCAAGATCCATTAAAATAAAAATGGAATGTATCCTGTGAGCCCAATTCTATTTTTTTTTTTTTTTTTTTGGTTATTTTATCACACAGGTGATTTCCTTTAAAATACATGATCAGTGTAATACAAAAGCATAAGTATGATATAAATGTATAAAGAAACATTCTCATGTGTACAAGGAAGAATGTAGAAGAATGTTTACTGCACCACTGTTTATAACAGAAAAATTGAAAAGAATATAAATGTTCATC
This sequence comes from Lyroderma lyra, assembly GCA_004026885.1. Taxonomy (NCBI): domain Eukaryota; kingdom Metazoa; phylum Chordata; class Mammalia; order Chiroptera; family Megadermatidae; genus Lyroderma; species Lyroderma lyra. The sequence continues at coordinate 496,653 of PVJL010000077.1, read as the reverse complement.
AAAAAGGTCTTTGTATGCCTATACTGTAAAATGTCCTGAACATTTAAAAAGAATGGGGTAGATTTAAAAATTGGCAAAGGACTTCAATAGATAATTTTGTGAAGAAGATAGAGAAATGACCAAGAAGCACATGAAAAGATGCTCAGCATCACTTATTTGGGAGGGCTACTATTAAGAATAAATAAATAATGAGTGTTGAAGAGGTGTGGAGAAATTAGAACTTGTATTTTGATTGTTGCTATAGTTACTCAGATATATTGATTTGTCCAAATGCCCTGAAATGTATACAAAATAGGTACATTTTATTGTATGTAAATTATACCTCAGTGAAGTCTATGGCATGCAAAAAGAATATGCATGTTCAATGTGGAAAATACTGAGATTTTCTTTGTGCCTAACCGTGGTCAATTTCATGGACGTTCCATGAACACTTGAAAAGCAGGTACATTCTGTTATCTGAGTATAACCAGGTTAAAGGTTTTGATATTTATCCATAAGATCCTATCTGTTAATACTTCTGTGTACTTACTTTTTTATTTTTGACTCTTTGATCTCTCTCAAACCAAGAGAAATGCTTTAGTTTCTTAATATTAGTATATTTTGTCTATTAGTCCTTGCATTTCCTAGTTTCCACTTGATGAAAGTTGCTGCTGTGTTGTTTTGCCCCATGGATACTCATGATATATGAGGGCTGTCTGGAAAAAATCCAGCCATAAATAACCTCTGGTTTTCATATTACATGTCTGGATACTTTCCAGACAGCCCTCATATATCTTGTGAATAGTAGCTGTTAGCATTATAATGTATCATTTTTGCCTCATTTAAAGCTTTTGGGTCTGAATTCTACTTTTTCTGACATTAATAACAGGACCTCTGCTTTCTTTTTCTTTTTTATAATGCATTTACTTTCTAAACCTTTGCTGCTCCTTTTATTTTAGCTTTTCTGAAATCTAAAGTAAGGTGTTTCTGCATGCTTTATCTTGTAGACAGAATTGCTACAGACTGTTCACCTCTATATGTCCTCAGTTTTCCTTTTCAGAATGGGAGTGTTCACTGTGGTTGTCCTATCCCACCAACTGTATCTTTGGTATAGAGGACAGATAATTTGCCCATATGGTGCATAGGTCTCTAGATCAAAAAAGCCACACGTGAGAGTAATGCATATTCCCTTTGTTATAGAGACTGCTATGCTTTGCCTAGGTATCTTGGACTTTGAGCATGATGTCATAACTGGACTAGACTTTGAGAATGTCTGTGTCGGGGAGGAGGTTGTGTATACTTGTCCTGTGGTAGGTAACGTGAAGTCAACATTTGGTAACTAGAAGCAGTTGTTTGTGCTGTTTACCAAATATTTCTGGCCCTCTATTTTATGGACCCTGGGTAAGATTCTCTTTCTCACTACCTTTGAAGTTAGGTGTAGCAATAAAGACACATCATTTCTAGGCAGAAGCTTTAAAAGTCATTGTGTGATTAGCAGTGCTTCCTTTCTCTGCCTTGACAATCATGAAAACAGAGAGATGGAACCTTGCTTTGCCTGGATTCCACAGAACATTCCAGTCTAATAATGGGAACATTAGGGTGAATGATAAGCATTTGTGGTTTTAAACCACTGAGATTTGGGATGATTTTTTTTGTTTGTTTGCTTTTGTTACTATAGCATAACGTGGCCTATACCAAGTGACAAAGTACATGTTTAAAAGTCTGGGTTAGAACAGTTAGATAAGGAAAAGAAATAAAAGGCATCCAAATTAGAAAAGAACTAAAATTATTTTTGTTCACAGATGACATGATCTTATACATAGAAACCCTTAAAGAAATCATTTTCTAAAGCTGTTAGAACTCATTAACAATTTCAACAAAGCTTTTGGATACCAAATCAACACAGAAAAATTAGTCGCATTTCAAAACACTAGCAATGACCAATTCAAAAAAAGAATTAAAAAAAAAATTCAGTTCATTATAGCTCCAAAAGGATAAAATACTTAAGAGTAAACCTAAGGAGGTAAAAGACCCGTATGCTGAAAATTACAAAGCATTCCTGAAAGAGATCAAAGTTACAAAGAAATGGAAAGACATCCTGTCCTCATAGATTGGAACGCTCAGTATCATTAAAATGCCCATACTACCCAAAGCTATCTATAGGTTCAGTATAGTCTCTCAAAATTCCAATGACATTGGTTTGCAGAAATTAAACAAAACAAAAAAGCTCAAATTCATGGGGAATCTCAAGGGGCCCCTAATAGCCAAAACAGTCTTAAAAAGAACAAAGTTGGAGGCCTCACACTTCCTGATTTCAAAGCATACTACGAAGCAGTAGTAATCAAGAGAGTGTTATGCTGACATACAGACATATATAGACCAATGGAACAGAATAGAGAGCCCAGAAATAAACCCTTGCATATATTACCAAATTATTTTCAACAAACATGCCAAGACTACACAATATGCAAAGGGCTATCTCTTCAACAAATTTTATTGGGAAAACTGGATATCCACATGCAAAAGAATGAAGCTAGACTGTTACTTTACAGCATATACAAAAACTAACTCAAAATGGATTAAAGACATCAACATAAGACCTAAAACCATAAAACTGGAAGAAAACATGGGAAAACTTCAGGACATTGGATTTGGCAATGATTTCTTCGATATGACACCAAAAGCACAGTCAACAAAGGCAAAAATAGATGGGACTGCATCAAACTTAAAAGCTGTGCAGCAAAGAAAACAGTGAAAAGGCAACCTATGGAATGGGAGAAAATATTTAGAAATCATGCATCTGATAACATATTAAAATGTGGAATTTATAAATACAACTCAACAACAATAGCAACCAAAAAAACCCAATTTAAAAACGGGCAAAAAACTTGAATAGATAATTCTCTGTGAAAGATACACAAATAGCCAACAAGCACATGAAAACATGCTCGACATAAGAGATGTGCCAATCACAACCACAATGAGATATCACCTTATACCCATTAGGATGGCCACTATCAAAAGAACAGAAAATACCAACTGTTGGTGAGGATGTGGCCAACATCCTATTAATGGGGACACTTGTGCACTGTTAGTGGGAATGTCAAATGATACTGCCATTATGAAAAACAGTATGGTGGTTTCTCAAAAAGTGAAAAACAGAATTACTGTAATCTGGCAATCCCATTTCTGTGTTTATAGCCAGTAGAATTCAAAGCAGGACCTCAAAGAAACAATTGCACGTCCATATTCACTATAGCTTTCTTCACAATAACCAAGAAGTGGAAGCAACCCAAATATCCATTGACAGCTGAATGGATAAAGAAAAATGTGGGATATACATACAATGGAATATTATACAGACTTTTAAAAGAAGGAAATTCTGTCACATGCTATGTAACATGGATAAACTTCAAGGACATTATGCTAAGTGAAATAAGCCAGTCACTAGAGGACAAATGCTGGGTAATTCTACTCATGAAGTATCTGAAGTAGCTAACAGAGTAGAAAGGTGGGTGCCAGGTGTAGAAGAGAGAAGTGATGGAGAATTAGTGTTTAGTATAGATACAGAGTTTCAGTTTTGCAAGAGATCTGTTGCACAACAATGCATATATACTTACCACTATGAACTGTACACCTAAAAATGATAAAGAAGGGGATTCCCTGGTGGTGTAGTGGCTAGGCTTTGGTGCTCTCAACATCACAGCCTGGGTTCGATTCCCAGCCAGGGAACTACGAAAACAAAACAAAAATAAAGATGGTAAATTTAATGTAATGTGCTTTTTACTACAATAAAAAACTATTACGGGATCAAAGCAATACATAGTGAGAAAAGTTTAACTATCAAAGGGAGTCACATACCCATTAAGAACTTTCATATAATGCAACACATAAACGATGCACTGTAGAATTGTATACCTGGAACCTACGTAATTCTTGTTAACCAATCTCACCTAGTAAGTCTAATAATAAAAAAATAAAAAGAAAAGAACTGCTTTTTTGTTTGCTCTAGTCCTGTAGGACTTGTGGACACAAGACCTGTTGGCTTTCAGAGCTAGGTTTTTTGGGGACCAGTCTTTGGAGTGGGAGCTTTAAAGATTGGAGCATTAGATATGTGATCCAAACCCTTGGCTCTTTAGGGAGAGGCTGGGAGTTGGGGGTTCCCTTCCAGTGTATGGTGTTATGCTGAGGGTGAGGTTCATGGTAAGAGTGTTTTTCAGCCTTTCCTACCCATTTTGAGGTGCAGAATGTATAGGAGACACTCAACTAGTTTCTGGATTTCTGTCAGAGTGAGTTGCTCTGTAGCTGTACATTCTGTGGGTATGTGAGAGAGGAGACATTCAGGAGCCACCCATGTCACTATCTGGGTCTCTCTCTTTAGGAAATACATGCTGAATGCTTAGGTCTAAAGGGTCACAATATCTTCAACTAACTTTAATGGTTTGGGAATAGATAGATATGGAGGGTGGCTGCCAGTAAAGATTAGTGTGTGGGTATGTGAGCAGAAATTGAAGGAGTTTGTGCCTACTGGTCTCAGCTCTCTCTCTGTGAAGTTGAAAGCAAGGCCATTTACTGAGGGACAGGCTTAGGGTAGTGGTGAAGAATTGAAATAGCTACTTTAGTGAATGGGAGAGATCAGTGACTTATAAAATGATGGCAAAGTAATGTTGAGAACCCGGGCGGGATTGCAGAACATGAATTAGCAGTGGCACCAATTGGGTGTTATGTAGTTTTTCCAGAACCATTCAGCAAAAGACAATGAGTGAGTGGCATGAGCTATAGTTGGGCATTTACAGGGCAAATACAACTGTAGAACAAGGCGTTGAAGATGCATGCAAGACAGATTGAATTGACATGATACAGGTTCTGGAATTGACAGGAAAAGAATTGATAGGAAAGTGAAATTATAAGCGGTGGGAAAAGGTATCACTCAAGGGATGGAGAGCTTAAGAAAATTGAACACATATATTAAAAATTAGAAACTGGGAGAGCTATAGAAATAAAAGATTGCTATAGGTAATTAGAATAAGATATCAGAGGTAGAACTATTCCAGCAAAGATAAGGGCTACACTGTGTACCAACTGTGGATAAAGAGTTTGATATTGATGTAATGAAAGAACTTTGGGCCTAAAATTGTTCAGTGATTCATCCATCTGTATACCAAACAGGAGGTTAACATGAATAATGCATCTGTAGGCCAATTCTAAAAGGTTCCTTCCATATAAATTGCTACATGTTACTTTATAATGAGCAAACTTGACTACTGTTAATTGAGTCAAGTGTAGAGCATCTTACCCACAAACATCCAATCTACAGATTGTCCAGGCATTCATGAAGTGTTCTGTCCAATGGAAATAGTTCCTCTCTTTGAGTAATTCAGATCTCAAGACATGGAGATTTGAACAGCTATAGCAAGAGCAGAAACCATACATAGAGAAAAGCAGAGTGCGTCTAACATAAGAGCACCATATGGCAGTGTTATGTTAGGAACTGATCAAGTACTTCCTAATGCTGAGGGAGTGACAGCTAGATCTACATTGGATCCTAAGGGCCATCCAGTGCCTGAACTACCATATCTTTCCATGTATAAGACATTACTTTTGTCTAAATTGTTAGACCAAAAATTGGGGGTCATCTTATACATGAGAGTAATAGTTGATATTGATTTCTTAATGTTCGGTTAGGAAAGTAGGGGTCATCTTATACATGGGGCAACTTACATACAGAAAAATACCGTACATTCTGATGTCTGTGAGGCATACGTATGCAGCCCTTCCTGTAGTGCCAAGTGGGGTTCCTGAGTTTTCATGGGGCCCAACTTTGTGTCTGAGATTCCTGTTTCCATATGTATCCTTAGAATATGTATATCTCCAGGTTTCAGTTAGGGTGCTTCCAGTGCAAGTAGCAGAAATCCTAACTCAGTCTACCTTAGTAAGGAAATACACCTCAAGTAACAGCATTTCAAAGATATGCACAGCACAATCAGGGCTGAAGCTCCGTGTCCCTCATTTCTGACCTTCTCCCTCTGTTGGCTTTGTCATCAAAGCCCCAATTTAGCTGTAATTAACAATTGGAGCAACATACTTCTTGTTCACAATCATTGGAGAAAAAGAGGGCCTCTTCCCCAACCAGCTAATAAGAATCCTTCCCTTCAGTATGATTGTACCAAATTTGGGCAAATGCCAATTTCATATGGCCAAAGAAAGTGCCACATGCTGATTAGGTTAAGCCAGAATCTCTGGCCTAATAATAGCAAGGGGGAATGATAATCACTATGATTGACTTTAATTAATTGGGACCTACTCTTGGAGCTTGAGACAGTCAGCTTTTTCTGAGTGACATGGGATATGTAAGGGGAGATATGGACACCTGAAAAAAATTGGTATTTATTAAGAAGGAAGAGAAAGAAAATGGATGTTCTATAGGCAAACAATATTATTCAGTATACCTCATTTGGAAACATTCAAATCTGAGTGTTTGAGGTGGAACTATACAGGTTAGAGCTGTTTCAGAGTATAGGAAAAACAGTAGGTTAAGTTTTTCTCAACCCACTTTCATATTTCTCCATTCTCCTTTAATTTTCCAATATATAAATATGTAACACTTCATACATTCAAAAGTATACATATATACTACTATTCAAATATGTAGGGCAGGGAGCTCCCTGGTGGTATGGTGGCTAAGGCTTCGGCGCTGTCAACGCTGCGGCCTGGGTTCAATTCCCAGCCAGGGAGCTACCCACATACAATAAAGAAAGAAAGAAAGAAAGAAAGAAAAGCTTAGTCATTAAAAAAAAAAATATGTAGGGGGGACCAGAAAAAAATCCAGAATTACCTTCTGGAGGGCTGGCCCCTTGTAGTACAGGCTTCCCCTACTAGATGAGTGTTCTGGGGACCCATCTGCATCAGTGTGCCCAGCTGGCATTTTTGTGAGAGGCTGCATTTGGCTCCAGTGAATTTTTTTGGAGATTCTTTCAATGTGTTTGCCCATTTCATGATGGGTGATTTACACGAACAATGGGCAGCATGACAACAGACCTGTCCACATAGCGCTGAGTGTTTAATAGTGTTTGACCAAACAGGGCTTGACCCCTGTGCCTCACCCTTCCTCTTCACCCAATCTTACCCTGAGCGACTTTTTTTTTTGTTTCCCTGGATGAAAAAAGTCCTCAAAGGGAAACATTTTGACAGTGTGAAAGAGGTGAAACAAAAAAAAGCAGAAACACTACAAGGCATCAAAATCAACAAGTTCAAAAACTGTTTTGAGCAGTGGGAAAATGGTCTCAATAGGTACATTGCATCAAATGGAGAGTACTTTGAAAGTGACTGAAGTTTACACAATTTTTTATAAATTACGGTTTTTCAGAGCCCCCCTCGTATATTTAAATTTATATGAAATATTATGTAATATATGTATATGAGATTGGACAATTAATTTCCTGAACTCATCCTAAGAAAAAGTGCTACATACCTCATAGCTGAATATCACTGTGGTCACCTTCGAAGTTCTGCCCTTGGGAAACCATACACCGATGCCAGCGCCTAGTCCAACCTTCAAAGCAATTTTGGAACTCTTTTTCTGGAATGGCCATCAGAGCTGTGATTGTACCTTGGCAAGGTTATGACACCTTACTGAGTTGTTTGTACAGGGCTGCCAAAGTAAGCACAAGTTCATGAACTTAATTGTCAGATTTGGGGGACAATGACAGTTCTAATGGCCATTCCAGAAAAAGAGTTCTGAAATAGCTTTGAAGGGTGGACTAGGTACTGGCATCAATCAATCATAGCATCCCAAGGGGGAGTACTTCGAAAGTGACTATAGTGATACTCAGCAGTGAGATATGTAGCACTTTTTCTAGGATGAGTTTGTGAAATTAGACCTGTATAATATAAAATGTTGCACACATAGAATCTATTTGGTATAAAGAATATTACCAAAATGAACATATTTGCATCCATGACGTGATTTAAGAAAAAGAATATTAACTATAACTTTGAAACTTTCTGTATTTAGTAGTCCTCTGATTACTTCCCTCATCTCAGCTCTACCCCACCTTTGAGGTAACCACTGTCCTGAATTTTTTATCTGTCACTCTCTTGATTTTTATTATAATTTTATCCATTACCTGTATACCTTAACAATATGTAATGTGTATGTTTTTGAGCTCCCCATAAATGAAATCTGTTGTGGTAAACAAATTCTATTGTGGTAAAATGTACATAACATGAAGTTTATCATTTTAACCATTGTCAAGTCTACATTTCAGTCGCATTAAGTACATTTGCAATGTTGTGCAATCACCACTGCCATCTAACTCTAAAATATTTTTGCTTTCCCAAATTGAAACTGTTAACCTGTTAAACAATAACTGCTGATTCTCCACCTTGCTCCAGCCCCTGTGAATCATGATTCTATTTTTTGTCTCCATAAATTTGACAATTCTAGGTACCTCATATAAGTGGAATCATGCAATATTTGTTTTTCTGTGACCGGCCTTATTTCTTTTAGCATAATGTTCAAAATTCATTTGTCTTGTTACGTGTATCAGATTTTCCTTTTTTTTTTTAAAGACTGAATAATGTTCCAGTGTATGTACATACCACATTTTGTTTATCCATTATTCTGGCAGTGGACACTTGGGTTGCTGCTGCTCTTTGGCTATTGTGAATAATGCTGTGATGAACATGGGTACATGCTTTCAGTTCTTTTGGGTATATACCCAGTATATATTGTCTTTTGCCACTTTCTCAGAAAAACAAACAAACAAACAAAAAAACCCAGGAAGCTGAATTATATTTTGTGAGATTAATCCATGTTACTATGTGTAGCTTTATTTCTCACCTTAATTGCTGTATGATATCTCATTGTGTGAATATTAAACCGTTTGTTTTCTATTCTCGTACAGGTGATTACTTAAGTTGTTTCCAATTTTTGTTATTACAAACAGGGCTGCATTCTTTTACATGGCACCTGTATGTATGTATAAAAGTATCTCTAGTCCAAGATACATATTTAGAAGTATAAGGCATTATATATCTTCAGTTATATGTTATCAAATTACTCTTTTTTTTTTTTTTTTTTTTTTTTTTTTTGTATGTGGCCACAATGCTGACAGCACCAGCGACGAAGCCTTAAGCCACTACACCACCAGGGAACTCCCACCAAATTACTCTTTAAGTGTAAATCTGTACTTCCATCAACAGTGTATGAGAGTGTCCGTTGCTCCATAGCCTCACTAGAACTTGGTTTTATCAATGTGGTTGTCCCCAGCATCCACTTTCTCCTTCTTCTTTCAATGATAGAGCTCGTGCATTTTAGCTGGGTTGCCCAGGTAGAACTTTCTCTGCCTTCCTTGCAGTAAATCATGGCCAACCAACTAAGTTGTAGCCAGCAGGATATAACTTAGAAGTTATTTGTATCTCTTCTGGGTTATGACCTTAAAAGACATGCTTCTTCAAAGGTATGCTACCCTAGCCCATTCTACCTCTCCACTGGCTAGATACATATTTGATGTCAGGGGCCAGAGCAGCCACCTTGAACTCAGAGATGGAAGCTTTACATTGAAGATGACAGTTTTGAACTTCTTGCTTCTGAACTGTTCTATGAATGAAAAATGAATTTTTATTTTGTTTAAGCCACTGTACTTTAGTGTTTCATTGTTACAGCAGCTTAGACTGCATCCTAATTAATACATTTAGTCTTTGATTTTAAAGTCATTTTCAATGTACCCTTGCTCAGAAAGCCTGTTTATTTTCTCTCAAGATCAAATCCTTTTTACATTTATATACACTGCTAAACTCCTTTTAATGCCCCTTGTCTTTGAGCACACTTGCCTGGAAATGGTGGCCCTTCTCCAGGGTAGTGGGTATTTGTTTTTTGCTTGCCTATATCCTCTCCTTCTTCCTAACAGTACCCAGACTGTTTTCTTGGAGTGTTACATTTTCCCAAATTGTGTGCAGTTATATTCAGATTTTGATCAGATTGCCCCAGCCTTTTCACTATAAAAGCTGAAGGGAACACTAGAGGCTCCGTCTTTCAGATCCTTCCTCTTACCACTCCTTATAACTGAGAATGCATTGAGTGATTGAAGAAAAAAATAAAAAGAATTGAACTTTGTTTCTTATAGCATTCAGAGCTTTGATGGTAGAATAGCTCTTGCCTTAGCATTTTCCTCTTCTAGACTTAGGTATAAGAGGGCTGTCCAGAAAAAAATCCAGCCATAAGTGCCTCTATTTTTCATATTACATGGCTGGGTACTTTCCAGACAACCCTTGTATATATGCCTTTCTTATCTATTTTGTGACTTCTACAATATTTTCCAATACTTTTTTTTTTTTTTTTTTTTTTTTTTTTTTTTTTTTTTTTTTTTGCTTTTTGGTATGTGGGTAGCTCCCTGGCTGGGAATCGAACCCAGGCCGCAGTGTTGACAGCACCAGCGCCGAAGCCTTAAGCCACTACACCACCAGGGAACTCCCCAATACATTTTTTTAAGTTGTAGTAGTTGCTAATGATAACTCCCCAAAACTATAATGGATACAACCACCTTCAAGTTCAAGGGCTCTCCTAAACTGTACAGATTCATGAGGAATAGTTAGAAGGAATGACCTCATGCAATAGAGTTTAGTTATGAACACCTGTGGGTTTCTTTAAGATAAAATGAGAACATAACTCTTTTGACTTAGGCACATCCAAACCTCTAGAAAATTTTTGTAAGCATTTATTTGAGCCAATGCAACAACAGCCAAGAAGATCTCAAATCCTCCAGATTAGTAGTTTTTCAGTTTCTTTTATCCATTTGGAATTAAGGAGAGAACTAAGGAAGATTACATGAAGGTGAGAGAAAGCAAAGTGGGGATATTTCTATGATTGAATTACAGGATTATATAATCTAGTTAACAAGATTACATGCTCCCTTGAGGATGGTTACTCCTGTTTGTGAAATTTGAATTGCTGCATGTAATTATAGTTCCTTCATTCTCATTGTTATTTTTTATCATTGTATAAATATACTGCAATTTTATTATCCATTCTAGTGTAAGTGGACATTTGGATTGTTTTCCACTTTATGCCATTAAAAATACTGCTGCTAAAAAAAAAAAATACTGCTGCTAAGAACATTCTTGTATGTTGTCTTCTGGTGAACATATGTTATGTATTTCTGTTGGTTATATTACTAGGAGTGAAATTCCTGGTTCATAGGCTATGTGTCTGTTTAACTTTAGTAGATACTGCCAAATCGTATTTCAAAATGGTCATCCCAATTTACACTTCCACCAGCAATGTATGAGAATTCCATTTGTTCCACTCCCTGACTTGCAGCTACAAAACTCTAATCTCTGCCTTCACCATTACATGACATTGTATGTTTTTACATGTCCATCTTCTCATAAGAGCACCAGTCACATTTGATGGGGCTCACCCTACTCTAGTATGAGCTCATGTTAACTAATTACATCTGAAACAACCCTATTTCAAATAAGGTCACATTCTGAGGTATTGGGGGTTAGGACTTAAAACATATCCTTTTTTGGGAGAGTGGGCACATACTTCAACCCATAACATATATGATAGTAGTAGGCATCTGTTCTTGATCTCAATGGGAAAACTTTCAACTTAATACTATTAAATGTGGTTTGGTGTAGTTTTTCTTAATAGATGCTCTATTAACAGGCATGTCCAACCTGCAGTCCAGTACAGCTTTGAGTGCGGCCCAACATAGATTCTTAAAACATTATGAGATTTTTTTGCCACTTTTTTTTTTTTTTTAGTTCATCAGCTATCGTTAGTGTTAGTGTATTTTATGTGTGGCCCAAAACAGTTCTTCCAGTGTGGCTCAGGGAACCAAAAGATTGGACACCACTGCTTTAGAAGATTAAGGAAGTCCCCTTTTATTTCTGGTTTGTTAAAAGTAATGAATGGACCATGAAATTTATATTATTTTTCTGCATCTAATGAGATAATCACCTGATTTTTTCCCTTCAGTCTATTACTATAGTAAAGTACACATTTTTGTTCAAGTCTATTACTATAGTAAAGTACACATTTTTGTTCAAAACAATTTCTGTTCAATGTTTTTAAAATAGGTAATGTTTTAAAAATATAACCTGAATTGCTGAATTGGATAATAACTTTTTTTATCTGGTGCTGGTGACAAAATTGTGATCAGTTTGTGAAAATTCATTAAGCTGTACACTTATGATGTGTAATTTTATGTATACATGTTATACTTAAATAAAACGTTAAAAAAAAAAACCAACTAAATTCCTGTTTGAGAATGAGAAGCTCTTCTGAAGGATTCTCAGATGTCCCACTTTGCACTCATGTCCACCTTCTAAAAGAGGCAAAGATCTTGGTTGCTACTATGGAAGCAAGGTCAAATCTTCAAGTAGTGCACAACTGACACACTTAATATTCTTAGAGTTAGGGAGTGTTTGCAGAATTCAGTGTGCATTAGCTTTTTCAGTGATTCATTCAAGCCAAAGGCGTTCGTGTTTAGTATTAAGTTGAGAGATTGTATTATTTTTTAGGTCCTCCTCTCGAGACAGTCTTTACATCTCTTCTTTGCTATCTTTGCTTTAGCTGAGATTCTCCAACATGAGTATGTATGTATTGAGTTATTCTAAAGAATTCCATTTCTACCCTTTTACAACTGCAGATGTCTTTGGCATTTCTGCAGGAATTGGTGTAGTCTTACATTGTCTTCACAATACGTGTCCCTTCTTCACAGATTTGTTCCCAATTGAGTTTTTTGTCGTAATTGAATTAAGACTATTCATTTAATATGAGAAGAACTGACATCTTTATAATTTTTTCCCCTTTTCATTCAGACCATGGCAAATCTCTCCATTATTTCAAGTCAAAATTTATCCCACTCGGATATGATTTTGTACGGTTCTGTAGTTTCCTTCGTATAGATTCTAAATGTTTCTTATTGGAGTTATTTCTGCTTGTTTCATGCCTTTTTTGTTGTTGTTGCTATTGTGAATGGAACCTTGTTTTTTCCATTCAAAAATGAACCCGTGAAGCGACAGGATCTCTACCACCCTTTTCAGCTGTGGGACTCTATGGTTCTTCAGTTCTATGAGAGTATTCTACTCGCACCTACGTTATCCGAATTTGAAAGAAGATGGCAACCGAGAGTCGCCAGGCAAAGGGTCGCTCTACCTCGCCTTTGTTCTCCTCTCTGTGGCTACTGCGCAGGCGTAGTCGTTTCAGTACCGACCCCGCCTTCCCGGTCGCGGGCTCCGCTTGGTAGCGCCGGCGCACTGGCGCGCTCCGTTTACACGCTCTGGGGCCTGTAGGCTCCGCGAGTTCCGGCTGTCGCCGTCGCCGCCGCAGCTCCTGGAGGTCAGTTGCGACGAGTAACGGCGCGAGGACGAGCCCTGCGCTCTCTTCTCTGATATGTACCCGAATTGGGGCCGATATGGCGGGAGCAGCCACTATCCGCCTCCGCCAGTCCCGCCGCCACCGCCGGTACAGCTTCCTGAGGCCTCGCCCGGGCCCGGGTATTCGAGCTCGACGACTCCAGCTGCCCCCTCCTCCTCGGGCTTCATGAGCTTCCGCGAGCAGCACTTGGCGCAGCTCCAGCAGCTGCAGCAGATGCACCAGAAGCAAATGCAGTGCGTGCTTCAACCCCATCACCTTCCTCCGCCCCCCCTGCCTCCCCCGCCGGTGATGCCGGGGGGCGGCTACGGGGACTGGCAGGCACCGCCGCCACCGATGCCCCCGCCACCTGGGCCGGCCCTCAGCTATCAGAAGCCGCAGCAGTACAAACACCAGATGCTCCACCACCAACGAGATGGGCCTCCTGGTTTGGTTCCCATGGAGCTGGACTCCCCCCCTGAATCTCCTCCTGTACCGCCGGGGTCCTATATGCCCCCGTCTCAATCTTACATGCCCCCTCCTCAGCCGCCACCCTCGTACTACCCCCCGGCCTCGTCTCAGCCCTACTTGCCTCCGGCTCAGCCGTCCCCTTCTCAGTCTCCACCTTCCCAGTCTTACCTGGCGCCCACCCCCTCTTATTCTTCCTCTTCCTCCTCGCAATCTTATTTGAGCCATTCCCAGTCCTACTTGCCCCCTTCTCAGGCTTCTCCTTCCCGCCCCTCCCAGGGCCATTCTAAATCTCAACTACTAGCTCCTCCACCACCGTCCACCCCTTCTGGGAATAAGACAACTGTCCAGCAAGAGCCTTTGGAGAGTGGAGCCAAGAACAAGAGTGCTGAACAGCATCAAGCTGCCCCTGAGCCAGATCCTTCTAAGATGACTCCACAGGTAAGAAAACATCTACTGACTCGCATCTTTTCACTTAGAGGGCCCTAAGTGAGCAGGCCTCGGGGCTTTATCCAGTACTTAAGCCTACTTCCAATACACTGTGACTAGTTAATTTACACTCCAAAGGATTTCATAAGAGTCCGAGATTTGACTTCTCAGCTCTTTAATTAACTAAATGTGGATTATTGAAAGAACAGTATTTGAAGATGTTTCTAGACACATCAGCGTAGTGAAGTGGCTCAAGAGTTACTTCTCAGATATATTTCTTGGTTTCCTTTGACCAGCCTCCCATATTTGTTGGTACTGCAAAGGGCTTTGTTTTAGCATTGTATTTTAAACTAAAACTTCTGTTTAAGAGGCAGCATAAAGAAGAAGCTTCTGAAAGAGCTGACACCTGAAATGTGTATAAACTTCAGGACCAGTAAACTTCTTTAATAGCTTCAGGTTCTTGAATTGAGAGGTCTAATCAAATGAAGGATAGAAATCTTTTTCTCATCAGGAGCGTCCTAATTATGCTTATAGATATATATGCAATACATAGGGAACCTATATGTTTGACCCTTTTGGGAGTCCATTGGTCAGTTAAGGAATTGACCTGTATATGCTTTTCTCACATCACTTAAAGATTTAAGACATGACTAGTTTGCTGTATTGCATTGTTACCATTCACTCCAGAGTAACACTGTTGGAATTTGGCCACAGTAAAAAGAAAAGTTCATGATATCCCTTCATTCATGAGAGAGCCATTCCTCTAAACTTGTTTGAAGTGATGCTTCCTACAGAATGGTCAAAGATTGATAGGATGGCATCAGTAAATGAATTCCTCCCTTAAGAAAAAAGAGAGAACTAAAGTAAAATAAATCATTTCTTGTAATTTCTTAAAATAGACACTTTTAGCAATTACAATCTAATCTACCTTAGATTCTTTAATGATAAAAGAGAATCTCTTAATCTGCAAACTAAGATTTACATATAAAAGATTTCCGAAAGATAGGGACATAGCATTCTAGTTTTACAGAGGTTTGACTTTAGAAATTAAGAACAGGAGCAAGTTGTTTTAAGTAAGCAAGATGTTGTAGTTGGCACATCATCAGGAGAAAACACTTGAGATGCTGGGGTAAAACAGTAGAATAAGTGATTCTGTTGACTTACACCAAAGCCTCACCCCACCAGATTATTTCCCTCAAATTCCTCTATTATAGAGACAGAACTTGTCTCCTTTCCCACTCCACTCTGAAATTTCCAGTGCTTTTGTAGTCAGACAATCTCAGCGTTAGTTCATGCCAAAAATATGACATTTGTACTTCCATCTTTACTAGACTGTTTTTCTGGCCTTTTAGAAAAACAAATAAATTGTTTTTGGGAGAGGAGGGGGAATCAGACCTGTCCTTAATATAAATTCCATAAGCATTTCTTTTGCTTTTCTGCCTTTGTAGCCTTGTCTATAATAAACTTCTTTTAGCACTTTGAATATTCATTATCTCCAGTTCTTCCATGAGAGCAGGAAAGAAAGTGGTGGAAGATGAGGCTTGGCAGGTGTGAATGGGCCAGATCAAGAACAGCTTTGTAAGCCTGTTAGGGCTTTTTTACCTCTATCTAGACTTCATTCCAGCTTCCTCAAACCTCTTTTCTCCCTTATAGTTTTATTGCAAGACACATCTCAAATATCAAGGTCTCTATGAAGCCATGACTAAGGTTAGTCATCTGGTTTGGTTCTATTCTTCGGATTGTCAATCCCTTGCAGACAGGGACTATTTCATTCATCTTTTTATCCCCTGTGGCACCTAGGACAGTGTCTTGCAAATTGTAGGCTCTCCACAAAGGTTTGTTGAATAAGATACAAGAGTTGTCATGTTTTAGACTTAGGATACTTTGGTTTATTGGATGATAAACATTTTCTTCATGCCAGTGCCAATCTCTGATAATTAACCCTTCTGCATATTAACTATTCTTTGGTTTATATTTTATTTTTGGAAAATGTCATCTAAAATTTTTATGGTGAAAGATTTTAAACATGCAGTAGTCCTCCCTTATTTGCAGTTTCTCTTTCCATGGTTTCATCATCCCTAGTCAACCACTCTCCAGAAATATTAAATGGAAAATTCCAGAAATGCACAATTTAGCATGCTGTTCTTAGTAGCATGATGAAATCTTGCTACATCCTATTTTGTCCCACTTGGGACGTGAACTATCCTTTTGTCCAGCATATCCACCCTGTATCAGCTACCCACTTGTCCATTAGTAGCCCTCTCATTTATCAGATCAACTTGCAGTATTGCAGTGCTTATGTTCAAGTAACCCTATTTTAGTTAATAATGGCCCCAAACTTAAGAGAATGATGCTGGCAATTTGGATATGCCAAAGAGAAGCCATAAAGTGCTCCTTTCAAGTAAAAAAATAAAAATTCTCAATAAGGAAAAGAAAAATAATTGCAAGCTGAAGTTGCTAAGATCTGTGGTAAGAATGAATTTTCTATCCATGAAATTGTGAAGAAAGAAAAAGAAATTCATAGTATTTTGCTGAGAGAGAACACATTCACATAATTTTTATTGTAACAGTTAATTGTTCTATTTTATTACTAGTTATTAATCTCTTACTGTGTCTAATTTAGAAATTAACTTTATCATAGATGTGTATATAGAGTATAGATAGAATTCAGTACTATCTGCAGTTTCAGGCATCTTCTGGGGGTTTTGGAATGTATCCCCAAGGATAAGGATGGACTACTATACATAAAAGTAGAGAAAATGATATGATTTCTCCCATATATCTATCATTCACATTCAACAGTTGTCAAGATTTTGTCATGCTTGCTTCACCTACACCTTTTTTATTGTTCTTGCTGAAATATTTTAAAGCAAATCTTAGATTTCACATTATTTCATCCCTGCATTCTTAGACATCTTTAAAAAAACAAAACAAGGACCTGTGCTCATGTAAACACGTTAAAGCACCTAACACAATGAACAGTTTCTTTACATCATTTAATACCTGATCCATTCAGATTTCCTTTCTTGTCTCATACTAATGGAATTAAAAATAATTCCTTGATATCACCCATACTAAAGTTCTCCAGTGGATTCACTAATGTTTTCTTGATTTGTTCAAATCAGGATCTAATATAGACATTTTGGAGCAGCATACTTCTTTGTTGTGGGGGATGTCCTCTGCATTGTAGGATGTTTAGCAGCATCTCTGGCCTCTACCTACTAAATGCCAGTAGCAGCCCCTAGTTGTGACAACCAGAAATGTTTCCAGACATTGCCAAATATCCCTCAGGGGGCCAAAATCACTCTCAGTTGAGAACTCCTGATTTAGATCAGTTTCTCCTATTCTCTTTTTCTATCACATCAAGTTTTGAACTTGATGAAAAATATGTATTAGTTGTCCTATAGAATGTCTCACATTCTGGATTTGTCTGCTGTCTCATGATGTCATTTGACTTGTTCCTCTCTCTCCCATGTTTTTTGCAACCTGAAGTTAACTCTGAAGTCTTCTTCGATTTAAGGTCACCTTTCTTTGAACAAGTGTACTTTATAACCTAGGTAGTACAGTGTACTTCATTTGCATCCCTTTAGGGGTCATTCACTGCCTGGTTATCCCACTGTTAGTGGTGCCAAGATTGATCAGAGGGTGACAGTGTGGTCTCTCCACTGTAAAGCTTCCTGTCTGTCTAATGTTTTATCTGGTGGTTCATCCATTGATGGTCTTTGCCTGAGTAAATTATTTCTTCATTAGGAATTCAACATGGTGATTTTTTTTCCCTCTTATTTTTTCTACATTTATTATATGGAATTCTGTAAAGAAAAACCTTCACTAATGAGCTAGGACTACTTGATTGTAAATACACTTAGTATAGAAAAGACAGGATAAATGCTTGATATTCTCCCATTTAGTTTCTAGTTTTCAGAGTAAAGCGTTGGTGATTTAATGGAATGTGTCTTTTTTCAAAAGTTAAAATTTTTGTGTGTTTATTGGACTGACTAGGAAAAGTGCATGCTAACCCTTTTTTATGAATTACAATTTTATTTATCCTTTTATTCTCAAAACTTATTTAGGAAAATCTGTTTACTTTTATTAGAATTTTTAGTCATTTATTTAATGTTCGAATGAGTATGTATTGAATAGCAACTGTGTGCCAAATGATGTGCTTAGTAGTGGAGATGAAATGGCGAATAAGATCGACATGGTACTGCCCTCACCGACTTGTGCTGATGGAGGGATCAAGACATTTAATAAGTAACTAAGAGAAGTACAGGGTGCTATGAGATTATAAAATACAAAATATCACTAGATTGTTCCATAAGTAATGGGAAAAGGTGAGCAAGTTTTTAGCTTACCATTATATTCATTCACAGTGCTGTGCTCAGGGTCTAGTACATGGTAAGTGAAAAACAAATATTTTTTAAATGATTGAATAGAGTGGGACATTCTAACCTAAATGAGGAGTCCTCACTTTGTAAGTGATATAAAAGTGAAACCCAAAGAGTTAAAGTTCAGTAAGACTTACTGAAAGTTCAGGGTGACAATGGTAGACACAAACCAGATAGGGAAAGGCCTATGAGAACTACTTTAAGGGCAGTAGTAGAAGCCAGTGCAAGATTCTATATAGGCAAATGCAACAGATTGGCATTTTTGAAGGCTCATTCTGCTTGCAGTGTGGAGAGTGGAATCAAAAGGAGCAAGAGGGATTTAGAGAGAATAGTTAATAATCCGGGCAAGAGATGATAGTGGCTTGCTTGGACTTGGATGGTGATCATGGAGATGGAAAGAAGTGGAAAGATTGGAGAAATGCTTAGGCACTAGACTCCAATTGGAGATTGAATAGTAGTGGAGAGGAAGGCATCAGTAATGATTCCTGCGTTTCTGGGATAGGCTGCTGGGTAGATGTTGGTCCTTTTTACAAATAGGAAAACCAAGAGGAGGAGGAGGAAGAACAGGTCTGGGGATGAGGAGGGAAATGATGAGTTAAGTTTTAGACCTACTAAGTTTCAAGTCTTTGAGATCTAAGAGTCCAAATAGAGATGTCCAATTGAAAGCTAGACATAGATGTGGAATCTAGAAGTGAGATGTGGAGACATGATAGGTTTGTGAATCATGAGCATAAAAATGGCATTTGAATCACAGAACTAGCTGAGGTCTCCCAAGGAGTATGCAGAGTAAGAATTACAGTATCTAAGGGAACCAGTGGAAGAAAAGCCAAATAGGAAGATGGAGAATCAGGACAGTGCAGTGGCATCCAGGGGAATAGAAGAATGTTTCCAGGAGGAGGGAATGGTCAGCTGTGTTATGTACTGCTGAGAGGTCAAGCAAGATAAAGACTATGAGTTATCTTTTTCACATACTGACATGTAGATTATTGTTGACCTTGGCAGGAGCAGTTTCATAGTGACTGAAGCCATATTGCATTGATTTGAGGAATGATGGAAGGTGAGGAAATGGGGATGGTGAGTATAGACAACTCTTTCAAGAAGTTTGATTGAAGGAGAGAGAGAGAGAATGAGGGCAGGAGCTGGAGGAACAGGTGAAGTAAAGGAGTTTGTTTTTTTAAAGATGGACAGATTATCTGGTGACCTTAATTTCCTGGAATAGAGTGTGAACCTCTAAAATACTGAAAATAAATATATTTTAGATAAATTTAAAAAATGGAAATCCAATACATTATTTTACCACGTTCTCTCCCTGCCCCTTTTGGTCTAGGATATTAGACAGAGTACATTTAGTGTTAACAGGCATTTATAATAATCAGCCTGGATAGGAAAGGCTTCCAAAATTAATCTTTAAAAATTTCTCTCTCCCTCCCTCCTTCTCTCTCTCTCTCTCTCTCTCTCTCTTTCTCTTTCTCTTTCTCTTTCTCTCTTTCGTCCTCCTTTATGTTTCCCTACTTGCAAAACTAGTTTGTATTATAACTATTAGTAGCAAGTGATAAGTGCTTCATTTGGTAATATTTGTGACAAATAGTTCTTACATTCTTACTTTTTAAGTCCCTTCATTCAATCTCTTTTTAGTATATTTGCTGCCGAAGCGAGCACTCAGTCTCTTTTTAAATGTGACCTGTGCTATGATTTTGCTTGACCTGTGAACTAACATCCCATATGAGATGGAGTTGTCTGATATGATGAGACATTCAGAAGAACTGAGTACTATTTCAACTTGATTAGCAAGTCCAGGCAGATTTTATTTCTTTCTAAAATAAAGATAAACCACCCTTCTCATGGTCACTGAGGACATTTTTGAATGATGTCATTATTCATTTGTAGAGCTTCAAAAATGTGCCAAAGCCTAGTGCTAGGATTGAATTAGATCTTGTTTCTGCTTATTGGGTTCATATTACATAGAAATTGACCTACAGTGCATACCGTCAGTAAACCAGCAAGTACTTAAGCTCTTAACATGGTCCTCATATGATTGGTTCTTAACCTTAGACTAGGTCTAAGACAAAGATGGGAAGTGTGAGAATAAGGAGGGTGCAAATTGATAAAGAATCTAAAATCTGTAATCTTCATATCTGTAGCCATTGGCTTCTAGTTTGTGATGGATAGTTTGTGTTTTGTATCTTTTAGCAACTAAAATAAAAAGGAAAATTTTAACTTCTATTTGAAAGAGATTGAGTTTATTACCTTTTTAAAGCTAAAAGATAAACTTGTTGCTATTTTCAATATTTTCAGAAAATAATAGAAGAGAGTTGAAATGTTTTTATTACTGTGTTATTGTTGACTGTCATCGTCAGTGTGTTTTTTTAATGTTGAATAGTAAAAGTAATTATATCCTGGAAGCTGATGATTATGTGTATGATAATTAAAAACAAAAAACTCCCAGTCATGATTCAAACTTCAGGATGGAGTTAATGAGATAAAATTTATTCTTGCCAATGGATTGAAGCAAGTTTCAGATCATAGTAATGTAGATAGGAAGTCTTCAGTTGATCAGCAAATATTTATTGACATCCTACTTTGATATAAGAAAAGAATGAGAGCATCTCTGTCCTGAGAAAATTACATTCTATGAATGGAAAAAACAGATAAAACAGTATGTTAAGTGAGAAAAGAAAATATATTATGTATACTTTATGCATCTGTTTTCATGTCGAAAACTGGAGATATGTGTAAGAAAATAGTAATACAGAGGATGCCAAAAAATGTATATACTTTTAAGAAAGGAAAAAACTATTAAAATTGTAATACTTGATATATACCAATAACAAAAGATGAATACAAGTCAAGTTTGACTTCTGCCATTACAAGAGGTGCTCAAAGTGGTTTTCATCAGCATCCAGACACTTCTGATTATGAACTACTATTTGAGCAACATTGACCAAAGTGTGCACTTTTTATCACTGCACATGCTGTTTCAATTTCTTCCCCAAGTACTGCTAGTGTAGCTGGTTTTCTACAAAACACCACATCCTCTAAGGTCCCCTGTAGGTGGAAGTCAAGGGGTGTTAAGTCTGGAAAACATGGGGGAAACTCAAACAGTGTTCTCAAATTTCAGTTACCACTTCAAAATGGCCTTGCGTTCCTTAAATGACAACTTTGCTTCTGCTATTTTCTTTGACTGTCCCGCCTGTCACATGGTGCCACTAGCATTCATTTGATTAACACCATCTTTTGAGCAAACGTCATACTACACATTACTTCTGTAATTCAATTCAGCTTCCAAAAGTAATACACAGATAGCATCTCTTAAAATGTGTATACATTTTTTTGGCACCTGGTATAGGAAATTCAGAAGTAATGAATTGCAGTGAATGCAAGTAAATTGAATCCATTTGATATGGCAACTAAAAGTTTATTGTAAAAAGTAAAAAATTTTATTTGGGACCCAATCTTGAAGAAAACAAAACTCAAAAATCAAGGAATAACTGAGTCTTAGAATGAACAAAGAATGAAGTATAGATTAGGTTTCTGTACTATAATTTTCATGACAAAATTATATGGCAGCATTATATTATCATCTTTTATTTAGTTTTGGATATATTGAAAAAATATTTTAGGGATTTATCAGGGGCTGTTTTCAACCTTTGATACTCATATCCTTGTTTATTGCAGTTCCTATAATAAAAAAATTTTGGTTGTTACTCAGTAGGACTTATGCTAGATCCTCAACTATCAGTAATGAGTTCAGAAACTCTCTAGCATCACTTTCATAAAATCCTGTATCCTTATAATTGTAGTAGAAATATACACTTTTGTTAATTATGGAAGTATATAGGGCAGTACATTAGTGAATATTTTAGTGTTATGACAGCTTTTTTCCTTATGCAACCTTGTAATCATAGGGATTATATAGTGAATACTGGGGTAATGAAGATCCTATAGTTATATCTGAGTGGTGAGATTCTTTCATTGATTTTATTTAATTAGTTATTGCTTCTTTATGCAGTCAGTTATTTTCATTTGAGGTATTTATGTTTTATAAAGTCACCAGGAATACTGCAATAATGAATACTGAATCATTGCTCCTAATTGAAATACAGTTAAGTTCCTATGAGCCTTTGGTACACTTTCATCAACTAGTCAATACATAACCCTGTTTTATGTGTATTTCTGCTTAAGGTTGCTGAGGGTGCAGTAAAAAATATTACAGCGTAGGTTGTGTGTATCTTTGAGATACTTTCATTACTAGTATGTACTGAAATGCAAAAAAAGAATTTTTATTTATTTATTTTTTGGGGGTTGTGGTTCCCTGGCTGGGAGTCGAACCCAGGCCACAGTGTTGAGAGCGCGGAAGCCTAGCCACTACACCACCAGGGAACCCCAGAAAAAAGAATTTTAAAACACTGCACATATAATAAAATATATGGCTTTTAAATTTTTAAATTGCAATTTAGAAATTATTAAACAAAGAAATATAAAAATATAAAAAATGAAAAATTCTTACCAAATAATGCAAACTGGATATTGCAAAAAATACAACCAAAAATGTCTTTAACATTAATTAATCAGAATCTTCAATAGTTGGCTTTGCAAAACATTTATAACAAAAAGTACAAAAAAATCATTTATTTTATTGTATTTGCAGTGTTTTTAATTTTTTTTTCACATTTCAGCACATACTGGTAAAGAAAGTTCCTCTCAGATATACATGACCTATGCTGTTAATTTTTTTACCACGCCCTCCACAGGGTTAAAGGTACTTTATTTAAAATATTTTGTTGATTCATTAACATTGAACTCATAACCAACAGCACTGTAACTTACATATGCTTGAATGAAGCTTATCTAACACATTTTCTCTGTAAGGCACATCACAGCCTTCTGGCACTTAGGAAACTAGACAGCACTTCAGCACTATGCTTGGGAGCCATTTTGAACAGCAAAATCACCAACAGAAAGCATAGAAATGTGAAAAATGTGGCTCTAAATAGACTGTGGAAAGGATACTTATTTACAGTATGGGAGCTTAAACTAAAAGGCGAGCAGGGATGTGTTCTGCTTTAGCTGGGAATATGCAAGTCAGGTGACTCAAATTTTTCACTACTGTATGCGTGTCCAGAAATTAACACCAAAGCTCCAAGTATTGATTTTGGAGTTAGAAAGAAATTTAACCAGTAGGCAAAGCACAAATACAGAGTCCATGAATAATGAGGATTAGCTGTATTTTCTGATTTTTTTCCCACATTCAACAACTTATTGTTGTGATCCTTTTAAACTGATAAGAACAGATACTACACTTGATCTTAGCCAAAAGGCCGAGAAGCGGTATTGTTGTGATCCTTTTAAAGTGGAGGCACAAAACAAGCTTCCAGAAAGTTAAATTACAGTATAATTCAGAAGGGAATGTAAGACTTTATTTAAATAAAAAACATTTAAAAACACATTATGGGAGTTCCCTGATGGTGTAGTGGCTTAAGGCTTCAGCGTTGGCGCTGTCAGTGCTGTGGCCTGGGTTCGATTCCCAGTCAGGGAGCTACCCACATACCAAAAAGCAAAAAAAAAACCAAAAAAAAAAAAAAACCACATTATATCCTCAATTTATGTGTACAATGTTCCCCCTTTACCTACAGTTTCACTTTTTGTGGTTTAGTTACCTGTAATTAACTATAGTCCGAAGATATTAAATGGATAATTCCAGAAATAATTCATAAGTTTTAAATCATGCAGTGCTCTGAATAGAATGATAAAACCTCACACTGTCCCACACAGTCCTGCTCAGTCCTACCTAAGATGTAACTCATCCCTTTGCCCAGCGTATTCATGGTGTATATACCACCCATGCCATTTGTCACTTAGTAGCTGTCTTGGTTATCCAATCCCCTGTCATGATATTGTGCTTGTGTTCAAGCAACCCTTATCTTGCTTAATAATGTTTCATTCACCTCACTTCATCTCACCACGTAGGCATTTTATCATCTCACATCATCATAAGAAGAAAGGTGAGTACAGTATAAGAAGATACTTTGAGAGAGAGACCACATTCATATAACTTTTATTATAATATATTGTTCTATTTTACTATTTGTTACTGTTAACTAATCTCATACTGTGCCTAATTTATAAATTAAATTATCATAGGTATGTATGTATGTATGTATAGAAAAAATTAGCATACAAGGACCGTCCGGAAAAAAAATCCAGTCATAAATGACTCTATTTTTCATACTACATGGCTGGATACTTTCTGAACAGCCCTCATATAGAGGGTTTGGTACTGTCTATGGTTTCAGGCATCCAGTGGGGGGTTTGGAATGTACCTCCCATGGATAAGGGAAAATTACTGTATGTAACTGAGTATAGCTAGACTAATGATACACAGGTGTTTAAAAGAGCGAAGATAGGACTATTTGATTACATTCATTAATTATAAGACCACTGTGGCTAAATCAGAACCAACTGAAGACAGATTAAAAACAAGTAACTGTGAATTTACAAAAAAGACTGCTCTCATCTCCAGAGCATGTGTTTTAAGGGGATAGAGAAGTATGTTGAATTAATACGAATGATATTGCTTAACTTAAATGTATAAATTTGGGGGGGGAATTGAAAAATCTTGCTTGTTTATTTGCCTTATTCCATCCAGCTTTGTCTTTTCTTACATATAGACACATGAATACAGACATAAATGAAGTTCTCTGTAAACACCAAGTTGCAGTTATACAGGATTGTCAAATTAAATTCTTAAAAATGGTTTCTGTTATAGGAACAGCAGCAGTACTGGTATCGACAGCACTTGCTTAGTTTGCAGCAGAGAACAAAAGTACATTTGCCAGGACACAAAAAGGGTCCTGTCATAGCAAAGGATGCACCCAAACCAGTCAAAGAAGTTACAGTACCTGCCACCAGTCAAGTACCAGACCCTTCATCTGAGGAACCTCCACTACCACCTCCTAATGAGGAGGTACCACCCCCTCTACCACCTGAGGAATCCCAGGTAACCATAAAATTAATCACTTGGTGTTTATTAAATTGTTCAGCTTTTTTCTGAGTCATTTATATATACCTTTGTCATGAGTGGATATATATTATATACAGCCTGGGCATTTTGACAATAAAAGTTGAAGCTGTTAACTATTGCCCTGTGCTGACAATATGAAAATACCCTGACATCCCTTTAGTACTCAGAGACACAATTTACTAGAGTGTTAATTCTTCACTGTCACTTCAATCATGAAAAAAATGCCTTTTCTAAACCTAATAAGGCAAACATTGATTACTCCATAGTGGAATTGTATATGTACTTAAAAAACATGTGAAAATACGAGGTCAGACAATTTTGAGAACTCACCTAGAAAATGTGCTACGTACCTCATTGCTGAATATCACTATGGTCCCCTTCGAAGTACTCCCCTTAGGAAGCTATGCACCAACGCCAGCTCCTTGTCCACCCTTCAGAGCGATTTTGGAACTCTTTTTCTGGAATGGCCATTAAAGCTGTCATCATCCCCCAAATCTGACAGTTAAGTTCTCAAACTTGCCACTGCGCGTTTACGTTGGCAGCACGGTACTAACAACTCAGTAAGATGTCATAACCTTAGCAGAGTTATACACCTATGACAGCTCTGATGACCATTCCAGTTAAGGAGTTCCAAAATTGCTCTGAAGGGTGGACAGGGCGCTGGTGTCGGTGCATAGCATCCTAAGGGGAATACTTCGAAGGTGACCGCAGTGATCTTCAGCAGTGAGGTATGTAGCACTTTTTCTAGGTTGAGTTCACAGAATTAATTGTCCTACCTCATATTTTCACATGGTTTTTTTAAGTACATGTAAAACTTTACTTATGGACTAATCAGATGTTTGCCTTATCAGGTTTAGAAAGGGCATTTTTTTCATGATTGAAGTGACAGTGAAGAATTAACACTCCAGTAAACTGTGTCTCTGAGTACTAAAGGAATGTCAAGGTATTTTCATATTGTTAGCACAGGGCAATAGTTAACAGATTCAACTTTTATTGTCAAAATGCTCCAGCTGTAGTCCGCGCTGACACTTACTGGTGGTGACTCTGAGCAAGTCAGTTAACCATTCTGTGCTTTAATTTCCTCACTTGCAAAATGGGTTAAAGCATTAAATATAATAATTCTTGTCACTTAGCATACTGACCGGCACATTGAAAGTTCTCACATTGGTCCATACGTCATTGTTCTCCCAAGAGCCTTATTGGAAACTTTATGGAATTATACTGTAGTCCAGGGGTGTCCATAAAACACACTAACAATAGTGATGAGCTATTAATAATTAAAAAAAAAAAAGGTTGCCAAAAAAATCTCATAACCTTTTAAGGAAGTTTACAAATTTGTGTTGGGTCTCATTCAAAGCCATCCTGGACTACATGCAGCCCATCGGCTGCAGGTTGGACAAGCTTGCTCTATAGTCCATTAGTGAAAACTGACAAAGGTGAAAAAGAGATTTCTCAGAGTGAAAAGGACAGTACTATAGATGGACTTTTTTTGGGAAATGATTGTCCTGCTTAGGAACAGTGGGATCATTATTCCAGTAAAGACTATGGAATTTATAAACTCCTTTGTATTGGTATCCATGATCCTAGTATTGATAGAGCTAGGTATTATATCTAAAGATAGAATAGCCTTTCTCAGTCAGCCATACTTACAGGGATTCTGGATTTTATAGTATAATACAATACTTTATAAAATATTCAAATTTCTTAATAATGAGATTGCTGATTTATGACTTAAATAAAAATGTGTTCTCTTTTATCTTTAGTCTGAGGACCCAGAAGAAGATGCCAGGTTAAAGCAGTTGCAGGCTGCAGCAGCACACTGGCAGCAGCACCAGCAACACAGAGTTGGCTTCCAGTATCAGGGAATAATGCAGAAGCACACTCAATTACAACAGATCCTTCAGCAGTACCAGCAGATTATACAGCAGCCACCACATATGGAGGCAAGTGCTTCCTCAGATGATACATGGGAATTTGCCCCAAGACATTTAAGGGATTTATTCCTGAAAGAGATTTAAATGTGAAGAAGGAAAGATATCAAGTACTGACAATCAGATGTTTCCCAAGGTTGTGTCCAAGTGGCTGTCTGTCACACTACCTGGGGGCTTGGGAAGCATGGTGTTAGGAAAAGGCTCTTGGGGAGGGCCGGGTATAATGGAGTCTTCTGGTCATGTCAACCCAGGCAGATGTTAGAGTAGTGTTAGTAAGGGATTTAAGAACCAGAGATGCTTATCACGTAGATTCAAGTTAATCTGTATTCCACCTACAAACCACTGTGGTAACAGACAAGCAAAAATCCACCAAAAAAATTAAAGCAACCACCATGAAAATCTAAGCAAGTATACCATAAAAGATGAAATGACTTAGATACTTATTTGTCTTGTGTTGTTGAAGTATAAACTTATGTCTATAAAATAGTAATATTAAAAACTTGAAAAATACTTACTGCTAAGGTAGACATTTGCTTTAGTGTTTGATTTTTCCAACTCTATGGTAAGTTACATAAATAAATCAAGGGAAGAAAGAAGAATGATCATTACTGCATGGATTTAACAAGCTTATCCTTAGCCTCCTGAAGTCTTTAGTGTTTTAATTTCCTAAGACTTCATATGCCCTTGATTCATTAATA
This sequence comes from Lyroderma lyra, assembly GCA_004026885.1. NCBI lineage: Eukaryota > Metazoa > Chordata > Mammalia > Chiroptera > Megadermatidae > Lyroderma > Lyroderma lyra. The sequence goes on along the minus strand of PVJL010000077.1, from coordinate 468,379 downwards.
TTTTTTAACTTGTGATTAATTCTCTCATGTGAATGTCTTGAAGTAATTTTTCTCCCTTTACTTGTAGACCATGTCTGTAGATATGCAACTGCGGCATTATGAGATGCAGCAGCAGCAGTTTCAACATCTCTACCAAGATTGGGAGCGAGAATTCCAGCTGTGGGAAGAACAGCTCCATTCCTATCCTCATAAAGACCAGCTCCAGGAGTATGAGAAGCAGTGGAAAACATGGCAGGGACATATGAAAGCCACTCAGACCTATCTCCAGGAGAAAGTCAGTTCATTTCAGAACATGAAAAACCAATATATGGGGAACATGTCAATGCCACCTCCTTTTGTTCCATATTCCCAGATGCCTCCACCTCTACCAACAATGCCCCCTCCTGTATTGCCTCCGTCGTTGCCACCACCAGTGATGCCCCCAGCCCTACCTGCTTCAGTGCCACCCCCTGGCATGCCCCCACCTGTGATGCCACCTTCCCTACCAACCTCAGTGCCCCCACCTGTGATGCCTCCAACTCTGTCTTCAACAGGGCCACCACCAGTTCTCCCCCCACCTTCGCTGTCTTCTGTAGGGCCACCACCAGTTCTTCCCCCACCATCTCTCTCTTCAGCAGCACCTCCACCTGTCATGCCCCTCCCACCATTGTCTTCAGCCACACCTCCTCCAGGAATACCTCCCCCTGGGATTCCACCAGGGATACCTCCTCAGTTAACATCAACCCCAGTTCCACCAGTCTCTAGTTCTCAGAGTTCACAAGTTCCAGAGAAACCTAGACCAGCACTACTTCCCACTCCTGTGTCTTTTGGTTCAGCCCCACACTCAACTTACCATCCTCCATTGCAATCAGCTATTGGCCCATCAGAACAAGGGAGTTCTAAAGGGCCTTTGAGCAAGCCTACACTGCCATACAGTTCGTTCTCATCTGAGCAAGGACTTGGGGAGTCTTCAGCTGCTCCATCTCAGTCCATCACTGCAGTCAAGGACATGCCAGTGAGGCCAGGTGGACTGCTTCCAGATCCTCCTAGAAGCAGTTACATGGAAGGTCAAAAAGGACCAAGGTAGGTCTGCCTTTTTTTTTTGTTTTGTTTTGTTTGGTTTGGACTTTTTGTTGTTTTAGTCTGAGTAGACCTTGATTGTATAAAAAACTTCATTTATACAATTTTTACATTTTCTCTGTATTTGTAGTCTGTGTACATTCCTAGTTTACAATTAATGTTAGTATTGTTCACTTGCTATATAGGGCATAATGAAATCTAGAAATGATAACATGCCCCCATTTTTTTTTATCCCACTGCTTTTATACTATACGTAGAAGATATGAGTATAGTGCAGGATAACTATAATGTTTTAGAGCAATGCTTATAAATTTCTTACTGATTTTTCAGCTTAAAAAATAATATTTATTAAATTTATCTTTTTTGCTTTATGTTCATTTAAATAACTGAATTGAAACTTCTCTTTATTAGATAATATGCTGTTTGAGATAAGGATGAATAAGCTAACATTCTAGTGAAATAAAGCAGTGTAAATAGGACTTTTGTTTTATCCACTTCTTTGGCAAATATTAAGTTCCTGCTCTATGTTTACTGTAGTGAATGTAACAGAATAGACATGTGGAGCTTATATCCTTTATATGTTCCTCAATTTGGGAGATGTTTTTCTTTTATCTCAACCACATTTTTATTTAGAAAAGCACACAAAAATTTACTAGTAGTTTTTAAGTTTTTTTAATTACCTTTTATAAAGTGTTAAATTCACTTTTCTTATTTTGTAAAAGTATATTTTTCTCCCCAAGTTGACCTAAATGATCATTTTCCTACAGAAAAACATTTTCAATCAGATTTTTTTCTAATTGGAAATTATAATAGAAATACAAAATTTAGACAGTGCAGAAAAGTACTGAAAAAAGTAAAAGTCACCTAATTCCATTGGAGATTATTATTTGGAGAGAATAATTTTTAAAATATATGTCATAAAAATGGGGTTATACTGAGGATATTGTCTTATAACTTGCTTTTTCCTCTTACTAGTACATTAGTTTTCCATCTCTGTGTCAATTGGTCTGTATCATCATTTTAAATTTAAACCTAATTTAAACATTTGAGAACAAAATATATCACTTATTTGTTCCCCAAGTTTATAATTCTAAAAACAATATGGCATAAAACTCCCTCCAAAATCAAAGCTAATTTGAGGCAGTTAACATGAATTTCTCTGAGTACCAGGAGCCTTACCAGAGGCTTTATATACCTTATCTTCAGTGTCTTCTCAGCAACCAGTGAATTTGTCAGGTCCTTACCCTACCTGCATTTACTCTTTACAAACTAGGGCTAAAAGGATTGTGTAACTTGCTCAGGAACATGCCTTTGGGGGAGTAGAGCCTGAGTCTATACCACTGGGAGCTGAGTCCCCAGAGTTGTCAGAGCAAAAGCACTAGTTAAGTACTGTATTTAATGCAATGAGTCAATAATATTCACACTGTCAAGTGATTACAAATACGTTTGAGCCTTTGTTTATCTAGCATGTGTATCTTGATTTGAATTCCTACTTATCTCCTGAATTGAGCATTGCCTTTTAGATCTGGTGACTAATTTGTTATCCGAGAAGCATATTTTTAACACCTCATGAACAAATATTTCCTGCTCCCTTTTTTTCTATCATATTTCTCTTTCTCTCTTTTGCCTGAGTCTTGACTTTATAAATTTAGGACCTATTTTAAATTTTTTCTTGCCTCAAGGTACAGTTAATAACTTCATTGTGAGGAGGATCTTAGCAGTTATCTAAGGCAATCCCCTCTGCAGCACCTCACATTTATGTTGCATTTTAGTTTGTAATCTTGCACATCTGACCTTATTTACTCCTGTCAGTGATTTCATGAGGTAAGTAGATAAGGGAAGCTGAGCTTTGGAGAGGTTATAAATAAATTCCCCCAGATGACATAGCTAGTAAGTGGTTGAGATGGAATTAGAATCCAAGGCCTTCTAATCCAGTTATAAATTAGTTGTACTTCCCTGTGACAAGCAATTGCATTGACAGTTTTCTAGAAAGTTTATTTCTTCCATTGCTTCTAAATATGTTGTTATAACTTCTACCTGTTGATTCTGGATCTGCCTCTACGGTGCAACACATAGCGAGTTATCTGTCATTCTTCTGCAGTGTTCCTGCATTAATTTCAAGATTACCCTCTTGTCTCCTCTATCCTTCCTTACCCAGTCTGCTCTGCCATGATATAAACTCCAATTCTTTTCTTTTCACATTAACATTGGTTCTTGTCTCCTCCTGCTATATTGCTCACTGTCCTTTGAAGGGCTTTTGCTTTATCAATCTCCTTCAGAATGAACACTTCGTATACAGAGGACTATAGACCTAATACCAACTTCATTATAAATAATATACTTATATAGCTGAATAGACTGCCTTTTTTGGTTAGCACTCTTACAGTATCAAATCATGTCGAGCTTAACATCAGTTTAACTTCCCAGGTCTTTTTCACATTAGCTGTTATTAGGCCAAGTTTCTCTCATCCCAAATTTGTGCAGTTACTATTTGTTTTATTTTGGTTTTTCTTTTTCTAAGACTTTATCTTTACATTTCTTCTAGTTAGTTTTGGGCCAACATTCTAGTCTACTGAAATCTTGATGAATGTTGACTATATTATTTTTAGGTTAGGGATTCCCTTCCTACCTTTTTCACCTACAATTTTGATAAGGGTGGCTTTTTTACTTTTGTCATTGAATTTGATCCTGCTCACATTATCAACCTTGCTTTAAAAACCTTTCCCCAACCTAACTATATGTCATTGCTGATTCTATTACCCTTCTACTACTTTCGTTCATTTAGCCTATATCTAGTTTGTAACTATTGACCAGGCATAGTTCTTTTTTCTCACATATAGCTAGGTTAAAAAAAATCAGTAGGAATCGATTAGTGAGTGAAAGAGACTGAGGTAAGAATAATCTACACTATTAAGGAAATTTATGAATTTACTTTATTAGTTGAGTTCAAAGTTTGCTATAAACACATAACTGATAAGGTAAGCCACTCATGTTTTAAACAGAGAGGGGTAGAAAAACAAGAATTGAGAGCACAGATAACTGATTTACCAATAACCCACTATTAAAGTACTTTTGAGTTTTTGCAAAATCCAGATTTAGGCTGCTTTCTAAAAAACTAAAGTTTTCCAAGAAGTCACATGACATAACTGTATCATGTATAAATAGCATGCCATGCTGTTGACCATCTAGGGCAGCTGTTCTGAAACTCTGTGTATGTGTATCACTGGTTTCATCAGGTCTTACAGAAGACTACCACTGCTCCAAAAAATTGTCATGTCAGTGGATGTTGGTTTCCCAGAACCTTTTATTTTTCAATAATAAAACATTTATTAAAGGGTAAAGTAGATACACCCATGTTATCATTACTCAGATCAAGAAATAGAAATTATTAGTGCCTGAGAAGTCCCCCCACGTCCCTTCCCATTTTCCCTTCATCCCAAAGATAAACACTATACTAACTTTTTACACCATAGATTAGTTTTGCCTATTTTTGAACTTTATATGTAGAATCGTTATGTCCTCTTTTGAGTATAGCATCTTTCACTTGACATTATCATGAGATTCATCCATGTTGTATGTAGTTATGGTTTGTTCATTCTCATTTATGTACAGTATTTTATTATAGGAATATATACATTGTGTTTATCCATCTAATATTGATGGTCATTTAAGTTTTTTGGTTATTATGAAAAACACTGGTTATGTGTCTTTTGGTGCTTTATGTGTGTCCCTTTAGATGCATACACATAGGTATGTGTTCATTTACGGGTATTTAATTTTGCCCAGTTATATACCAAGAATTGTAATTGCTTGATCATGGGTATGTATCTGAGGGCTCTCCAGAAAGTATCCAGCCATGTAACATGAAATTCAATAGAGGCCTTTATGGCTGGATTTTTTCTGGACAGCCCTTGTACGTTCTGCTTTCATAGATCTTGTCCAGCAGTTTTCCAAAGTAATTGTTTTAATTAACATGCTCACCAGCATTACTTCTGTATTCAAGTTTTTTTGCATCTTCATCATTACTTAGTATTGTTAAACTTTTACATTTTAGTTATTTTGGTGAATGTTTAGTGGTATTGTAACATGGCTTTAATTACATTTCCCTGAGGATGAATGAGGTTGATTCCTTTCTATTTGATTATTGTTCAGTTGGATTTCCTCTTTTACGAAATGCTGATTCAAGTCTCTTCTCTATTTTTCCATTAGGTTATTTATTTTCTTATCGATTTTCAAGAGTTCTTTATATATACTAGATATCAGCGTTTTGTTCAGTGTACAGGGTCTGGCAGAAGTAGACAAAATCTGGGTAGGTTAAAACATTTCACAAATTATACTGTGATACGTTTGTGGAATTTAAAATGCACACACACACACACACACACACACACAGCAGTGTTCTAGTTGGGCTGTGCAGGCTATTTTTACATTAAAAAAAAGAAGTGCAAGGGTGTTATTTGTGCCGGACCCTGTATGTATAGATCATCAGTTCTCACCTGGTGGTATGCATACCCCCGGAGGTACATGCTGGGCTGTTGAGGGTTACATAAAAAAAAAATCAGTAATGGCAAAAAAAGTAAAGTAAAATAAATGCTAATGTTAGTTATGGAACAATAAATGTTAACTTTGAATCACTGTTAATGGAGATATTTCAAAATCAGATCACATTAGCAAATGATGATTGGTGAGGGCGTGGCTATGAACCCTTCCCTGAAACTGCTCTTGTACAGTCATTACACACAGTTTCAGAACAATCCATTTGTGACATTTCTAGAACTTTCCCAAACATATAAATACATCTTAGCCAGAATGTTTAATCAGTTTAGTTGTTGACTGAGTAAAAGTAAGTGCATTGTCTGTGACAGTGATTCTTCTCAAGTAGTATTTTTATTTAATGTTTAACATAGTTTCAGTTATTATTGTCAGTGATATTTAAACGTGTCAGTTATGGATCAGTGGTTGAAAACAGGAATGATTAAAAAACCAGACCTTGATGTAGTACTTCTCAGTATGTGTCTGCAGCTACGAGTATACCAACACCGGAAGATAGTAAAAAGGTATGTGCCTCGGATATTACACAGAAGAAAAGGAAATAATCTGAAGAGTGTATTAAATACAGGTTTTCATTTGTAGGGGATCATGACCATCCTAAGCCTTTGTCTGTTGGGAAATATTATCCAACGGTTGCATGAAACCCTCTCTACTCATTTAGAAACCAAATATCCTATGTATAAAAACATAGAAATACATTATTTTTGGTGATTAGAAAAGTGTTCATACACGATGTCAGGAAAGAAAGACATTAAGAATGCAGATGAGGCTTCATTTCATATTGCTTATTGCATAGCTAAATGTGGTAAAAACCACACCATAGCTTTAATTTAATTCCTCCTTGTATTAAGAATACCGGTTTTGGGGGGAGTTTTTTGTTTGTTTGTTTTGTTTGTTTTTAACGTTTGGGGAAGAATATGTCCACAGAATCAGTACTATCTCTTTTTCAAACCATACAATGTCTTGATGAATTCAGGAAATGTCTGACGATGTTCAAGCTGTAGTAGTAGATAGAATTAGAAAAAGTAAATTTTTTTCTTATCCAGGTCAATGAAAGTGTAGGTTTTGCTGATTTATCTATTTTGCTCATCATCGTGAGATACTTGGTAGGAAATGAAATTGATGAAAACCTGTTGCTTTGTTACACGTTAACAGAGCGCACCACAGGCAAAGATATTTTAATGCAATCAATGTTTATTTCATTGAAAAGGACATTAGTTGGTTGAATTGTTGTGATGTATATGCACTGGTGGAGGCAAGCCTATGTCAGGTTGTTTTATAGGCCTACACAGCTGGATTAAGGAAGTAGCTCCCTATGTACCATGGAGTCACTGCTGCATACATTCACAAAATCTTGCATCCAAGCCTCTTCCTAGTGAACTGAAAGATGTTCTTGAGGAGGCTGTAAAAGTTGTAAATTTTATTAAGTCACAACTACAAAACCCCAGATTGCTTAAAGCGCTGTGTGAAAAAATGAATAGCATTCATGGCAAAGTACTTACACGAATGTTTAAACTTAGACATGAAGTCCAGGTATTTTTTTGAAGACCATGTTTCCCTCTTGTTCCAAAGTTTCAGGACAGTGATTGGCTTCAAAATCTTGCATATTTATCAGATATTTTTCTAGAAATAAACAAACTCAACTTGGGACTTCAGAACAGCTCAATCACTATATTCAAAGTAACCAACAAAATTGAGTCAATGATTAAAAAACTGGACTTTTGGAAAGCATGTATTGAAAGAGGTCAACCTGAAGGTTTTGAAACTCTGCACAACTTCTAATCTGGAATGACTTGCACCTATCCCAAAACGTGAAAGAGAATATTATAAGTCACTTGGAAGGTCTTCAAGTGTCCTTTTATAAGTACTTCCCTCAACATGGAAAAGAAAACAGCTGGATTGTAAATCGCTTCAATGGAGAATTCTTCAAAGAAGCTAAGCTATCAATCAGTGAAAAAGCATTTGATTGAACTTTCAACTGATTGTTTAAATTCTGATTTTAAAAGAAAGCATCTTATTACCTTCTGGGTAGATATCAGTAAGGAATATAAACAGCTCGGTGACAAGGCACTCAAATACCTCTTGCCATTTACTAATACTGACTTAGTGGAGAGAGCTCTTAACACCTTTATAAAAAATAAGTACTGTAACAAGTTTAATGTAAATCTGATTTAAGACTATGTCTTGCATCTTTTGATTCTGATTTCAAGAAACTAAGTGCATCAAAGCAAGCTCAACAATCTCACCAACAATGTTTCAATAGGCTAGTCATCTGCATAACAATTATTACGGACTTTGCAGATAATACAAATATTACTGATAATAAAAAGTTTGTTAAATATTTGATCATCATTATCAGTATTTAACTGTTACAAATATTGTAAAATTAAATCTGTGGTTTGTACTTTTAGTGTAGTAATTTTTCTTTCCTAACTTACTACCTCATTTCCAGTATTTTATATTAAAATAAGCACTAAAGGGAGTTCCCTGGTGGTGTAGTGGCTTAAGGCTTTGGCGCTGGTGCTGTCAACGCTGCAGCCTGGGTTCGGTTCCCAGCCAGGGAACTACCCACATACAAAAAAATAAATAAATAAAACTGAAAAAAAATTAAAAAAAAAAAAGATAAGCACTAAAAAATGTGTCGATATTTAAAAACAGCGAATTTAAAACCAAGGAGTGTAATTTATAGAAATGGGTTTAAAAGGGGTTCACAAGTGAAAAAAGGTTGGGAACCACTGGTAGATGGATGGTCTTAACTATATCTCACTCTACAACACTTTGTACTTTCTTTAGTATATCAGAAAAGTAGTCTTTACCATTTATCATTTAGGTCCAATGGACACCTTTTATTTTTATTTTTTTTAATTTTAAAGTTTTATAAAAAATTTTCAGAGGAACATAGGAATAGTGAAAAACAACTTACTAGAAATTTTAATAAAAAATTTTAAAAACTCTTTGCATCAAGTAAATTTTAGGACCCAAATATAAAAGATGTAGTAATTCCGTCACATATTCTTTTAGCAAAGCAGAATGGTCCAAGTTCTTGCCCCAAAATATATGTGATAAAGTCCTTCTTAAACCTAAGTGGATGACAATGCCACCTTTTGTTTCTGTTAGTAGAAATATTTTGTTCATTCATTGAATCTTGAATTTGAGAATATTTATTTAGGATATTGTCATCTGAGGACTTATAGTTGGAGATTTTACTTATATGATAAATTTTACATCTTTATTAGAGCCTAGAGTGCTACTGTCTCTGCATTTATCTTTTATCTGATGATTTTGTTACAACTTTCTCTGTCACTTTTCTTTGTCATTATAGTCAGGAAATGAAAATTTCTGAATTCTTAGTTGTACTGAATAAAACCTAAAAGCTAGCTGCAATATTTTGGGCAGTGCAAAGGTACATGACAGTTTATTTCACCTTTGCTTCATCCTTCTAGGCAATTCTGTCATTCTTTCATTGTCTTTGTATTTTAATCTTTGGCATAGTTGGGAGTAATTGATAAGTAATGTTGAGTAATGAATTTTAGGATAAGGAAATTGCAAAATGTTTTAAGATACAGAAAAATTCACTTAACATCTTATAATGTATCTTAGGTTTGCAAAAGGACCCAATGAACCCAGGTGATAACTGCAAGATAATGCAACTATTGTTTTATTTTTTTTTTTAAAGTAAATTTTCTTTTTGTTTTTGGAAAGGCCTGAAGAAAAAAGTTACAAAATATCAACCATTACAAGTAGAAGTGTTAAAAAAAACACACCCTCAAAAACTAGAACTGGATATGATGAAACCCAAGGGCTGGCTAATGGTGTCTTTTGATTAATAGAAATTCTTGGTTCGAATTTAGTAGTCCAACTTATTGATCTTTTCCTTTATAGTTAGCTTTTTTTTGTGTGTCCTGTTTACGAAGTCTTTGTTTACTCCAAAGCCATATATACATTATCCTATTTTATCTTTTGTCTTTTATTGTTTTACCTCTTATTTTAAAATCAACAATCCATATAGAATTGACTTTTTTTGTTGTTAATGTATGGCATGAGTTAGGGGTCAGCATTTATTATTTTTCCTATGATTATCCAGTTGACTCCAGTACCATTTTAATTGAAAAAGTCTTCTTTTCCTTGCCACTTTGCATCATCTCCTCCATTGTAAGTCAACTGACTATATGAGGACTGACAATTAAGTTCATGAACTTGCCACCATGTGCTTACTTTGGCAACACTGTACAAAAAAACTCGGTAAAGTTTCATAACCTTGGTATATTTCATAACCTTAGTATATCTGTGTCTCACAGTTGTATTTGTGTTGATGTGTGGTGGAGACTTGCTGAGTGGCATTCATTGTTGTGTGTTTTTGTGTGCCATTGTGAGAATGTTGGAGTTTGAATTAGAGCAACAAACACTAAATTTCTTGTTAAACTTGGCAAGAGTGGAAGTGAAATCAGGGACATGTTAGTCCAAGTTTATGGGGATAATACCATGAAGAAAATGGCTGTGTACAAATGGATTAAACATTTTTCTGAGGGGAGGAGAGAAGCATCACTGATGAAGAGAGGTCAGGGCACCCAGTAACAAGCAGAACTGATGAAAACATTGTAAAAATTCATCGAATTGAGCGTCAGCATCATCACTGACTGTGAGAAGGATCGCAGACAAGTAAACATCGATAGAGAAACAGGAAACTCTTAACTGAAAATCTAAGCATGAGAAAGGTGTGTGCAAAAATGGTCCCGAAGGAGCTCACCAATGAACAAAAACAAAGGAGAAGTTTGCCAAGACCTTGTGGAGAGGCAAGACGATGTTGTGGACCATGTTATCATGGGTGATGAAACATGGGTGTACCAATATGACCCCGAAACAAAGCGTCAAAGTGCACAATGAAAGTCAGCCAATTCTACATGATCAAAAATATTTTGTCCAAATCAAGTGTCAAAACGATACTGCTAAACTTTTTTGTTATCAGAGGGATTGTTCATTCTGAATTTGTACCAACCGTACAGTCAACCAAGTTTACTATTTGGAAGTGCTAAAAAGCCTGCATGAAAAAATAAGATGAAAACAACCTGAACTTTTCACTAACAACTCATGGCTCTTGCATCAGGACAATGCACCAGCTCACAGCACTGTGTGTAAGGGAGTTTTTAGCCAGTAAACAAATAGCTGTATTCGAACACCCTCCCTATTTACCTGATCTGGCCCCCAATGACCAAAAAGTCATTTTTTTCACCCAAAGATAAAGGAAATATTGAAAGGAAGACATTTTGATGACATTAAGGACATCAAGGGAGGATCATGCAGTGACAGCTCCGATGGCCATTCCAGAAAAAGAGTTCCAAAATTTCTTTGAAGGGTGGACTAGGCGCTGGCGTCGGTGCATAACTTCTCAAGGGGAGTACTTCAGAGGTGACCATAGTGATACTCAGCAATGAGGTATGTAGCACTTTTTCTAGAATGAGTTCGCGAACTTAATTGTCAAACCTCGAATTTGTAGATTTGTTTCTGGACTCTTACTTTACTTTAATTGTCCTTGCACCAATGTCACATTATTTTGATTATTGTTGCTTTGTAAATCTTGATATCTCTTAGTGTAAGTCCTCTAATTCTGTGTTTCTAGAACAGAGGTTGACAGAATTTTTCTAAGAAGGACAATATGGTAATTATTTTTAGGCTTTGCAGGCTACATTTGGTCTATCAACTATTTTTCTTTTATTTTCTATTTATTTTTTTAACTTTTAAAAATGTAAAAATAGTCATCCCTTAACTGGATTTGTCCTGTGGGTCATAGTTTACTAAATGCTCATCTAGTTGGTCTTGACTATTCTTGGTCCTTTCTATTTTCATGTGACACTTAGAATCAGCTCAGTTTTCAAAAACCTGCTGTAGTTTTGATGAGCATTGCATAGAATCTAACCATTTTGAGGAAGAATGACATCTTTATGATAGCAAAGCTTCTGATCTATTTAATTTAGTTTTTAATTGGTTTTAGGATTGGAATTGCAGACCTCTTCCATTCTGTAGCTGTCCTACTAGGATTAGCAAGGGACTGCAGACAATATAGTGTTTCTTTATGCCTCTGTTTGTCATGGTTATTCCTATAATGTTTACTTCTCTTTAGCAATTTTGATTTTAGGATCTTAATTATACATATTATTTCACATGAAAACTAAAAGGGAAGGAATTTGATTCCAGAATTTAATATCTTGTGATTCCCATGGTCTGCTGATTTGAGTATATTTATGTAAATATTGTGATAATCAGATAATACCTTATTTAAGTGTATTTCTATTTCTGCATAGTTTTTAAGTTTTTGTACTCAGTTTGGAGTATTTTTATGTCAGTTTTGAAGTTTTTATGCTTAGTTCTAATGGTTTCATAGTTAAAGAGTTTATTTTTTAGGAGTTTATGAAATACTGTACAAAAATATTTAAATATTTAAACACCAAATAATTGGTTTTTCTTTTTCATCTAACTAATGTGCAGTGCATGTGTCTTTATGTGATAGTATTTAGTAAATATATACTGTTTGTTTCAAGTATATGCTTATTTATATTAAAAAGGTCAAAGTTTTCATTGTATTGATGGCTTATTTTTGTACATATTTTTAACATGAGTATCTCTTTTTTTTTTTAATTAGTTTCATTATACAAGAGAACATAATGCATAGGCATTTACATACCTTATATAGTGACAATCCCAACAGGTCTATTGACCATCTGATACCTTACATAGCTGTTACGATACCTTTGACTATATTCTCTATGAGATAGATATATGTATGTATGTATGTATAATTGCTATTCAGCATTATTTTATATTATTTTCATGTTTACAACACAGTGGGTAGGTATCTGTATAATTTATAAAATGCTCCCCTCGATGGGTCCAGTGTCCACCTGACACTGTTCTTAGCTTTTTCAACATTATTAACTATACCTGCCATACCATACCTCACGTCCTCGTAATCACTGTATGTCTGCCAGTTTGCATTGCCCAGTTCCTTCTCCCTTCCCAGCCATCCCTCCATCCTCCCTTCCATCTGACACCATCAGTTTCAGTCTATTTCTGTTTTGATTGTTCGTGTATTCTGCTCTTTAGATTCCACATATACAAGGTTGGACAATTAATTTCATAAACTCATCCTAGCAGAAGTGCAACATACCGCATTGCTGAACATCACTGCAGTCAGCGTTGAAGTACTTCCCTTGGGAAATTACGCACTGACATCAGTGGCTAGTCCACCCTTCACAGAAATTTTGGAACTCTTTCTGGAATGGCCATCAGCATTGTCTTTGCCCCCAAAATGTGACAGTTAAGTTTGTGAATTTGCCACCTTGCACTTACTTACATTGGCAGCACTGCACAGACTACTCAGTAAGTGTCATAACCTTGGCAAGGGTACAACAGCGACTCTGATAGCCATTCCAGAAAAAGAATTCCAAAATTGCTTTAAAGGGTGGACTAGGCTCTGGTGTTGTTGCCTAGCTTCCCAAGGGTAGTACTTCGAAGGTGCCCATGGTGATATTCAGCAATGAGGTATGTCGCACTTTCTAGGATGAGTTCGTGAAATTAATTGTCCGACATCGTAAGTGAGATCATATGGTATTTGTCCTTCTCAGTCTGACTTATTTTGCTTAGCATAATAACCTCTAGTTCCACCCATGTTGTTGCTAATGGTAAGATTTTATTCTTTTTTATGGCTGAATAATACCCCATTGAGTAAATATACCACAATTTCTTTATCCATTTGTCTATTGATGGGCATTTAGTTTGCTTCCATATCTTGGCTATTGTGACTAGTGTTGCAGTAAACATAGGGGTATATATGTTTTTTTCAAGCTAGTGTTTTGGATCTTTGGATACTCAGAAGTGGAATTGCTGGATGATAAGGTAGTTCCATTTTTAACTTTTTGAGGAAACTCCGTATTGTTTTCCATAGTGGCTGCATGAATTAGCAATCCCACCCACAGTGTCCAAGGGTTCCCTTTTCTCCCCATTCTCGCCAACACTTGTTGGTCAGTTTATTGATGATAACAGGACTGAAGTGGTATCTCATTGTGATTTTGATTTGCATTTCTCTGATGATTAGTGCTGTTGACCATCCTTTCATGTGTCGCTTGGCCATCTGTATGTCCTCTTTGGAAAAATGTCTATTCATGTCTTTTGCCCATTTTTTAATTGTGTTGTTTGTTTTTTTGGTGTTGATTTGTATGAGTTTCTTGTAACTTTTGGATATTAACCCTTTATCAAATGCCTCATTGGCAAATACCTTTTCCCAGTTTGTAGGATGTCTTTTCATTTTGTTGGTTTCTTTTGCTGTGAAAAACCTTTTGTAGTTTGCTGTAGTCCCATTTGTTTATTTTTTTCCTTAGTTTCCCTTTCCTGAGGAGATACATCATAAAAAATATTACTGAGGGTAATGTCTGAGAGGTTACTTCTATATTTTCTTCTAGTTTTATGGCTTCAGGTAACATGAGTATCTCTTAATGTATTTATTCCAAAGGCCTAAAAACTCTTTACTTTTGTAAATCAAAAAGGTTTTGATAGTCTTTAAGATTTAATAACATTTTTTAACTTTGAAAATTTGAAAGTGCAGTATTGATAAATAATTGCCATTTGCATGTAGTGTTGATGGTATATTTCAATTGGTTTAACATTTTATGATCCACAAAATAAAATAAAATGATGACCATTTGCTGTTAATTAGCAATTTAATCTGAAAGCAAAGCACCCTACCCTTCCATGGAAATTGCATATTATATGCGCAGGCATGATGCTTGCAGAACCTTTCTACCATGTTTTCTTCTTATCTTCACACATTTGAGTGCTCCTGCTTCTTTTATCCTTTCCTCTGGCCTTGACACGTGCTCTTCTCTTTGTCTGCAATCCCTTCCCTGTCATATTTTGCTTTACTAATTCCTATTTTTCCTGCCATTGGGGTGTCATTTCAGTAATTACTATGTTGAGATCCTGCAATGAGTCAGACATTGGGGATACCTCAATGAGCAAGACTAACATGTCCCATATTAAATTTTGTTCTAATTGTTAATTTACTTGTCTCACTCTCCCATAGACTATGAACTCCCTGAGGTTAGATACTAGTTTATTTCCAACACTAACACAGTTTGTGACCATTAGTAGGTGTTCAGTAAGTATTGTTTATGCCAAAATGTCTCAGTTATGGATAAAATTCTCAAGGTATTCATAATTTAGGGAGGTAGTTCATTCATATTCAGAATTTGATTATAATACTAGATAACATGTTGACAAGGATTCTTACTGATTCTTGTACATTGTGGAGAGTATAATCTTATCATTTATATGAACTAATAATCGCTGAATTGAATACTAACCAGTGATTTTATATAGCTTTAATGATCTACGATGTTATTCCAGACATTTTGAATTAATAAGTGTAACTTAAAAGACAGGGAGCCAAACCATCACAAGCTCTGAAACAGCATTTTTTTTTTTGCTCTTTGTAAATGTGTGGTCACCATCCTTAGCAATGCCGTGTATCTTTTGACAAGTCTCTCTCTGGTCAGCTTCTTTTTCCCTTTCCCCAGCAATAGCTGTGTCAAGCCCTCACTATTTTGCATAGAGCATCTTACCCTAGTGCTGCTTTCTCTGTTTCAGCAAACATTTTAATTTCGCTTTATAGCTTTAACTTAGCTTCCCACTTACAGAGAAAATCAAGGTTTTCATGCCCAGCAAAACTCAATTGCCTCCCTTACTTTTACCTTACCATCCTCATCTTTTCTTACAAAAGCCTTTCTCCTATTTAGGGCTTTTTCTTGGTTAAGGCTAATCCTTCTCCTGTGCCTTTAAGAGAAATTTTTCATTATTATCCAAGTGATACATACACATAGTTTAAGAAAAAGAAAAAAGAAAAAAAACAGACTTCCATTGTCCCAGACTACCTTGGATATGTTTCCTAACTATATCTTCTTTTAATTCTTCAGCTGTTTCTTTTGGTAGTTACCTTCATATGACCAAAGAATATGCTGGTACTTTCTTGACTTATACTTTTTAGATATTATACTCATATGTTTACTTCCTGTTTTGATAAAGGTTTAGTTCTTACCCTACTCTGTAACCCCATCTGCCCATCATTATTTATATCACTGTATTTTGATAAATCAGTAGTGTTCACTGTTGAGATAAGCTGTGTACTGTGACTACATTTTTTTAAGTGTAATAACTTTTTTCAGAATTTCCAGTTGTCTTTCTTCTTGCCAAATCTTTAAAATAATCCTTCAAACCCAGTCCCTAAAGCACCATTTCTTTTTCTCTTGAGATCTCTCTCCCAAGTACATTCATCATCTTGCTTTTTCCTGAGCTGGTTGGCTACTGGGTTGCTCTCAGAATGTGCCACATGGCCATTCCTCCAGCATTTCCCTTGACTCTCTTCCTAGACTTGAATACATTGTTTATTGAATCTCATGGCTTCCTGTTTGTGGTTTAGTTTTCCCTTTTCCCAGAGTGCATGTTCAAGTAACTTGATAAGAAACTGTGGGTTGGAAGTACATTTTCTGAGTCCTTGCATGTCTCCTAGTGTCTTTAACCTTATACTTGATTAATAACTCAAATAGAGAATTTGAAGTTGAACATAATTATTCCTCAAGATTTTAGGTCATTGTTCTATTTTCTTCTGTCACCTAGTATAGCAGCTGTTATACTGATTCTTTTCCTTTTTAGATGACTTGTCCTCCTGCCAGAAACATTTTTACTCCTGGTATTCTATAATTTCACAATGTTTTTGTTGTTGTTGTTATTGTTTATTTGTTTGCTTTGTTTTATTTTACTGGATTCTGAGTGAGCTGGGACCTTTCTAAGATTACAGTCTTAACTCTAGTAAATTTCTTTGTGCTATTTCTTTATTTTTTTTCTCTTTTCTGTAATTCGTCATTGGTAGGATTTTAGACCTACTGGACCTCTTTTCTCATTTTGTTGTACTTTCTGAGATACTTTTAATCATTTTATTGAAATTTTTAATGTTGAGAATTTTTTAAAATTTCCAGTTTTTCTGGTTCCGATCCTTTTTTTTTTTTAACTTATAGCAAATTGTTCTTCATTTGTAGGCATAATACCTTTATGAATCTCTCTGAAGGTACTGGTTTATTGGTAGGGGGGTTAGTTCTTTTTTGTGTGTTATCTGTTTTCTCCAGATTTGTGTCCTGTTTATCGTTGGTCTCTTTCATTTTGGAGACATTTCTCAAATAGCCCTGATGCTTAGTTGTCCCTTTATGTTTATCAGTGGGAGGAGAGACAGACTGATTGGGAGCTCTGGGTGGTTGGGCCAGGCTTACCAACTGTTAGTCTTTGCGTTAGGTGATAGGGCAAAAAACTGCTAATGCTAAGGGACCCTCAAATTCAAGAGTTTAGAGACATTCAGCCTAGGGAAAGGCTGGCTGATGTTTCTGAATATAGATTTTAGTTTATATATTGTTAACCCCAATTCTTACTCTTGTCCTTCCCCAGCATCTCTTATATCTAAGAATCCTGACCTTCTCTGGATTTATGTGGGCAAGCCAGCCCCATTTTGATTGTATCCCCTTCCTCTCCCAGCACTTCAAAGTGCAGCTTCATCCTGCCCAAATGTTACCACCCTTGTTTGTGTTTCAGAATTTAAGAACAAAATTCTCATTTGCTGGTGGCCTCTTTTCTCTGTTTTTAGTGGGTTTGTGTATTTTTAAATTGCTTGTGGTGACTCTATAAAGTGTCACTTTGCCTGAGCTGAAGTACATTTCCCGGCTTTCCCTTTCTTCTATGTTCCTGATTAGGGTGGGTCACAAGGGAAATTTTTGCATCTAACATGAGACATCACTGGACAACCGAAAACATTCTAACCTTCCCCAGAAAAGGATATAAAATCCCTTTTTTGCTTTGGGGACATCTTCATTCTTTTTCTAGCTGGTTTATCAACCCCTCTTTGATATTCTATAACAAATTCTGAGATATAAAGTTAACTGTTACTAATACATCTTGAGTTAGATGATAAAGAAGAAAAATAAAAAATATTTGGCTAATACATATGCATATTTTTAAGCATGGGAGAAATGTTCATACCTGTCACAGTCCTTACTTCTGCACCTGGTCACGTGATCACGGTTGGTGTTTATAACTACCTTCTCTCACCACCCACTCCATGTTCCCTGTGCTCTCAGCAAGCACCTCAGCTGGTCCTGGTTCTTTGCCTGGTGGGTGATCCAGTCCTTCATTGTGAAAAGGTCTAGGCTGTTCACATTCCTGCCTAAATTGAGTTATTGTAGTTTTCCATTGACTTTAGTCACAGGAAGTACCTAGGCAGGGGTCTCCAACCCCCTAGCCACAGACGGTACCTGAGCCAGAAACTGGAAATTCTTCATTTTGCATTATCATTGCGCTCTCAACCTATTAGAAAATCCTATTTGTTTTATCCTCCTTCCCGTCTCTCACTTTTATTCCTTCCTCTGCATCCTCATATCAGTCTCTGCCTTAGAACAGGCTTCACTTTGACTTACCCAAATTGTAGAAACAATCTACAATAAACTTTTCCCACCTGTTCATTTGTTACTTTTCTTCTAGAGCAGTCTGAAAAATCAGATCATATTTAGTGGCTCTAAGTGTTTCTAAGGTAATTCCCAATTCCTTACCCAGCTGAATTAATTTATCTGTTGTAACAGAAATCCAAAGTCACATGGCTTTAATAATTTAGAAGATTATGCTCTCTCAGGACTTATGTGATGGCTCTACAGTGTCCATAATCCAGGTGCCTTATCATTTGTCACTTCATCATCTCTTACTATGTTGCCCTCATATACATAGTCCAAGGTAACTCCACCACCTTGTCAGAGTCAGTGTGGAAAAGGAATGGTGAAGAGGAAGATGTGTCCTTCCCTTGAAGAGGGATGTATAAATCATTTTCACTCTCAACCCACCAGCCAGAACTTGACTACAAGTTCTAGCTGCAAGAGAGTTTGGAGAAGAGAGTGTTTAGTCTGGCTAGCCTTGTGTCCAGCTAAAGTGGAGAGGCTTAATTCCTATAGAGAAGGGGGAATGGATATTGGAGGAGCACCAGTAGTGTCTGCCGCACAAGGCATATAAAGTCATTGGACATTGACCCTCATCTTCCTCTACCTTATGTCTTAGCATGTTGCTTTTCTACTCCTCCCCCCAACACACACACCCAGTTTTCCCCAACTATCTTCTCTTTGCTTCAGCCATGCCAAGTTGTTTGTACTTCTAAACCTGCTATGCTGGTATGTGTCTCTCTGCCTTTCCTCATAATGCTTCCTTAGCCTGAGATGCCCCTGCTACTCAGACCCCTCATCTCCAACACACTGTTAGCCTGATCTGAAAGAATTTGCCTTTCAAGACTTAATTTAAACATCTTCTGTTGTATAAATAAAGGCTTTATTGAATAGCAACCCCCCTTACCCTGGTGGAATTGAGCATTCTTTCCTTTGCTTCCCTTATTACACACAGGCAGACTTTAGTCATTGCACATTATGGCACTTAGATTCTCTTTCTCCTTGATTGTATACCCTTTGGGCACACAGGTGAGGCTTTATTCATATATCCCTTAATTGTAGTATAGTACCTGAAAGACGGGGGATGTGCACTAAATGTTTACTGAATGAGAGAGTGGGTCCATAGCAAACGTCTCTGTCCAGACTCTTAAGATAGGCTGGCTGCTGTTTTTTTAAACTTTTGTCAGTTAGGTAAGATGATAATTCTACTTTCAACAATAGTTAATCAACCTATATTATCTGGTTAATTTTAGTTTTTTGTTATATTTTAATTCTAAAAGTACTCTCAGAGTTAGCTATGGAATTGATTTTCCCCCCATTACAATGAGTGGACTTTTCTGTCTCCTAAGGCACAATATTTATAATCATGTTTTTAACAATTTATTGTATCAGTGACTTGCTGCAGGAGATGTGTCAAAGTGAATTAAATAAAACTGACATGATATCCAAAGGCTGTCCTAAGACCTTCAGAGTACTACCACCTTAACATTCTGGTTCTAAGACATAGATACCTCAGGATTTGTTTAATGACTGCAAGAGTCATTGTTGTAAACAGATTCTAAGGCAAGATCGCCTTAAATATTCTTACATGGAGAATATTTTTTTTCTGCTTTACTGTCTTGAGTAATATCTTTTGTTTTACTTGTAGATTTGATGGTCCTCGAAGATTTAAGGACTTAGGTGCAAGGTGTGAAGGACCGAGACCCAAAGGGCCTCGTTTTGAAGGAAATCGCCCCGATGGGCCAAGACCCAGATATGAAAGTCACCCAGCAGAGGGCACTAAAAGCAAATGGGGAATGATTCCCCGGGGGCCAGCATCTCAGTTTTATATTACCCCCAATACATCCCTAAGTCCTCGACAGAGTGGACCACAGTGGAAAGGCCCCAAACCAGCTTTGGGACAGCAACATCAGCAGCAACTTAAGTCACAAGCAGAACCTCTTTCAGGAAACAAAGAACCATTAGCAGACACCAATAGTAACCAGCAGAAGAATTTTAAAATGCAATCAGCTGTATTATCCATTGGTGCAGATGTAAAGGATGCCAAGGCGGCTCAGTCAAATGAGAATCTAAGCGACTCTCAACAAGAGCCACCTAAAAGCGAAGTCTCGGAAGGGCCCATAGAGCCTTCTATTTGGGACCAGAATTCTCAAAGTATGGAGACTCAAATGGACAAAGCCCAAGCTGTTATTCAGCCTGTATCCCTTGCAAATAAACCTGTACCTACTCCAACTACTTTTCCTTCAAAAGCAGGGGGTATAGAGGGAGGAGTAATAGTAGCAACATCATCATCATTAACTGCAGATAATGATTTTAAACCTTTAGATATTGGTCTGCCCCATTCAGGTAACAACCAAGATAAAGGGCTGCCTCGGCCAGATAATAGAGATAATAGGTTAGAAGGCAATCGAGGCAGCAGCTCATCTTATAGAGGTCCTGGGCAAAGCAGAATGGAAGACACACGGGATAAAGGACTAGTTAATAGAGGTCGAGGCCAGGCAATCAGCCATGGCCCAGGGTTGGTCAAGCAAGAAGACTTTCATGATAAGATGATGGGTAGAAGAGAAGACAGTCGAGAGAAGATGAACAGAGGAGAAGGTAGTCGGGACAGAGGGTTGATGAGGCCAGGAAGCACTCGGGAGAAAGTGCCAGGTGGTCTGCAAGGCAGCCAGGACAGGGGTAGAGCTGGCAGTCGAGAAAGAGGACCACCTCGGAGGGCTGGCAGTCAGGAGAGAGGACTCCCTCGAAGGCCTGGGAGTAGAGAGAGGGTACTACCCCGAAGAGCTGGGAGCAGGGAGAGAGGACCACCTCGAGGTCCTGGCAGTCGGGAAAGGGGACTGGGAAGACCAGATTTTGGTCGTGACAGAGGTCCGTTTAGACCAGAACCAGGAGATGGTGGGGAAAAAATGTATCCATATCACCGAGATGAGCCTCCTAGGGGTCCATGGAACCATGGAGAAGAGAGAGGGCATGAAGAGTTCCCATTAGATGGTAGAAATGCTCCACTGGAACGAGAAAGATTTGATGATTGGGATAGAGATAGATACTGGAGAGATTGTGAACGAGACTATCAAGATGATACACTAGATCCATATAACAGAGAGGACAGGTTCTCAGCGCCACCATCTCGATCTCATGATGGAGATAGACGAGGCCCTTGGTGGGATGACTGGGAGAGAGATCAGGATATGGATGAGGACTACAACAGGGAAATGGACAGGGACTTGGATAGGGATGTGAATCGGATTGGAAGACCCATGGATATGTATGATAGAAATTTGGATAATGAGTGGGACAGAGATTATGGGAGACCACTGGATGAACAAGAATCACAGTTCCATGAACGGGATATTCCATCTCTTCCACCTTTACCACCCCTCCCACCTCTTCCACCTTTGGATAGATATCGGGATGATAGATGGAGAGAAGAAAGAAATCGAGACCATGGGTTTGATCGAGATTTCCGTGATAGGGGTGAGTTGAGGATCCGAGAGTATCCAGAAAGAGGAGATACATGGCGGGAAAAGCGAGATTATATTCCTGACAGAATGGACTGGGAAAGAGAACGGTTGTCAGACAGATGGTACCCATCTGATGTGGATAGACATTCCCCCATTGCGGAACATATGCCCTCCTCACATCATTCTTCTGAAATGATGGGGTCGGATGCAAATTTAGACTCTGACCAAGGCCTTGGAGGGGTAATGGTTCTCAGTCAGAGGCAGCACGAAATCATTTTGAAAGCTGCACAAGAACTGAAAATGCTTCGGTAAGTTGACTACTAAGATAATTTCTTTTAGTCAAAACCACATTCAGACTGCTCTTTTAAAGTGATGTGTGATATTTGAATGGAATTTTACTTCAAGTTCTTACCACATAACTTCGATTTATATTGCTGATCATTCGTTGCTATTTTAGGGTTAGGTTGGCTATGTAGGAACTGTGTTAATTTAAATTTATGTCCTGAAATGTGAAAATTTGGTAGCCATTCTTGGCTTTTATAGATGTGTTGCTGACATGCCCTGCCTGTGCATGTTTCAAGTGTCAAACTTCAGCTCTCAAATTCAGTGCTCTGGGTTTCAGATCTCATATATAATGTTCTTTTTTTCCCAGGGGGCAGTTTGTTCTTTCGTGTTAGATCTGATAGACTTCATATTCACTAATCTTTGATATAACTTTGGAAAGTACTATAAGGACTTACACGTTTTTCTCTGTTGAAGCTAAGAATGGTTTACCTGGAAGCATCTTCAGATTTGTCTAACCATTGACACTTTCTTTTGGAGATGTTTTTTCTTTCATTTTAACTAGAAGCATATATCTGTACTTGAGGATGTTACTTGTTTCTACATAATCAAGTATTTTCTTTGTGAGATGGAGAAAAGAATTTAGATTTCTTGACTTAACAATCAACTTACTATGTATAGGTATCTACGTAATGCTTCCCATGTAGTAGCTAACAAAAGCTAACATTTATTGCATGCTTACTGTGTGCCAGGAACTGTTACTAAGTGCTTTGCATGTATTTGTTTCATCCTTTAACCAACTATATGCTGAGATAAAGGTTTAGAAGTTATTGACAGATTGCAAGCTTTTTGAGCAATTTCTTAGGAATTAGCAATGTTTTGAGAAGATAATGGTTAAATTTTTATATATTCCAATGTATTGTGTTTCATTATTCAGTTCTGGTTTATATTTGTAGGTTATACCAATTAAAATTATAATGAAAGCTTCATTACTAGAAAGGCATGGTGAAGAAAAATACCTTTAGGAAAAGGTAAAACTATCAGGTGCCTCAGACAGCAAAACAGGTTTCTGTGGTCTATAGAAAAGAGACTCTATGAGGTTTGACTTTTCCAGATTAAAAATGAAGAAATTTTAGAAAACATGCCCTGGAACATTTAGCTACTCATATTTAGCATATATTATCTCAATACTCATATCTCAAATCCTTATATCTCAAAGGCCTGTAAAGATAAGTAGTAGTACCCCACTTCACAAATGACACTAGGGCTCAGAGAGGTTAAGTCCGCTTGGCTAGGTGGCAGACCTAGCCAGAATTCAAACTCAGTCTGTCCAGCTCTAAAATCTGTTTTGTTTTTGGAGAACACCAAACTGATTGGTTTTGCTAAACTGCCAAGATTTCTTTCGGTTGTTTTAAAACTTCCTTTCTGTCCATTATCACTTTGCATAGAAATGCTGGATAAAAGGTGCTTCCTCTTCTTCATCCTTTTCTTAAAGCTCTTTCTAGGCAAATACAAACATAATTGCACAAAATTCATGAAGTGGTGGATAAGAGTGGTCATAGGTGAATGCAAATAAGTGTGTTGTATTAGTATAAAGTCATGATTTACACAAGGCAGAAAACAATATTTTTATATATTGACCCTTATTTTATGTCAATTTTTGGGTCATTACACTTTATAAAATGTAGGGAGAAAATTGTAAAAGGTCTGAAGAGGTTGTAGTAGATATTACATGTGTTTAATATGGGCATTATAAGGAAAAATGAAAGGAGTTTGACCCAAGATTTAAATAAAAACTTGAAGAGTTACATAATTAGTCTTTAGCAATATGAAGTGTTGTTTTTAAAGATACAGACTGGCAATTGTTCTCACCATATACAGCAGGGACCATAAACTAAAATACCCCTAAGAAGTAGACAGGTAACAGAAATGAGTGAAAGTGGGCCAGGATAACTCTAGTGAGTGTAGTGAGGATTGTGGCAAACTGCTTCCTCAGAGGTGGGCAGCCACTGCTCCACTCAGCTGGTTGTTGGCATGTGGGAATGTGGGCCCAGTGTTACCAAATCTCTTTAACATTTGAATTTCTATATGAAATACTTTGCTTTTTAAATAATGGCAACTAATTCAGATTTTGAAAACTGACTTGAAAGCCAAATTAAAGAACTTTCTAGGCCATATTTGGCCCATCAGCCACCATTTTGCAGCCTGGTCCAAAGAGTATGGAACAACAACAACAACAAAAATGACAAGTAGATGAGACATTAGAATAGACTAATGAGGCAGGTTACAGAATCTGTCCTTGAAGATCTTCAATAATTTATATTTATTTATAGGTCATAAATGACTGATCAGTTAGCTACATAAAGGCAAGAGAGCATTATCTTATATTTCATTTTTCTTTGTTGACCTATATTTTTCTCTATTGAAGCTAAGAATGATTTACCTGGAAGCATCCTCAGATTTGTCTGGAGGGGCTCTGTGAGCAGAGGGTTTTAGAACAAGATTTGTAGGTCTCTTTTTTGTTCTTATATTATTTGTAGTCATCTAGGAATGGAATAGATACATGCCTTATGTACAATGGCAATTTTATTTGTTTACAGGGAACAGAAAGAACAGCTTCAAAAGATGAAAGACTTTGGGCCTGAGCCACAGATGCCTGACCACCTACCACCCCAGGATTCAAGATTGCAGAATACATCTTCAAGACCTGGAATGTATCTGGTATGGGAAAACGTGTGCTCAGAAATTGAAATGGTTCCTATTTTTTTTGTTTGTTCTTTGAGCTTTTTATATTACAATAAGTATAAATTTCCTCTAAAAAATATAAATTTTGGAAAAGTGACAAACTAATGGTAATGGACTTTTGAAAATCTTATAAGTATGGTCAGAAGTGGGACAGAAATGCTTTTATCCCCAGGTTTTGATAAGTACACAAAGCCCACCTGGAGTATATATGTCTTCACATTCACAAAATTGTACAATTTTTCAAATAATCCTTTTTGTTCAAATAGCACTGTTTTCCCTCTAGGCAGTGCAAGGGCTCCCTCGTAATCTCCTCCCTTTTAAAACTCCTAGTCCTTCAACTAGGGAAGGGGTCAGACATCATGCCCCAGTTCAGGCAATAAAGAGGGGTGTTTATGTTAAAGACTTCTTTTTTGAAGTTCTTTGTATGTTTTGCTTTTGTTTTGTTGTTATTTGTCATTTTACCTTTAGCCAGTGATAGATTTTTAAAATGTTATCGTGCAAATAATTATTACGACATAATGAGAGAGGGAAAAACACTTGAATCATTACATCAAATTAACTCTCTTCATTTCTCACTGTTCCCTTTCATCCTGGTCTAATGCATAACACTCATACAGTTTTTGACATCACCAACCACCATGATATTGACTTCCAAGTCATATCTTCTCTGATCTGTGTGTTCATCCGATCTGCCTGCAGTCTCTCTCTCTCTCTGGGTGTGTCTCCTGTCAAACTCAGCATAGTCAAAGTGGAGTTCATTATCATCCTTCATTAAACGTGTTCTCTTCACTATCACCTAGTCCCCCAAACTGAAAACCTGGAAGTCAGCCTACCTCTTTCCCCTGTCCTACCCTTCCATATTCATTCCTTCTGATTGACTTCTCTACCTTTTTAATATTGTTCAGATAGTCTGTCCTCCACGTCCTCACAACCTTAGTCCTAGCCTTCATCAGTTCTTCCCTAGACTATTGCACAAAACATCCTTATTCATTTCTCTCCATCACATTCCTTTCTGCTCTGTTCTCTGTTCTGCTGGCAGAGTGATTATTTTTTTAATCAAATTTTGAAGTACAATACATACAGTAACAGACTCATTTTAATGTATACCAAAAGATAAAAAAATTTCCAGCACCCTAAAAAGTTCTCTCATGCCCTTACACTACACTTTAGGCCACACTGATGTGACTTCTGGCTAAAATGGAGATTTTAAAACAAATTTCAACATGTCATACCCTGGCTTTAAAACTTTTCACTATTCCCCTGTGCTTTCAGTATAAAAATTTAGATATTTTTGCAAGGTCTTTTAAGTTCTTCCTGAGTTGGCCTGACCTCTGTTTACCATTACTTGCTACTCCACTCTCTTACACTCCACTTTCTCTCCAGACGGAGCTTCCTAAAACTCTGAAAGTGTGCCAGGCTTTTCTCCATGGCTTCTACATGTGGTTCCCTAAACCTAGAGTGTCTTTTCTTTCTCCTCCTCTTTCCTCTTCCAACGAGTTAATTCTTATTCATCTTTTAGAACTTAGCTCTGTATCTTCTCTTCCACTTGTAGGACAATTGCCCTCAGATGTACCCTTCTAACATCTTGTACAGGCTTCTGTCATAGCCATTATCATAATGTGTTGTGATTGTTTTCTTGTCTCTTTTTCCTTTTAAACTGTAAAGCTCCTAAAGGTAGGACCTATGTCTTTTATTTTTGTATCTCTTAGCAAATTGTAGAAACTCTAGATTATAGAGCCACATTTTTTTATTCACTTAATAATCAAACATTTTTTTATATTGCTACATGCTTTATTATTTTGGGTGCATAATTTATTAAAACTTTTATTTTTGTTGGATATTTGTTTCTAATCTTTCACTTTTATTAATAATACAACTTCAATGAATGTCTTTGTATTAAAGCTCCCAAAGAGGGATACTTCAGTTAAAGAATAAGGACATTTGTAAGATTTCTGTAATGTAGCCAGTAGCTCTCTAAAATAGTTGTATAACATTTATACCAAAGCCTCACAAGCATCAGTTAATATTTTTGGTAAATTTTAATAGTTTCTATAAAATACAGGAATCTGAGGTAAATAACACCCTTTTTTATAAGCTGGTAATGTATACCAAATCTTTTATGACAAAATCATAAGTG
Organism: Lyroderma lyra; assembly: GCA_004026885.1. Classification (NCBI taxonomy): domain Eukaryota; kingdom Metazoa; phylum Chordata; class Mammalia; order Chiroptera; family Megadermatidae; genus Lyroderma; species Lyroderma lyra. Next base: position 441,632 of record PVJL010000077.1, on the reverse strand, counting down.
TATAATTCTGTAACATAATAGTATCACACTCAAGCATACTTTGGTGACATTATAGGTGAAATGTTCAAATTGCTGCCCATCTCATGCAAGGCTCATGTACTGGGTCCAGCATCACTTCTGCTGGACGCTGTATTTTAATATGAATTTTTGATAATTAGTGAATAATTAGTGAATAAAAATAATAATAATTTTTAATAATTAATATTTTTTATATTTGTTAATTATATTTCTTGTTAAAATTTTATTTTTGTTCCTTACTAGTTTATCTGTTGGACGCTTAAGGTTTTTCTTAATCAATTTATGTTATCCATAATATAATATAGCTAAAATCCTTTCTCATATAAATACGATAGGGGTATTTTGTTGTTGTTGTTTTTTTACATGTATTTGTTGCTTTCATTGTGTAGTACAAAGCAAACACTTCTTGTTTTATTTATAGACATAGTCCCAAGAGTTCTTAAGATATTTAAAACATGTCTGGATAGCTATAATCCAGACATAATAGCTTTGTCCTATATAGGCATTTTCTTAACAGTTTAAAGTGCTATAACCTAAAGTTTACCTTTAGGTAATAGCCATTTGTCTTTAACTCTAGCCTTTAGTGGCCTCTAGTTAAATAATATTTTTTACATATTAGCCAAATCCATTTTGTTAGTAAAAAAGTTTATTTGTAAAGTATAACCTATTCATGAGTAAATACATAAGTTATGTGTATGTTGACATTCCAGGGTCTAAGATAGCTGTCGGTGAAGAACAAACAAATCAGAAACAGTGAACTCAGAGAAATGGGTCATGAGTGTTTGAATCAGGCTTGCAAAAGTTAAAATCAGACAGTTGGATTTTAGTACTGAATAGGTAGGACCTATTTGCCAAGATACATTAATATACATTTCTGTTGACATTTGGTGATTGCTTTGGGAAAACTAATGTAAACATTGCACACAATAGAAGTACTCCTTCTTGGAGAGTTTACTAAATGCCCCTTTTGGTTTATTGTTTCCTGGTGCTCATGTTGTATGTTGGTACCAGCCTTACCACAAAATGCTCTTGTCAACCAAACAACTGAATAGAAGTGAGGAAGCTAGATAGTTTGTTTCTCTCCCCGGAAATTCACTATTTTTGTAGAGGAGATAGGTCACCAGAATGGGAAGGAAGGAGTTCCCTGGTGGTGGTGTAGCTTAAGGCTTCGGTGCTGTCAGCGCTGCGGCCTGGGTTCGATTCCCAGCCAGGGAGCTACCCACATAAAAACAAACAAACAAACAAACAAAAAACAGAATGGGAAGGAAGATAGTTTATAGCAGAGGTTCTTAACTAAGTGGTGAATGTCAGAATTACTCATAGAGGGTTTTGTTTTGTTTTTCAACTAATGCCAGGACCTCACCCACAGAAATTCACTAGGTTTGGGGTGGGCCTGGGAGATTTGTATCTAAGTGGCTAGCCCCCTAATTTTTCTGGAAGACAACGAAAGAGAGTGTGGTATGTTGGGGTAGTGGTAGTAATGTCGAGGGCAAGCTTTTTTAAAAACCACTAATTGAGATATAATTTACATACCATATAATTTGCCCATTTTAAGTATGTAATTCAGTGATTTTTAGTAAATTTACTGAGTTGTACAGTCATCACCATAATCCAGTTTTAGAAAATTTTCATCACTCCCAGTAAAATCCCTTGTGCCAATTTGCTGTTAATACTCATTCCTACCTCAGGTCTTAAGGTAGCTACTAATCCACTTTCTGTCTCTTTGGATTTGCCTTTCTGAGCATTTCATTTAAATGGAATCATACATTATGTGGTCTTTTATGACTGGCTTCTTTTACTTAGCTAATGTTTCTAAGGTTCATCCATTCATGTTGTACCATGAATCAGTACTTCCTTTCTTTTTATTGCCCAGTAATAATCTATTGTATGGATATACCATGTTGTGTTTATTCACTTATCAGTTGATAGACATATGGGCTATTGAATAATCCTGCTATGAATATTTGTGTGAATGTCTTTGGGTAGACATGCTTTTCTTGGATAAATACCTAGAAATGAAATTGCTGAGTTTATGGTGTATTTATGTTTAACTTTTTTTTTTTTAAACATACATTCATATTTATTTATATGAGTATTTGCTTTTTCTTTTTTTTTTTTTTGTATGTGGGCAGTTCTCTGGGTGGGAATCGAACCCAGGCCACAGCGTTGACAGCGCCAGCACTGAAGCCTTAAGCCGCTATACCACCAGGGAACTCCTATGTTTAACTTTTTGAGAAACTGTTAAACCATTTTCCAAAGTGGGTGCACTGTACTATATAGTTCCACTAGCACTCTAAGAGGGTTCTTTCTCTACATCCTTGCCATCGTTTGTTATTATTTGTGTTACTAATATAGCCATTCTACTAGGTATGAAATGGTATCTCATTGTGGTTTAAATTGCATTTCTGTAATGACTACATGATGGTGAGCATCTTTGTGTGCTTATAGGCCATTCGTATATTTTCTTTGGAGAAATATCTATTCAAATCTTCCCAATTTTTTATTATTTGCCTTACTATTAAGTTATAAGAGTTTTTATATTCTGAATACAAATCGTTTATCAGATATGTTATTTGCATATGCATTGACCTTTGAACAACATGGGGGTAAGGGATACCACTCCCTCCCACCCCCTCACCTTATCCCCCACCCTTACACAGTTGAAAATCACCATATAACTTAACTCCCCCAAAACTGAAGTTGTCCCTTGGTACCTATGGGCGTTTGTGGAAGATTGATTCCAGGACCCTCTGTAGATACCAAAATCTGCAGATGCTTAAGTTCCCTATATAAAGTGGCATTGATTAACGCATATAGTCAACACACACACACACACACACACACACACACACATACACACACACACACACACACATACATACACACACATACCTGCATCTATGAACTCCCAACTGCCGATCAAAAACAGCAAAAGTATTTATTGAAAAAAATTCATGTATAAGTGGACGCATGCCATTGACACCTGTATTGCTCAAGGACCAACTGTATTTTCTCTAATGGTATATTTTAAAACACTTTAAATTTTGAATGAGTCCAATTTATCAAATTTTTCTTTTATGGACTGAGAACCAGATTATCATTTTCACTGATGTGTGAAAATATGGTGGTATCCTTATCCACTAAGTTATTTACTCTGTTCTCCAGCCTCCAGGGTCCTATAGACCACCCCCTCCTATGGGTAAACCTCCAGGTTCAATTGTGAGACCCTCTGCTCCACCAGCAAGATCATCTGTTCCTGTGACCAGGCCGCCTATCCCAATACCACCCCCTCCACCCCTTCCTCCCCCACCCCCACCTCCTCCTCCAGTGATAAAGTCACAAACTTCAGGTATGGAACAAGAGCGCTGGGATGAAGATTCTTTCTATGGCCTCTGGGATACAAATGATGAACAAGGACTGAATTCAGAATATAAATCAGAAAGTGCAACAATCCCATCTGCTCCAGTGTTACCACCCCCACCTGTTCATCCTTCCATTCCCCCTCCTGGCCCAATGACTGTGGGTATGCCCCCAATGTCCAAACCACCACCAGTACAGCAGACTGTTGATTATGGCCATGGTAGAGGTAAGTAATGGTGGCATGTTTGTATTTGGGATTCTAAAGGAATTGTTAGCTTCAACTTTACCTTTCTGAAGCTTCACACCTAACAGTGTTTTATCCCTGATTTTGTTGACTAGATATAGCCACTAATAAAGTTGAACAGATACCCTATGGAGAAAGAATAACTCTGCGTCCAGATCCGCTACCTGAAAGATCAACTTTTGAGACAGGTAGGATTCCCAGAGATACCAGCATTTTGTTTGTTTGTTTGTTTGTTTTAATGTGGGTAGTTACCTGGCGGGGAATCAAACCCAGGCCGCAGTGTTGATAGCGCCAAAGCCTTAGCCTCTGCACCACCATGGAACTCTGATACCAGTATTTTTAAACCTTTTAGGTCTTCATTATCACATGATTTTCCCTTTGGTAAGATTATCTGAGCCTCCCTTTAATATAGTTAAAAGGTTCCTAAGTTGAAATTAGGATAATTTATACTAGTTCTAAAGTTAGATTTATACTTTTTTGCTTTTATTTCAGAAAAAAAGGTATACGTAGTTTTTATTTTGTACTAATTGTTTTTGTAGAGCATGTAGGCCAGCGTGATCGTTATGATAGGGACAGAGACCGTGAGCCTTATTTTGATCGTCAAAGTAATTTCATGGCAGATCATCGAGATTTCAAAAGGGATCGGGAGACGCATAGAGACCGAGACCGGGATCGTGGTGTTATTGATTATGACCGGGATCGATTTGACAGAGAACGCCGACCTCGAGATGATAGGTATGCTGTGAAATATATCTTTGCCAGGTGTGCACATCACCATATACTTAAGTTCAGCAAAAGTCAGTGTAGCTAAAGGAAAGTTAGTAAATGACATATTCTTCTCATGTCTATAATTTGGATAGGGAAGAGCAGTCCTGGACTAATTTTCTGGAAACAGATACTTGAATTTTGCCAGTTTGAATTCCAGAGAATTAAATGGAGAAGGAGATAGCCAGAAAGGAAAGGAGACAGAATTATCAATAAAGGTGCAGCCATTACTTAATTAGTAGACAAACAATTTATTTTTGTAATTTGTCAGCTCTTTAGATGTCTGTATGCAAGGCAGATCTAAATGGAAAAGCAAAATAAAAATATAAATACTGACTGTGTATAGTAACTACTCATAGGCAAATTAGGCAAATAAAGGTGTTGCATTATAAGACAGAGACCTCTATTTTTTTATTTACCAAGCCACTTTCTGTTACACCTTCTAGAACTCAGTCATATCGAGACAAAAAAGACCATTCCTCATCCAGAAGAGGGGGATTTGATAGGCCATCCTACGACCGAAAATCTGACCGACCCGCCTATGAAGGACCATCCATATTTGGAGGTAGAGCAGAACCTTATAGATTAACTATAAGAGTGTTGAGAATGTAAACAACAGGAGATACTTTCTGTTGTCTGGATTTAAACTTTCAGAGTAAAATGCACTCACAGATTTCTCAGAAGTGACAGCATTATCATCAAAAATAGCAATGTAATTAATGAAAAAATCATTTTTTTATGTAAAGAAATTTTGTGAAATAGCACATCACTTATAATCCCACCACCTCCCAAATCACAGCTATTATAATTTGTATATTTCCTTTTATTCTCTCTTCACATACATATTAATGAAGCTCTGATCAAAGTAAAATACCATTTTTTTTAATATTCTTGTTCCCAGTGATACTGTGTCATGTACATTTTTCCATATCTAAACCTATTAATGTTCTATGATATTCAATTGTGTGGGTAAAATATAAGACCCTTATTGTTGGATATTTAAGTTGCTTTTAGTTTTTCACTACTATAAATTACACTTAAACTGGAAACTCACACCTGTTTATAAGAGCAAGCTTTCCCAAACTTGTGACTCTCGTTCTTAATACTGTAAAGTAGAAGTTACAGACGCTCAGTCATACTTGGGACTCTTCAGCAAAGCATATGTTATTCTTCTGTGTACTGTTGCTTAACTTTTTCCTAAATTTAATACAAACAAGGATGAATTCAGTTTTGTTTTTTTTTTTTTTGGTATGTGAGTAGCTCCCTGACTGGGAATCGAACCCAGGCCACAGCGCTGACAGTACCAACGCCGAAGCCTTAAGCCACTACACCATCAGGGAACTCCTCAGTATTTTTTAAAACATTGTCTTTGCCTGACAGCATTCCTCAATTTTTTCATTTTCTTAATTTTAATAGATTTACATTACTTAAACTTTTCTCTATCAAGGTTAAAAGTGCATGGACCCCAAATCATTATGAATTATATTACCTTTGGATGAGTGAAGAGAGTTAAAATTTTAAATAATTATTATATAAATAATAATTTTGTTCAACTGCTGGAATCTTAGGCGAAAGAAGAACTTACCCAGAGGAGCGAATGCCCCTTCCAGCTCCTTCACTAAGCCACCAGCCACCTCCGGCTCCACGGGTTGAGAAGAAGCCTGAATCTAAGAATGTGGATGATATTTTGAAACCACCTGGCCGAGAGAGCAGGCCTGAGAGAGTGAGTACTATGTAGTTGACTAAAGTTTTCTTCCAAATCAGAAGCTGTTAAGGTATCTTTTTAATACCATGAACAGAATGTCTCTACTTTTCTGTAACTACAGATTCAAAGCATCTTACCATCTCCAAATCATCATATTATATTATATTATGTAATTGCCTACCCTGTAGACTCTAAGAAGTTAGGGCTTCATTGCTTGGCAAACATGGTATTTAAAACTTCAGGAAATAATTCATGAAAGCTAAATTAATTGCACTTTGAAGAGGGAAAAAGTGGATTTGGTTTTATGGTATATGAAACAAAAAGAGGGAGAATTAGGAGACTTAATTAGTTAGGCATATTTTCCTAGTAATCTCCAAATGTATTCAGGGGCCATCCAGAAAGTATCCAGCCATGTAATAGAAAAAATGGAGGCATGCATGACTGGATTTTTTCCACACAGCCCTGTTATATATTCTTAAATGTGTCTTCTATTGCAGAATAATTAGGTTACATTTCAATAAACTGGTACAGGAGATTTCCATCAGCTATTTTGACTCCATATATGTTGAAATCATTTTAAAGACTCATTTCATTTTATTATTACTGTAGCTGCCGCAGCTCTTCTGTCATTGCTGTTTGCATGATAGATCTTTTTCCATTTTTTTACTCTTGATCTATTTGTGCGTTTGAATCTAAAGTATGTCTCCTCTAGACAACATATGATTGGATCATGTTTTTTTATGCAGTCTGATAATGTCTGCCTTTTAAATGGATTGTTTAATTCATTCACATTTAATGTTGTTATTGATATAGTTGGCTTCATTCCAGTTTTGGATTGTTCAATTGAATAGGAACTCAATTGATTTTTGAATATTGATCTTATATCCTACAACATTGCTGCATTTGTTAGTTCTAATAGAATTTTAGTGGATTTTTAAGGATTTTCTATATTCAAGGTTATGTCATCTGCAGGTAGAGGTGGTTTTACTTCTTTTCCAATCTGAATGCCTTTTATTTCTTTTTCTCACCTGGTTGTCCTGGCTAGAACCTCCAGTACAGAGTTTTGGATGTGGTGAGAGTGGACATTTTGTTTTATTCCTGATCTTAGAGAGAAAACTTTTGTCTTTCACCATTACGTATGATGTTAGCTGTGGGTTTTCAGTAGATGCCCTTTACCACTGTGAGAAGGTTCCCTTCTATTCCTAATTTATTAAGTGTTTTTATCATGAAAGGATGTTGGATTTTGTTGATTGCTTTTTCTTTGTCAATGAGATTTTTGTGTTTTATTGTATTGTTTGTGATTTTACTCTATTGTATGTGATTTTTGTTTTTTTCTGTTGATATGTTACATTAATTAATGGCTTTTCAGATGTTAATTTACATCCCTGTGATAAATCTACTTGGTCATGATGTATAATTCTTTTCATATGTTGCTGTATTCAGTTTGCTAGTATTTTATTAAGAATTTTAGCATATTCATATCAGATATCTATAGTTTTGTATATTTTTGTCTGGTTTTGGTATCCAGGTATCTGCTTCATTCACAATGCTGGCCTCATAAAATGACTTGGGAGTTGTTTATTACTCTTCTCTGTTTTGAAAGAGTTTGTAAAGAGTTGGTATTAATTCTTTAAATACTTGTTAGAATTCTGTGATATAGCCATCTGGACCTGGGCTTTTTATTTGTGAGTAGTTTTTTCATTACTAATTCAATCTCTTCACTTGTCATAGGTCTATTCAAATTGTGTGTTTCTTCTTGAGTTAGTTTCAGTAGTCTCTATCTTTCTAGGGATTTTTCCATTTCATCTAAGTTTTCTAATTTGTTGGCATACAGTTGTTCATAGTATTCCTTTGTAACCCTTTTTATTTCTGTAAGGTTGGCAGTCATGTCCCCTCCTTCATTTTTTATTCTAATCATTTGAGTCTCTTCTTTTTTCTTAATCAGTCTAAGGAAAGGTTTGTCAATTTTTTTTTTTTTTTTTCTTTTTGTTATGTGGGTAGCTAGCTCCCTGACTGGAAATCGAACCCAGGCCGCAGCGCTGACAGCGCCAACGCCGAAGCCTTAAGCCACTACACCATCAGGGAACTCCCTGGTTTGTCAATTTTGATGATCTTTCAAATTAACTAGCTTTTGGTTCCATTGATTTTGTTTTTCTGTTCTCTATTTTATTAACTCTGCTCTAATATTTATTACCTTCCTTCTACTTGCTTTAGGTTTAGTTTGTTCTTCTTTTTCCAGTATCTTAAAGTGGAAGGTTAGGTTATTTATTTGAGATCTTTCTTCTTTCTTAAAATAGGTAAGTATAGGTATAAATGCCCTTATAAGCACTGCTTTAGCTGCATCCTGTAAGTTTTGGTATGTTGTATCTTCATTTTTATTTATCTCAAAGTATTTTCTGATTTTTTCTTTTGATTTCTTTCTTGACTCATTGGTTATTTAGTATAGTGTGTAATTTCCACATACTTGTGAATTTCCCAATTTTTTTTTTTTGACTATTCTAATTTTATTCTATTGTGGTCAGAGACATGCTTTGTATTATTTCTGTCCTTTCAAATTAATAAGGTTTTCTTATGGCATATCATATGATGTATATACGATTTCATTGTAAAAAAAAATTCTGAGGATTTTTTTTTTCGTTGTGTTTCAGATTGTAGTTATAATGAGAGGATTGCCTGGCAGTGGAAAGACACACGTTGCAAAACTTATTCGAGTGAGTATGGGAAAGCCAACAAATCAGTTGCTTTGTTAGCCACTTACCTTCTTAGCAAGCAGCAAGGTATTTCCCATTTTGATCCATTCCAGTTGGCCCATGTGGTAGTTGCTATCTCATACAAATTTTGATCTGCTTAGACAAATATTTTTGCCTCTGCTTGATTTGAAACCACCAGAAAATTACATACTATTTAGCTAAGAGAAGGAACTTTAGTGTGAACTTTCATTAATTTATTCCATAAATTCTCTTTTACTTTCTTGATGATATGATTCTTAGGATAAGGAGGTAGAATTTGGAGGACCTGCACCCAGAGTTCTAAGCCTGGATGATTATTTCATCACTGAAGTGGAAAAAGAAGAAAAAGATCCAGATTCTGGAAAGAAAGTAAAAAAGAAGGTATGGTATATTCCTCTTAGATTACATCCTGATTCCTTAATAGTAGTGAAAAGAACACGTGTTCAGAAAGAAGTGTGGCTTTTTTGAAGACACAGAAACTTCTTTCTTTTTTGAACACAAACTTTAGTACTTGGGATCGAAGGAGTGACTACAGACTGGTCTCTGTCCAGATGCTAACCAGGGAAGAGGTTTAGGATGATGCTCTGCTTTTGCTAACTCCATATCTCTTATTGGGGATGTTAGGTAATGGAATATGAATATGAAGCTGAGATGGAGGAGACATATCGCACCAGCATGTTCAAAACTTTCAAAAAGACTCTGGATGATGGCTTTTTCCCCTTCATCATCCTGGATGCCATTAATGACAGAGTTCGACATTTTGACCAATTTTGGAGTGCAGCAAAAACCAAGGGATTTGAGGTATTGACTTAAAAGAATTTTAAGAATTCTCATGTAAGTGCTGCCTTTGTTTGCGTAATTATTATTCATTCTTTCTTAGGTGTATTTGGCTGAAATGAGTGCAGATAACCAGACTTGTGGCAAGAGAAATATTCATGGAAGAAAGCTTAAAGAAATAAATAAGGTGATTTTTTTTTTAAAAACATTGAAGGTGTTGTATTCTAAACTTTATTTAGGCTGTATCATTACTGTTGTCTGAAAGTTCTTATTTATCCTCTTTACTTTCAAAATATTTCTATCTACCTCAGTAAATGTTTTTTATCCTTTGTATCTAAGTTGAATGTAATGGCCTAGCTGTTTCTGGAACCAGCCTGTTAGACATCAGAGTATTAATTAACTTGTATTGGATGCTCACTTGGTCTTTGTTTGAGTAGTGTCCAGGGATATCTTGACATCCTCAATCTCTCAATAGATGGCCGATCACTGGGAAGCTGCACCTCGTCATATGATGCGTCTGGACATTCGTTCTTTGCTGCAAGATGCTGCTATTGAAGAGGTAAGTCTCCTTTGACTCAAGGGCAGTGCAAAAATGACCATTCTTTCACTTTTTTGACTTTGAAAACTTTTTAAATTACAGAAAAGTTGCATGAATAGTGTAATACCTGTACAACTTTCATTGAGAGTCACCAATTAATATTTTGCCACATTTTTCTCGATAGTTTCTCTCCCTTCCTCCTCCTCCTCATTATTATTAATACTGTTATCACTGTTATTGTGGAACCATTTGAAAGTTGCAGACCTTATAATCCTTCACTCCTAAATATTTCAGTAGGTATCCTAAGAACAAGGACATTGTCTTATAAAACTGTAGGTCTCACTGATCAAATTTCCAAAATTTAACATTGATAAAATACTATCTTAAGTAACATAAATTTCCTAAATTATCTCATATACAGTCCATATTCACATTTTACCACTTATTCCCATAATGTGCTCTATAGCAATTTTTAAAAATCTAGGATCTAGTCCTTTAATATAAAAAAGAGTTTCTCAGCCACATCACTGTTATGAAAGAAAAAGAATTTTTAAATAATACAGGCCAGTTACTTTGTAGAATGCCCCTCAATTTGGATTTGTCTGATTGTTTCCACATGATTAGTTTTAGGTTAAACATTAGCAGGAATGCTAAATAAGTGATGTTGTGTCATCAGTGCGTCATATCAGGAACCAAATGACATCAGTGTATTTCATTATTGGTCAGTGTATTCCATTATTTCATAAATGGGTTGATCACTTGGTTCAGGAAAAATCTGTCAAATTTTTTTCTTTGTAATAAGTAATCTGTAGGGAGATACTTTGAAACAGTTAATATTCTGATGCCCAACAAATTTTTATTCATTGATAATTCTTGCCTAAATTTATTATTAATTTGGTGGAAGTAAATCTTTATCATGGGAAAGGAGAGATTTTTCTCTTTTAATCAGTTGTATACTTCTGTTTTGTTCAGCCTCCTACTGTGAATGAGAGTTATCTATACTCAGTGTTGTTGCTCTTTATGTGATTTTACCTTCCATGCTACTCCTCAACCCATTTCTTTCTGGCTTCTACCCCAGCCATTCTCCAGAGACTCTGACCAATGATTTCCATAACAGTGGACAATTCTCACTTCTCCTGTTGCTTAATTTTGCAGCCACATTTAACATAGTTGACCATGCCCACCTTCTTGAAAATATTTTTCTCTTAACTTCTGTGAGTCCACCTTCTGGTTTCCCTCTGGACACTCTAGTCATTCCTTTTCAGTTTCCTTCGCTGGCTTCTCTTGCTACCCAGACATTAAATGTTGGTATTCTTTAGGCCTCTATCTACCTTAGGCTCTATTTTTATTTTGCACATGCTATGTAGATAATCTTAATCTCTCTGGTAGTTTGGATTGCCAATTAGGTGCCCTTAATCATAAATTGTAAATACTGCAATTTATTTTATCAATATCTTAATTATATCTGAGTGGAGGTGATTTTATAATTCTACCATTATTTTCCAAATTCACTACCAAAAAACATATATTATCTTAATATATGTACCTCAAACTCAACCTATCCAATATGTAATTCATCCCAACCTGTTCCTCTTCTAGTATTCTTTTATTTTAGTAATTAGACCTACCAATCACTTTGGTGCTAAAATCTTAGCTCTTTACTTTAAATTATCCATGACTCTTTATTCTTCGTTATACCAACACTTGACCCTATCCCTCCACCATGTAGTCAGTCTGCAAGTTTTTTCAGTTTGACCTTATAAATACCTCTCTGATTCATGTATTCTCTATTTGCATTGCTACCATTCTGGACCAAGCTACATCATCTTACTTTTCACTATACCCTTTCTTACATTTTGAAGTTTGAATCATATACATGAGATCAGACAATTAATTTCACAAACTCATCCTAGAGAAAGTGCTACATACCTCATTGCTGAGTATCATTATGGTTATCTTTGAAGTACTCCCCTTGGGAAGCTATGCACCAATGCCAACACCTAGTCCACCCTTCAAAGTAATTTTGGAACTCTTTTTCTGGAATGAAACAGCCATCAGAGCTGTTGTCCTAGGTGCATAACCTTGGCAAGGTTATGACCCCTTACCAAGTTGTTTGTACAGTGCTGCCTGTGTAAGTGCACGGTGGCAAGTTCGCAAACAGCTGTCAGATTTGGGGGACAACAACAGCTCTGATGGCCATTCCAGAAAAAGAGCTGCAAAACTGCTTTGAAGGGTGGACTAGGCGTTGGCATCAGAGCATAGCTTCCCAAGGGGAGTACTTGGAAGGTGACCATAGTGATATTCAGCAATGAGATATGTAGCACTTTCTCTAAGATGAATTTGCAAAATTAATTGTCCTCGTATGTTTTGCTTCATTGGAATACTTGCTAAAAGTTTTTAAAAATCCTAGTAATTCATAGTCATTCAAAACATAACCATGAACTTAGGACAGATCATTATAGGAAATGAACTTCATAGGAAATTGTAGATAGATATCCCAGGAAAATAAAGGCAGGAATATTATTCTGTCTTTTATCAGTTCTGTTTCAAAATTTAGGGTGTTAAAATTACTTACTATGTAATAGTCTGTGCTGTCATGCTCTGGGCTACTGTGCTCACTTTAGATCTTAATGAGGAATTAAACATTTTTCTAAATGTTAACTCAATCTTTTTCAAAATGTTAACTCAATCTTTCTCTTTACTATTATGATTATTGGGGTGGTGTAGGTAGAGATGGAAGATTTTGATGCAAATATCGAAGAACAGAAGGAAGAAAAGAAAGATGCAGAGGAAGAGGAAAACGAACTGGTAGGAGACAGACCAACCACTTTGAACAAAGTGTCTCTTTTTTAAAATTCTTAGGGGTTTAAATTTAGATGTGGTCAGATTATTACTATTTATATGCACTTTAATGATAAAAGTTTCCATAATCATCTTCAAGGAGACTTTTGAATACTTTTTATTTTTCCCCTAACCAAAAGAACCCTCTACTGTATTGTTACAAGAAAATTTTAATAATGCTAAGAAACCTACCCTGTACTCACGCATCTATTTGTGGGTGGCTTTAGGGGAGTATACTCTTTAAGAAAACCAATTACATACGAAAGGGCATTCTTACATTCCAGCAGATATGTGGTGCAGCCTACCCAACATATGCATAATGGTCTCTTGGCTACAAGATCTCAAAATTCAGTTTCTGTCAACTAAGGCAGAAGAATTTATTGAATGAGGAGGCAGAGGGTGCCACAGCCTGCTGGATTTGTTCTTCTGAATTTTATTCTATTAAGTGATGGAGAAAATGGTTTGTTGTGTAGGCAAATGCATTTTGCTTAGGCTGATTGGAAGCTTACATAGTGTGAATTCAAAGTTCCCGTGTACCTACTCTCAATGCTTTTGATCACACCTCTGAGATGTTTGCCTTACCCTGTCATTCATGAATATGTGACCTATAGAGTTGTGTTACTTATAAGTGTCTGCTAAATGAGGTACAGAGATGAGCAATGCCTTGGAATAGTGTTACTTTTTAAATTCAGATTATTATTTGGTTTATTTAATATTTCAGCCCTTGCTAAAGCTGCTTCTCATATTCTTCTGAAAATGTATAAAGCAAGAACCCTGATTCCTACCCACTAGAAAATATATACTTTTTAAGAAGTGGTCCCATTAAACCCATGTATGTTATAAAGGACTATGGATAGAAACTGTGTGTTTATATAGAGATGGTGTCAACCTATACATTCCTAGATTTCACATGTGGATTAAAAAATAAGCTTTAAAGTTAAAGTCATTTGAGTCTCAGTATGTTTTTTTTTCTTTAAAGTATTTTTATTAATTAAAATGTATTTTGACGTATGTGACCTAAAATATAGGCAGGAAATTCACCTAAAAATCCACGCTGTTCTGGAATATAGCTAATGACCTCTTTAGCTACTTGCAGCGTGTGTGCTAGAAAGTGATCATGTGAGAACTCTGTAATGTCAGCTTTGTGAAGCTCTGTCTTCCTTTTGTGGAGATTTCAGTATAGGATTTGCTTCGTAATATCTGACTTGCTTAGGTATAGGTCAAAACTTAGAACTTTCCATTGAATGTATTATTTTTAAAAATAAAACACACTGTAATACTGTATTTTTTAAAACAGAAACATGGCAAGGAAGCCTTAGAACTCTACCCTGCTGGGCTATCTCTGTTATTTCCAAGTGGCTTAACATTTTAAGCAGTGGAAAGATAATGTAGTTTTAAGTAAGAACAGAGTAGTTCCAGCAGGGGGAAATGAATATGTTTGTTTTGTTTATCTTTGTTATAAAATTGCTCTTAACCTTTTCAAAAATGCAAAATCCAGATCTTCTACTATTGGGTTCTATTCCAAGAGTAAAAGATTCTCGGAGAATTTTAACGAAAGGGTTAAGTGCAAGTTTCATGTCATTCAGATCATTTTAATGGAATTCTCAATAAACTTTGTATTTTCTACTCTGTACTGATTACTACAGCTGGGTGAATGCCAAACTTTTCTTGGTTAAGAGAAACCTTTTGGGGGGATCATTGGTTTGATAGTTTGCTTTTATTGGTGCTTCAGTGAACCTAGTAGATAATGACTCAAAATTTATAATTTTCTAGTGATGCTTAAGGTTTTCAGATGAGTTTTGAAGTAAAACTTTTACAAATTTCATCAATGCTTCACTTTTAGCACCATCATTTCAATATAGCTTTGTCTTGATTTGTTCTCAAAATGTATTTGAAAAAGATGGTATAATTTATAACCTGATATACTACCTAATAAGTTGAAATTGAATTATTAGTCTGACTTGAAGACTAGAAATGTGTAAGACCCTATAGGTTTCCTGGAGGAATGATAATGCTCTAGTAAACTCTTATACAGAAGCTCTTGTCGTGAAATGATCAACATGCTTTCCAACTTAGCTGTGTGTCAGTCTATTTTATGACCTTGAACATTCCCTGTGGTTGAGATACATACTGATTCTTAAAAGAAGATGCTGACACCTTTGATTAATCTGTTCTATATAATAAGTCCTAGTTCTGTATGTTAGGGTCTAATAGAGAACAGAGTCCAAATGAAGGAAAAGGGGAATCATAGTAAATTACATGGAAAAAGCATATACTTGCCAAGTGAATAAACTGAAGGGATTGCTACATAGTTAAATAGGTACATTGGGAAATTTGAAAATCTTAGGGGATTTTGTTTGAAATAAACCACCCAGTTATTTTTATTAAGTAAGATGCAAATTGCCTGTGGTGATTTCTGGTCTTCCATACAATAAGAGAATGTAATTTTAAAAGACAGCAGAAATAATAATCAGTTTCCAACTAATGAAAAAAAATGCTCTGAAATAGATTCAGTAAAATTAGCCTTTGTAAGATCTAACTGGTAAATAGATTGAGTCACTTTAAAATGAAGTTGAACTTCCAACTTATTCAGTGATACCAAGCTTTCTCTTTTCTTTTGACTATTTATAATTATGCTGGACTGTAAAATAACTATCTTGAAAAACATTCTTTGGACCTTATTGCTACTATCACTTGAAAATAGCAGTTGAATTAGAAAAGAACGTAGCTAGTATTATAAATCCTCTGCTACTCTGAATATATTAATGTTAGCACAGCAACTACCATACACTCTTACCATATTTACTGTACAGCTGTCATTCAGACTACAATTGTGTATCTTGAACTGTAGGTGCCTTTATGATATTACTCTGAAGTGACTACTCTGAAATCTGAGCCGTGAAGTTTGGTAAATTTGGTAATTCAGTATCTTCAAAGATAATGAGGCTGTGTTTTTCCTAGGGATATATTCATAACTAATAAGTGGAAACTGAATCCATTCCCAGTTTTAATGCTTTTCCAGTTCAAAAGTGATATGCATGTATGTGTCTCTTTCTAACCCTTCGAGCTTCTCTCTGTGTACGATTTAGGGTTACATTCCGAAAAGCAAATGGGAGATGGACACATCTGAGGCAAAGCTAGGTGGGTATTTCCTTTTTCCTGTTTTTATATGTGATACCTGATGGTAATGGTCATAGATCTTTCTGCTATAAGAAGAACAGATTTCCCAAAATTTCTGCTTAAATCAAGATTTTTGGCCTATCTTAAATCTCAGTCTGTTTTGCCGGCTTTCAGGTTAACTAGTTATATCTTATGACATAGTGAACGAAGAGTATTTTAAAAGAACTATCTTCAATACCACTTAAAGTTTTTAGAGTAAGCAGAAATATGTGATAAATTTGGTAGTAAAATACCATTACTTCTAAAATCCATTCTTTTATATTAATCAGAAATGTTGGTGCCAATGAGATTTTTACTTTTCTAAAAGAATATTTAACTGCAGTTCAAAGTGGAACCGGATTATGAATACTTTGGGTAGCAGTAGTAGTAGTAATAATAAATATTGAGGCTTAAACATTAAAAGGCAGTTATTGTCCTTTTAAAATAAATTAAGAGTTTCTGGGGAGGGGGTGGTAGATATACAATTCAGGTTTTTGAGGAGCCTGCTTTATGAGATTCCATTTGTACCTTCCTTCAACTTGCCTTTAGTGCCATCTTACAAGGTTTAAACTGGTTAAAATAATTGTCTAAATCAAAAATTTGAGTTGCTTAATGGTGACATTATCTGTCAAGCAGAAAATCATACGTGTCCAATGGATTTTCCTCTAATACTCGATGGTAATTCTGCAAACATCTTTTCACCTCACTTAAAAATAAAACCATTTAACATGTGGATTTAGATATATTAATAAATAATTTAAGAAAACTGTGATACGGACTTTTTGAGAAGATTGACCTTTCGAAATAATGTGTGAAACATGGCTGTGGGTCTTTGCGTTTCTCTTTCTGATATCATGCTGTTATTCCAGAACTGAAGTATCCATCTAAATATCTTAGGTTCATAGAACAAAATTTCAGTAACTCAGCTGCTTGACTGTCTGGGACACTTTGTCTGTGTTTCTGACATCAGAGGTGTGCATTTTACATATAGTTGCATAGGCTTTGCCTTTTATTTTGCCCAACTGATCATGTTGGCAATTGAGGTTGACCGAGTCCTATGTTAAAAGATAGTTCTATAAACTGTATGATTACTATATTATTGGGATAGGTGCTTTGTTGTAAAGTCTAGAATTTTTTTTTTAGTGTGTCATGTGAAAATTATATGTGGTTACTGATGTATTTTTTCACTAGTCTTCTTTCCCTCTGTGGAAAATCTTAATAATAACCAACTCTCTCCTTCCCTAAACTTTTAAAGTATTTTTAAGTGTTTAAGTGTAATTAAATGTATAGGAAAATAATAATCATGATTTTTAATAGTAATGCTTTAGATCTGCTTATTTTGACATTAGATTAAGAATGTTCAAAGTTCTGTACTTTTAGGATAACCTGAAAGATCCTGTCCCTGTTTTTGGGTTCTATAAGTAGTGATTATCTTTTGGGGCAAAGAAAGGTCATAAAGAGACAAAGGGATTTTAAAAGTGGTAACTGTTTTAGCTAAGCGTGTAACCAGAGGCCATATGTAATATATATATATATATATATATATATATATATGATCTAGGATAATGCCTTTTTAAACTTGAGCCAGTCTATTTTCTATTTTTCTTTCTAATTTTTAAAGAGAAAGGAAAATGGAATTTAGTTAGGATTATTCAAGAAAAAATGCTATTAATCTTGGTATAGATTTCTGGGGGGGGGACGGGGGGGGGAATCAGGCCTATCTACCATTTGCTTCTCAGGAAATAACATTTTTTAGAAATTCAGTCCATTTTAAAGACAGAATGTTACACAATGAATTCCAGAAGTGGATTTGTTAAGTAAACCATTTTAATTAAAGGCACTGAAGATCTAGTAATGAATCTAGAAAATAAATTCTAACATGTTTACAGTTGGATTTTTGTTTATTTTTAATAAGAGTGACATTGATGTTTTGTGTAATGACTTGCATCTGGCACCACTGTGTTGTTTTGAGAGCTAATCCACCTGTGGAGGAGGGCAGATTGAGTGTGAGCGTTCTTTAAAGTGCTTGCTTCTTTGAGTGGTCCATGAAGCCAACTGAGAAGATTCTTCTCTAAAAGATGAGGATTATCATCTGAGAATTAGCCTATTTACATTGCCTTTCTTATCACAATTCAGTAGATTTGATTACCAGGTACAATTTATTTTTCCAATACTTTACTAGCATTCTTAAGTTACTCTTGGTAACATGATTATACTGTATGGAAATATTAAACTTTAGCAGTGTCATGCATTGAGCCGGAAGAGCTGAATCTATTTGATTCACAAATGAGTCTGCCAGTGAGAAAATACTCAACTCACCTGCAATCTTTCAAGGAATGGGTTAAATCTCATTGCAGATTCTTGTCTATGTTTATTTCATTAAGTACAGTATACAGTTCATTCAGCCTATGTTTTGAGTGTTCAATTAGAAGTGCTGTAATTTTCAGAACTGGCGGGGGCTACATCTGGCATGGGTGTCATGGAGTTGTGGAAGACAGCCTGTAGCCCCCTTCAGTCACATCTGACTGACTCCTCTTCCCACCTGGGACCCGAGCACCCTATGCAAGGGTGAGTGTTACATGCCACATCAGATGCTGGGATTCAGCATTGAAACTCCTTAAATCCAGTGACATGTTTTAGGTTTCTCCACATCAAGTCCTTTTGCTTTTCTCATCTCTGTCATTTGTCTCTGCTTATGAGTTTTGTGTATGGGCCTCTGCATGTCAGGGAGTTTGATTTCTTCACAGTTGGAATACATTGTTTGCATAGCACATAACCCTTGTATGTTCACTATGAACAAATTTTCAGAAATACCATTTATGTTTAGAAAATACATAAATGTATCCAAAAATTTTTTCTGTTGTGCTATAATACTATATACTGTTTTGAAGATATGCTAGGATTCTGTGACTGGCCAAGTTGGGTATTTAAATCTTTATTTTAAAACTTTATTTTTTGAAATTTAAACCTCTGAAAATTATTAGTGTGAGTGTATTAGACACCAATCATCTTCTGTAACTAACACCCCAGATTTCCTCTTCCCTCACCTTATGCCATACATCTGTGTGTTTGGGTTTCCAGGATGCCAGGTGGAAGAGGTATGAACCTTTTTCAGCTCCAAGAAGGAAACTAAACATGTTGTGCACAATAAAATTTCAAATTAAACTTTATAGACAAGGGTGTTTAGACTAGAAATACACACTCTTCTGAACTTCCATGTTGCAAATATGGGACACCTGGTCTGTAACTCAAGTCATATACACCATGTATGAGAAAAAGTTCTTGCACTTTCATACTGTCCTTCTGCATTGCTGCCTGGCCATGCTCTATTCTTGGAATGGAAATACGAAATTTTCCTTAAAAGTATGTTAATGTCAAAGTTGATCTTATTATTTGGGAAAATCTTTTGAAGATATTTTAATAAGTGTATTGGAGCTTCCTACTCTTCTATAACACTGTACACTGTTGAACTGAGAACAGTTTTATTGTTTGTGGGACTTCATTTGTTTTCTAATACCATATCCTGTGTCCCTGTGCAAGCAAAGGGTTACTTCTTTAAGATCCTATATAATATAGCCTGTCATTACTTATAGATAGAGCCATTTGGTACAGCATGTGATTTACACAGGAGATTAAGGAGACTGTTTCTGTTGAACTCATCCATGTTAAAATTTTTCCAAAGTGATATGATAAAAATTTCTTAAGTTTTGTAAAGTGGTGTAGTATGGGGAAGGTGTTTAGGAAATAAAAGCTTTGCCAAGTATGCAAAATCTTACTGGTTTTTGTAGCCTGTATGATATGGTACAGTTAGTTGTGTGTGAAACATTTACATTTGAAACATAAATTCACCCTCTCTCCTGCCACTGCTTCCAATGTATTTTTCATGCTAAGTTCTCTCCAACTTGTTACCTCAAAGATTTCTATTATATATACTCTGCAGCCTTTATGGAGTTCAATGAAGTGTGGTTGTTATTTCTGAAGTTTTTAGGTTTTTCTTTATTGACCTGCTTAATAATAGTGTGTTTATATAACTACAGATGATTCAAAAGTTTAGTACTTTAGTGTAACTAAAAATAATCTATAACTCATAACATTTCACATGTACAATTCAAAATCAGTATTAACAACCAATAAAAAAGATTACACATTTTCATTGCGTGTTCTTCTTAAAGACACCTAGATTCGTATCTCATAATTTCTGAATCAACAATCCTCATTCATTTAATTAATGACAGTTTGAGGCCCTTGGAAAGCCTAGCCCTCTCTGATTGAGGATTCAGAAAGAAAATTCAGATCTGGTCACTTCGACTGACTAGCCCTTAACCTCAGAATCGTCAGCATCACTTTATAGTATAACCAAAGAAAGTGGTGGTTTGTACAGTCAGCTTACTCATAAACATTAACTCATGGTGAATCTTCTCACAGAGATCAAAAATCTCAAGAAACTGTTCATCTAAAACCTTTAAAACATTAACTTGGCTCATTAAGTTCTCAGTACTACTTGCTTTCCATATGACACAGTATCACATATGATTGCAAATCAAATCGGTGCTGTTGTGTTAAAGAAAAAGAATGGAAGAAACTGTTTTAGAGACACCCAATTCTGCATTTTCCTTCAGAACATGAGAGCTGAAGTGTTGTGATTGAGGGATGGAGGCCAGGAGACAAGTGCCTTTTCTTGCTCTGCCCCTGTTTGTTACCTAAACCAACATCATAATGTCATGGCTGCCAGTGTGAACATCAGATAAACAATGGAAATTACACAGAACTTGATATTATCTCAGCCAAGAAGATAGTTTGGATCTGCAAATGATGCTGCTTTCAGAACTGTGGATGTGCCCTCTGACAGTGTTCCAGCCTTCGTTTCCCTTGTTTGTGTGTTGTGTGCAAACTCACACTCTTCCTTAATGCTACGGCTCTGTGTTTGTCCCTCAGACAAGTTGGATGGCTTAAGAACTGGTACTAAAAGGAAACGTGATTGGGAGGCAATTGCCAGCAGAATGGAGGATTATCTTCAGCTCCCTGATGATTATGATACTCGTGCTTCTGAGCCTGGGAAGAAAAGGGTAAGAGATTTTGTCAATAACTGCCAAAGGATGAAGGGCCCATTTAGGCATCTGGGTTTAGAAAATTAGAAACCAATAATCATGAATGCTATTTCTAGAATGATTTAAGTTAATACTGTATCTCAATACACATCATAAAAATGAGTCATACTTTACAAATAATCAGATCAAAGTGGGCAAGTAACTTAAAAATGGAGAACTGAACTTCATGGCTCATGTTGTAAGCCTTAAAGGAGTTTGAGGTGGCCACTTGTCCCATTTGGCCATGGGACAGAGGAGCCAGCTGCAGAGTAGAGTGTTAAATAGAATCTGTGGGACTTGGATTAGATGTAGAGGGTCCAGGAGCAGGTAGAATCAAAAGTGACTCTTCCGGGTTCTGGCCATAACACTCCATGTCTTTGGTGCCGTTTACTAAGTTAGAGAAAATGGGGGGAGTCATAGTTTGAGAACGAACAATTAGAAGTTAAATGAGGGACCAGTTTAGTTAGAAATTATAGCAGGACTCAGGACTCCAAAATTTAGAAATTCAGATAAAGAACAGTCACTTGTTAAATGGTACAGAGAAGACAAGTAAATTAGAGGCAGAAAAATAGCCTTTTTGGCCACATGGAGATCAATGCTGATTGATCAACAATCAGTCGAGTTTTCTTAGAAAGATAAAGGACAGAAGCTAGTTTGGAGCAGACTGAAGAAGGAATAGAAAACAAGTACAGAGAGCAAATGTAGACAACTTTTTAAACAAGTTTTACCACGAAGGGAAGCAGAAAAATGAATGAAGTTGGATAGGTCTTCCACATAGATGTCATATTCAGTAAAGGTGGTATTTGTATTATGTCCTTAAAAACAAAATAGCAGAGCAAAAGGGATCATATTATATGTGATCTGCATAAGCTTTTTCCAGCTAATCTGTCTTGAACCTTCTATATAAGTATATACAGATGTACTTAAATGTCTTCCTAGTGTGCCATTGTTTAATTGTACAGTTATTTATTACTGGTGGATAATTTTGCTGTTTTCATTTTATTGCTAATATAAATAATGTGGTGAAAGTCATGGTGTATATGTCTTGGCATCTTTCTGAAAGTAATATATATCCCTAGGGTGGATTTTTAGCACTAAAGCTGCAAGCTCAGAATATGATTTATCATTTCTGACAGATATTGTGAGATTGCTTTCCAGAAAGGTTACATCTATTTATACACCCACATGTAAGTAAATGCCAATTTTTCCACACTTGCCCCCACGGTGCTATTATCAAACTTTTTAACTTTTGACAGTCCGATAGGTGGGAAAAAAGCTATCTCATTTTACATTTCTTTAATTCAGAATGAGGTTGTACATTATTTATTTTTATACACCATTGCTTTTTAATGAATCTCCTCAATGCCATGCTAGTAAAAGAACATTTACCATAAAAGAGTAAAGTGCCAGTAAAACTTCATTACGGTGAATACCATCAGAGAACTTCAGGTTTCAAAGCTCAAGTACTTCACAGTTCCTAGACCCACCTTTGTCTGTGTAGCTTAAGGAGATGGGGAAGGGAGATCCAATTAGTGACCTTCTTTATGTGCCCAGCTCCACCCACGGACTACTTTTATTGAAACCTCTCATTCTAGTTTTCAGGCTGGGGCAACAGAAGTAGAAATAGCTGTTCCTTGTGAATAATATTTTGGTGTATTTCTGGTAACAATGATTATCTCAGATGAGAAACATTTTGCTCTGGTTTTGGTCAGTTGACTATCACCCTCTCCAATAAGGAGCATGTGATCCCATGTAATTTACTTTGTAACTTAGGTGGGCAAAGAGAACTGAGCTGTGCACATCTTGCTTCTTTAAAGTGGCTCCACGTTAATTCTCCTCCTCTGTTCCATCCCCTCATTTCAAATAGTTTTTAACTCAAACCATTCATCAAAATCAACATCAGAGCACCAAAAGATGCTGCAGGTGGCAAGGAATGCAGACTTCGTTACCTATTCCTTTCCTGAGCTTTCTTGATTTCTGTAATACAGCTTTCTGTAAATACTGTGCAGGTTCTGGGACTAATTTCCACCACAAGAAAAGGTCATTCTGTATAGTTGATCATATTAGAATCTTAGCAAAATGGTTAGGTTTTAAAATACAATTTATTTTTTAAAAGTTTCACTTGCTTTGTTAGATATAAAGTGATAGCGCACATGGATTTTTTTTTTGTTTGTTTCTTTGATGACTGGAAGGTGAGCATTGCCCTTGTTTTGTTTACTGAGCTAATTCATTTTAGAAATATTTTTAGTGACAGTGGATGCAATTTATGTACCTTGGACCATTCAGTGTTAGTTAGAATTTTTCTGTATTGTAACTTTTTTTTACAGTTTAAGGTAAATGGCAAAAAAAAGGGGTGGGGGGAGAGAGAGAGAAATTGTAGATCTCAGTAACAATACCTCTAGGAAGATGAGCAAGAACACTGACATTTCAGAAGTCATTTCTAGCTGAAAGTTATTCCATAGGTATTGCCCAGAGATGCCACAGGGGAATAGGCAGGAGGGCCAGATTCAGAGATATCTGTGTGCTTGGATTTTATTCTGTAGGTAGAGGAAGGATTTAAAGCACATGAGAGTCACACTGTATTTTAGGGAGACTACTCTGGCAGAATGGATTGGAGGAAGGGAGAATGCAGATAGGAAGACTCAGTCGAGGTTAGTGCTTTGCTTCTGGTAAAACGTGATGTCAGTGAACTAAGAAGGAATGACAGAGGATGTGGAGAGGGCAGGCCTGATCCAAGAGCTGAAGTGCGTAGGAGCTGGGATGGTTAAGACGTGGTGGTTGACTAGAGAGTTTTCTTTCTGTAACTTAAGATTTATGCCTTTCTCCAATTTTCCCAGTTAATTTCTAATTTTTCAAACACCTGGTTTCCTATTAGTTACCCTACCTCTTAGATTGTCCAGAGAGGGAAGAGGCCCTATGCCTGTTTACTTTCCTAAAGCCCAGCCTAACACTGTGTTCTTTTTAGGTCAGATGGGCAGACCTGGAGGAAAAGAAGGATGCAGATAGGAAAAGGGCCATAGGTTTTGTGGTCGGACAGACTGACTGGGAGAAGATCACAGATGAAAGTGGTCACCTGGCTGAAAAAGCCCTCAATCGAACCAAATATATATGAGACTTAGTTTTTGAGCGGAGTCGCTGTTCCTCTAAGGTAAGGCTACATAGTCATGTACGTAACCTGCCGCACTGCGGTGGTTTTGAAGGGTTTGAGATAAAGAAGACAATATGCTTTGTTAAAAATGCTCCATTTTCTAGTTCTAAAACAGTGTGTGCTAGTTGTCAGTATTTACAATACAGGATATTGGAAAAGGAAGCAATTTTCCACACTTACAAAAATATAAGACTTGGGAAAAGCATGGGTTCTGTAAATTTGCGGAGGGGTTGAGTAATGCGGTACTCCCGTCTACTGAGCTTTCTGCCTGTTCTTTCCTGGTGTGACAGCCTTTTCTTTTCTTTCCAGGTGGTTCGCTTTGAGGGGATCTGAAGCCAAGGCCTCACAGAGCATCGTTGTGTGTCACCTTGCTTCCACGTTTCAGTTTTGTTTTGTTTCTACTGCTTTAGTTTTTTAAAGTTCTCCAGTGTCCCAAGAGGTATTAGAATCTTGCTATACCCAAGCAAGACATTAATTTTTTTAAAAACTATTTTGGGGAGGGAGGGAATGATAGCATAATTGCTGAAGCCAGGTGGGGACCTGCTGGAGGATTCCAACAGAAAATATTTTCTCCTCTATACAATGTCATGGACTGTCCCTATCATCATTGCTTTGTGGCTGTTTTTGTTTTTTACTGTATGTAACTGGTAGCTGATTGTACTAGGATTAAAAACAATAAATGTCATGATAAAGCCGATGAGATTCATGGGCTATACAGCATGGGCCCCTTTCTCTTGTTTTCTTAATTTTATTTTTATTGCTTTTTTAGTATGGTGCGTTCTAATTACATGATAGCCAAACATCCCAAAATTTCTTTCTCATTGAATAGTTCAGTGATTCTATAGCGCATGTTGTAACACAGGGGTCAGTGTATTCAAAACACTCATCTTTGTTTTATTGCTGATTTTTTTTCTCTATTTTTGTATCTTAAGGACTAACAGAGACAATTTCAAATATTCATCAGTTCCCTGGAGTACATCTGTTCTGTAGCATGATGTGTTCTTGTGTTATTTTTTTTTTAATCTCTCTGTTACTTTCTCCTTCCTCTTTTTTCACCCTTCATGCTGTTAATGTTTTGATTTTTTTCCCTGCTCTCACTTTGATGCCTGATGGACAGAACTAATGTACTCCATGGAACTAAGGAGCTTATTGCATTAGTGCTGAACTTGAATTGTTTTTTTTTAAGGAGTATGGAGATGCGGAGCCCTCTGGCAGGCAGCCTTTAAGCTTATCAGGTTTTCAGGTTCTTGCCAGATTGCTCGTGATTAGAAAGCATGACCTTCTACACAGAATTTCCCCTTTTGTGAATAGTACCAGGTGGAACCTAGAAGCATACAGAGCTAAAACCCAAATATCATTCCTATTTAAAAACAAAAAAGGAGCTCTTTTCTCTTTTTCATTCTGCAAAGGAAAAAAAGTCATTTTCTAGCATAAGATAGAGGAGAGCCTTCTTTCTTCAAACATCCTTTCTACTTTGCAGTCCAACTCAGCATGTTGTAAATTTGTTCACAAGAGGCTTGAATATTTTGCAATGTTCACTTTCGGTCTACAAACAAAAACATTTTCGTTTTATGACCTATGTTAAATACTGTGTGTATAAAGATAATATTTATTAGCACTTGCATAGTATCACTTTGGGTTCAAAAAACTTGAAATTAATAACTGAAGGTTAATTTAATGGGAAATCCTAACAACATTCTGTGCTTTTATCCTCCATGAAATTCTAAATGTGTGCATGTAAGAGGCTTTAAGTTCATTAACACGTCGATACTGAATGTACAATTGGTTATATTAAATAACTTCCACTGTTTGTAGTATTTAACAAGCTACTTTAGTTGTTTATTGGTCGAAAGTTCATTTCTACATACCGATCTTTCTCAGCTGCCTTTATCCTGTTGAGTGAATGTACATCATGGGATAGCCAATAGCATTATTGTTTGTAAAATGACTCATAGTTACTGTACTACCTACTGAATGTCTCTTCTCATCAAAAACAATTTCCAGAATGTTCTCTAGTTGAGAAGAAAATGGAGGCATATGTGTTCTTATAGAAAATGATTTACTTCAATCTTTGTAATCTTTTTATATTCTGACTGGGAGTCATCAGAATGCCAATGAAATAAGAAGTGGTAATCACCCATGAGTCAATTTAGATCCATCATGTTTTTGCCTTGCAGCCATGGCTTTGTGTCTGTGATTTTACGTCAAGAGGGGCTGGGGAAGAGTGTACAGAATCAGGAATGGCTTCTGCCGGCTTTTCAAAGACGTGAATTAACATGGTCTTAGGGATGAACATAGAATGTTGCTACTTTAAGAAATTGGTATAGCAAATAATTTCAGTGAAAGGAGATTAATAAAAAAAAAAAGGATTAGATACCAAAAGGAACAAAATAGAGACTGTCAGTTGATAATTGACTTTGCTAGTCCAATATGAGATGTTAAGTAATTCTTGAATTTATATTATAACCAGAAAAAGAATAGAGTAGAAAGTCCAAGGATATCTTTGAGAAATGTGGTGTGGATAGAAAATGCTTTGATAGTGTAGATATTATAAGTTTATTAAGAGATATCCTTGGCATACAGAGAACCAAACTTGAGTTCCATTTATTTGCTAACATTTTACTGTTACTTTATTAGCACTGTTTTCCTTAACATCTCAGAAATCTGCTTGGTATGTGTTTTAAAATTTTTATTTTAATCATAGTAAGTTTATTTAAAATTTTTTGTGGTGTCTTGTGTCTTAGAAAATAGTCTGACTGGGGGAAAATTTGTGATATCTTTAACATTTCAGGTCTTTTAAAC
The DNA here is from genome assembly GCA_004026885.1 of Lyroderma lyra. Classification (NCBI taxonomy): domain Eukaryota; kingdom Metazoa; phylum Chordata; class Mammalia; order Chiroptera; family Megadermatidae; genus Lyroderma; species Lyroderma lyra. The sequence continues at coordinate 414,459 of PVJL010000077.1, read as the reverse complement.
TAAATGTAAAACCTCTCACTTTAATGATTCAACTCTACTTGTAAACTCCCTGTGCAAATAACTTGGCAGATTACATGCAGAAATTTTTCTATTTGGAAATCATTTATTTAGGGTTAAGTTGGCATAGTCAAAATATGTTGTGACTCATTACAGAGATCAAAAGCCATCAATAATGCATAGTAGAGGGAGTTCCCTGGTGGTGTAGTGGCTGAAGCTTTGGCGCTGTCAACACTGCAGCCTGGGTTTGATTCCCAGCCAGGGAACTACCCACATTAAAAAAATACGTAATAATAATAATAATAATAATAATAATAATAATGCACAGTAGTCTGTTTGTTGACCCTTATTTGATTCACATAATTTTCTAGAAACTGCATTTGATTTCATACCGATGATTAATTCAGAAGTTTATTGACAAAGATAAAATCTTTAATTTTCTGATGGATTTATTTCCCTAATGGAAGAATTCTCATTGTTGATTGGGCAAACCAATGTAAGTGCCATCTGGAGACCAAGTATGAAATTCCGAATTGCACTGACTAAAAATTTCAACCTAGGTGTTTTTACTTTGGGAGCCCCTCAGTTTTTTGTTAAGTATTTTATCCTGCTAACTATGCAATTTATAGGTATGTTGGTTGTAATAGGTGTCTAGAGTCTAGCTTACTGCTAGGACTGTAAAAAGAAACAGATTGTCAATTACAAAGAGACCATATAGCTGTTTCAGATAGATTTTACACTTTAGTACTACCAAAACAGATGAATTTTGCCAAGCCGTAGAAGTATGATTCCTTATTTGTAGTATTGACAGACCCTAATACAAGTTCAAGTTCCTCTCTCAGAAGCTGTGTGACCTTAAGCAAATTATTTAACCTATCCAAGCTTCATTTTTTTCCCTCATCTATACAGCGAAATAACAAAACTTAACCTATTAAAGGTTACTGTGAGGAGTAAATTGAGATAATGTTTTAAGCACAGTACCAAATACATAGAATTATAAAGCTCAAAGATTGATAGCTGTCATCATCATCATTATTTTTTTACTTTTGTTCACGTGCTTTTGAAGTTTTCACTTGAAGATAATTGTCACCTTTTATAGTCAGCCACTATAAACTGAGCTGTGCCATATGAAATAGTACAGTTTGGGGGTTAGAAGAGTAATACAACAGAAATATTTTTAGGTAACCAGAAACTGATCTTCAGAACTAGTATGGAGGCAGAAGAGGTTTAGGTACAAAGGCTGACTAATAGTAAGTACTAAGGAGGCAATGAAGAAGAGGTCTGACAGTTAAGTGGTAAACTCATCCTAGAAAAAGTGCTACATACTTCGCTGCTGAATGAATATCACTACGGTCACCTTTGAAGTACACCCCTTGGGGAAGCTATGCACTGACGCCAGCATCTAGTCTACCTTTCAGAGCAATTGTGGAACTCTTTCTGGAATGGCCATCAGAGCTGTCATCATTTTACCCTTGATGTCCTGAATGTCACCAAAATGTCTTCCTTTCAATATTTTCTTTATCTTCGGGTAAAGAAAAAAGTCATTGGGACCACCAGATCAGGCAGGTAGGGAAGGTGTTCCGATGCAGTTACTTGTTTACTAGTTAAAAACTCCCTCACACATAGTGCCATGTGAGCATTGTCCTGAGGCAAGAGTCATGAGTTCTTGGCAAAAGTTCAGGTGGTTTACATCTAACTTCATGCAGGCTTTTCAGTACTTCCAAATAGTAAACTTGGTTGACTGTTCAGTTGGTACAAATTCAGAATGAACAATTCCTCTGATATCAAAAAAGGTTAGCAGCATCATTTGGATTCTTCATTTGGAATGACGGAAATTTTTTGGTTGTGGAGAATTCCATTGTGCACTTTGACGCTTTGTTTCATATTGGGAGGTCATATTGGTACATCCGTGTTTCATCACCAGTGATAACGGCCCAGAACATCGTCTTGCCTCTCCAAAAGGTCTTGGCAAACTTCACCTCTCCTTTGTGTTTGTTCATCAGTGAACTCCTTCAGGACCATTTTTGCACACACCTTTCTCATGCCAAGATTTTCAGTTAAGATTTTCGTAACTATTACTGTCGATATTGGTCTGCTATGCTCCTCACAGTCAGCTGATGATTCTGATGCACAATTAGATGAGTTTTTGCAATGTTTTCATTAGTTCTGCTAGTTTACTTGCCGCCCTGATCTCTCTTTATCAGTGATGCTTTCTTTTCGCCTCTGAAAAACGTTTAATGCATTTGTACACTGCTGTTTTCTTCATGGCATTATCCCCATAAACTTGGGACTAGCGTGTCCCTGATTTCACTTCCGCTCTTGCCAAGTTTAACAAGAAATTTCATGTTTGTTCATTGTTCTAATTCAAACTCCGACATTCTCACGACAGCCCACAAAAACGTGACAGTAATGAATGCCATTCAGCAAGACATGTCCACATGTCGACACGAACACAGCTGTGGGATACAGATAAACCAAGGTTATGAAACCTTTACTGAGTTGTTTGTACAGTGCTGCCAACGTAAGTGCACAGTGGTAAGCTTGTGAACTTAATTGTCAGACCTCATAGTAACAGAAGGTAAATGCCAGACCACGAGTGTGAATAAAGGTGAAGGAGGGCCTAAACTTTGGTTTACCTTGATTTTCACAATTTTAAAAAGAAAATAGTCATTTTATGAATAAATAATACATTCATGTGGTATAAAATCAGAAGGTTCAGAAGTATATACAAGGGCTTTCTGAGAAGTATCCAGCCATGTAATATGAAAAATAGAGGCATTTATGGCTGGATTTTTTCTAGACAGCCCTTGTATTAAAGGTCCCCTCCATCCCAACCCTCAGCCTCCCACTACCGAGCCTATAGACGTAACCAGTGTTGTCTGTTTTCTTTTGTGTCCTTTCAGAAAAATGCTAAGGATAAGCATCAAGTCTTGCTGACTTCTTAAATTATTATTACTCAAATGATAGAGTGCTATAACACACTACCTTTTTTTTTTCTTTTTTATAGTGTGCTTTAAGAGGTCATTCAGATCATACATAGAACATTACCATTCTTATTTCTTCTCTCCCCCTCTTCTCTTTCTCTAATTTTTCCAAAGGTACCTTCTTATTGTAAGGAACTTTACTGAAAAATTTTAGAAACTGCTTCATCTATATTTCTGTTCTGTTCTTGGCATGGAATATATATTGTATGGGTGTATTTCTGTACACTTTAATTGCGTGTGGGTTTGTGTACCCACTCCCATCTCCCCCCACCCCATCTCTAACCCTGGGCAAGCAGTAATCTGTTCTCCATTTCTGTCATTTTATCATTTAAAGAATGTTATATAAATGAAATTGTGTAGTATGTAACTTTTCAGGATTGACTTTTTGGCTTATTTCACTTGCCGTAATTCCTTTGACATTCATTCAAGTTGTTATATGAGGTGCGACAATTAAGTTCACGAACTTGCCACCATGTGCTTACGTTGGCAGCACTATACAAACAACTCGGGAAGGTTTTATAACCTTGGTATATATGTCTCACAGCTGTGTTCATGTTGATGTGTGGCAGTGTATTGCTGAGTGGCATTCATTATCATCACATGATTTTGTGTGCTGTCGTGAGAATGTCAGAGCTTGAATTAGAGCAACAAACAAACATGAAATTTCTTGTTACACTTGGCAAGAGTGGAAGTGAAATCAGAGACTTGTTAGTCCAAGTTTATGAGGATAATGCCATGAAGAAAACGGCAGTATCAAAATGGACTAAATGTTTTTCTGAGGGGAAAGAAAGCATCACTGATAAAGACCGGTCAGGGTAGCCAATAATGGCAGAACTGACCAAAACATTGCAAAAATTCATCAGATTGTGCGTCAGAAGCGCCAACTGAGAGAAGCATAACAGATCAAGTAAACATCGATAGAGAAACAGTTGCGAAAATCTTAACTGAAAATCTTGGCATGAGAAAGGTGTGTACAAAAATGGTCCCGAAGAAGCTGGCTGATGAGCACAAGCATAGGAGAGTTGAAGTTTGCCAAGACCTTTTGGAGAGGCAAGACAATGTTTTGGGCCATGTTATCACTGGTGATGAAACACAGGTGTACCAATATGACCCTGAAAAAAAGCGTGAAAGTTGCACAATGGAAGTCAGCCAATTCTCCACAACCAAAAATGTTGTCAATTTAAATTAAAAGTTAAAACAATGTTGCTAACCTTTTTTGAAATCAGAGGGATTGTTCATTCTGAATTTGTACCAACTGTACAGTCAATCAAGTTTACTATATGGAAGTGCTAAAAAGGTTGCGTGAAAACGTTAGATGAAAACTACCTGAACTTTTTGCCAAGAACTCCTGGCTCTTGCATCACGACAATGCACCAGCTCACACAGCGCTGTTTGTGAGGGAGTTTTTGACCAGTAAACATATCATTGTATTGGAATACCCTCCCTACTTCCCTGATCTGACCCCCAATGATTAAAAAGTCATTTTCTTTACCTGAGGATAAAGGAAATAAAGGCATTTTGATAACAGTTAGGACATCAACTGTAACATGACAGCTCTGATAGCCATTCCAGAAAGAGTTCCAAAATTGATTTGATGGGTGAACTAGACACTAGCATCATTGCATAGCTTCCCAGGGGGAGTATTTTGAAGGTGACCATAGTAATACACAGCAGTGAGGATGTAGCACTTTTTCTAGGATGATTTCGTGAACTTAATTGTTAGACCTTGTATGTATCAATTGTTCCTTTTTATGCTCAGTAGCATTCCATCCCATTCTCTTTTATAGCTGCAGAATATGTTATTTTATGTCTTTACCATACTTTAATTTACCTCGTCTCTACTAATGGATATTCATGCTGTCTTTTATAAATTGTGAATTTCATATATATCATCATGCTGCCACTTCCTGTGCTTGCCTAATTTCTAGCAATGAAGGAACACCATTAATCGCATGCTTTACTTAGATATCCTTAGATGGTGACAGGTGCTTAAGAACCAGCACAGCATAGTGGTGAACTATCAAGACAGATGACAGTAATGAAATGACAAAGGCAGATCTTTCCTGGTAAATCCTGCATGATAGGATTCTGACAAAGCAAAGAACCATGGTGTGTCTTAGAGAGCCAGAGTGGCCAGAGATTGATGGTTCCTTGGAACAAACATGAGTGAGAGTTAAGATCTTGGGCCATGGAGTTCCCTGATGGTGTAGTGGCTTAAGGCTTCAGCACTGGCGCTGTCAGCGCTGCGGCCAGGGTTCAATTCCCAGCCAGGGAGCCACCCACATACCAAAAAGCAAAAAAAAAAAAAAAAAAAAAAAAAAGATCTTGGGCCACAGGCCTCTGTACCAGGATATTTAGGCACCAGCGCCTCACTGACTGATCTGATCTCAGTTCTCAGGCTCCATTGCTCTCACATTAGACTATAGTCAAGAAGCATCCTTGTGACTGGGGCTGAGCTTTTGCAGTTGTGAACAGCCCTCTCTGCCTGCCGGTAGGTTCTTGAATCTATGAGCCTATGAAGAGTTTGTAGATGAATGGTTTACTATGTAGGGAAAGATTTGACTTATACTTGAAAAGCTTGAACTTTGTATGAAATACATTCTTGGTTTTGGCAATATTGATCTAGATTGCAGATCCCATTCCTATGATACTTGAAGAATTGAAATAATCTTTTTCACTGTGACTTGAAATCCTATTCTCAGTTCTGTTATTTCTGACAGTGAGTTTCTGTTTCTCAACTAGGTGTGTCTAATGGTTATTTCTTTTATAGCATCTAGCTCAGTGCATGACTTATATATCTGTAGAGTGAATAGAGGGGATGTCTCCCATCTGTTGCAGTGGTCACACACTCATTCAGAGTCAGACGGGTAATAGATGAGCCAGAAGGAGGGTGGAGACTGGCGAACTAGAGAACAAGGTAGGTCTAATGAAGGAAAAGGCAGCACCTGCTCAGCCATAGCAGATTTTGGCCATGTAGCAATGTGGGTCTTATGATGCCACATTTTCTGGGTTTTTAAGAAGAGTAAGAAATCTGGATTTTTGTGTGAGATCTTGACTATTTCAGCACTAGGAACTTTTTTTTGTTGTTTTGCTTTGTTTTTTGTTTGGTTTGCTGGCTTTTTGTAAGTGACTGGGCTCATAGAGCCAGCTTGCCATTTCAGACTTGATGGCTGCCAGTTTGAAACTGTTGATGTTTAGGGAAGAGATTGGCGAGAACTTAGAATAGAGAAAATCATTCATGCATTGCTGTTCACATAGCTTATGGAAATAATTTTGTGTCCTGTAATTTGTAATTTCTTATGTAACTAGCCAATTTGCTTTAGCTCCACTGACAGGCACCTTACCTACTTCACTTGGAAGTTCCCCATCACCCACCATATTGAGGACAAACTCATCAACTTGGCAATGAAGTCTGTCAATAACATGATCCCAACTACTTCTTCATTTTCCCCTTCCACTTTTCTTACCACACATATACTATGCTGCAGACTCACTGTGTGACTTACTGTTTCCTCAGTACTTCCTCCAGTTTCCTATTTTTCTGCCTCCTTGTTATCTCATCTTTAGAAATTCTGACTGTCCTAAGGCCCAACTCACATTCTGCCTTTTCCCTGAATCTCTTCCTGATCTGTCTTGCTCGCTTTTCCCAGTTCCCCAAGGGGCTTTGCAGAGTAACATACACTTGTCTATACTCTCAAATGCAAGCTCTTAGATGTTAACAACTGTGTTTTATTCACCTTCAATCCTTGTAACACAATATGCAATACCTATTGTATGTAGTTTGCGTTCAACAAGTATATTTGGAATTGATGACATGGTAAATTTTAAACATAAAATTAATTCATATAGGTCTATGTGTAATGTGTAATGCATAAAACTCCAGTTCATGCGTTTGCTTTTTTAACTGCCTCTGTATCTTCTCTTCATGGCATATCCATAAGTATTATATAAACCAGGCATCACAAATTTAAATGCCTGCTGTGGACGGGAAGATAATGGAGAGAACTGGCCGATAATTTTATAATGGTTTAAGTTACGAGTATATTCTTTCATCAGAAGCACACTTTGCTTACAAATTAGACATGTAGGAATGTTCTTCATTCTCATGGAAAAATATTTCCTTTCTCATTTTTCTTGAAACAGTTGACAATCTATGTATCTTTAATTTTCCCACTTTTGGTAGAAATGTAAGTATTAATTAATTTTCTCCTTAATTCTGTTGAGAGAAAAACAACAGTGAAAGCAGAATGACCATGGCAACTGACTCAGCCTCAGAGTTGCAGAGCAGTAGAGCATGGTGGAGACCAGGATGAGGCAGAGTACTGACCCTATCTCAGTTGAGACAGTTCTTCTCCAGCCAATGATTGCCATGAGGCAAGGTTGACCTAGTGTTACCAGATGAAGATAAGGTAGAATCTGGATTTTAATGTAAAACAGTCTTTTGGGAGTACTATGGGAACAATAGTAGAAGTGAAATCACATCTGGAGACCACATATTACCTACAGGCCATCATTTTGAGACTCTGGCATGTACCATAAAGGATGGTAACAATTATTGCAAAGAAGGTATCCATAGGAGTGGAAACATCAGGTTATATAGATTGTATATAAATATTTTGACTAGCACCTTTTAACTCATTTTTGAAATGAATGATTCTGTTTTCATTGAGCCAGATGGCAAAACATGTATAATGTACTGACGTTGAATTGTCGGTGGGTTTATTTTTGTCCACTGCTTGCTTTCACGTGGAAGCATATATATTATCCCCTCCTTGGGGTGACCTGCTTCCAGTGCCTCCATTTACCAAGATGCAGGTAAGCACCTGTTTGTAATCAATTAAATAGTGGTCACACACCTCTCTCAGGGAAAGAAGACACCAAGAATTCCCTTTGGTTAAGTGGAGCAGCAGCTGAGCAAGTGACACCTGATGCAAATTTGACCAGACTATTCTGCTCTTGACTCTCCATTGCTTTCTACTAACTTCCACTGGGGAAAGAGGATGCATGTCATTTAAGCTGCTTTGTTGGCACCTGCCACTGTCAAGGTGGGTATACTTTTGCTGTGTTTGGTTTCTTAAAGTATGTTTTTGAGCATTACCTTTTCCAAATTCATTTTGGCTATAAAATAGGAATTCAAAATTAAAATATTACAGATAATACTACAAATCCCCATTGAGCAACAAAACATCTTAGAGATAATAATTACTGTTATCATCTTGGAATGTGGCTTTCCAAACCTTTTCTGTGCATTTATAAACATATATTTACCTATAAGGATATAGTTTCATTGTTTTTTGTATGAGTGATATTCTTTACATGTTCTGCAGACCTACTGTGCCTGTGTGTATGTTTATACACACACACACACACATAAATATATATATATATGTATACATACACATGTGTACATATATATTCTGTGATTTTATATATATATATATATATATATATATATATATATATAACATTATTTTCCCTTACTTGTGACAGTTTTCCTCTGTCATAACAATGTTTCATTTAATATCCTTGTAAATATTTCTTTTGGGCATATTTTCAAATTTTCTGAGGAAAATACAGAAGAATTGAATTACTAGACCATAGGGAAACAACTTATCCTTTTATGCCCTCCTCATAATTATCTGTATGTGTGTTTTAGAGACAGTCCTAACTTAATGTCCAAGGTATCAAAAATTCTTTTCTTGTATTTTAAAATTCAGGTTTTATAATCTGCTCTCATTTGAATTAATCCCTTTAAAGCAATTTGGAATTGAAATAGATGAGCAAAACAGGTTCTAAGTATAGCCATACTTCAAAACTAGTAAGCTTTTGGGAATAGGTGCTATGTTTCAATGGTGGGGAAATTGAATTGCCAATTGAGAAGATAAGCTCCCTTATTCATGAGTTCTTTTTTTCCAAGTCTTTCTCTGCTCCTTTTGGAATTAATGACAACTGGATCCACAGATGCTGTGAAAGTATTTTCTCACATCACATCAACTTTAATACTACTTTGAATAATTGTGGGAAATACAGGTTTTGATACTGTACCCTTTTCAAAAAAATTAGTGAAAACTGGAATACTCAGTTTTCTTGAGAGGATCTAGTTCATTTAAGTATTAAAACTTGTATTAAAATAATATTCTTTACAGAAATTACTAATATCAGAAATGAGAGGACATCATTACAGATCTCATGGATATTAAAAGGATAACAAAGGAATACTATGAATAACTCTTTGCCCACAAATTTGATAACCTAAATGAAGTAGACCAATTACTTGAAAGACACAATCTGCTAAAACTCATATAAGAAAAATAGACAATTGTAATAGTCTATATCTGTGAAAGAAACATAATCAATAATCACTAACCTTCCAAAAGAGAGAGCACTAGGCTCAGGTGAGTTCACTGGGAATTCTCCCAAACATTTGAGGAAGAAATTATACCAGTTCTCCATGATTTCTTCCAGAAGATAGAAGCAGAAGGAATACATCCCAACTCATACTATAAGGCCAGAATTATCTTAATATCAAAAGTAAAGATATTAACAAGAAAAGAAAACTACAGACTACAGATCTCTCATGAACATAAATGCAAAAATTCTCAACAAAATATTAGCCAATCAAATCCAACAATGTATAAAAACAATTATACACTGTGACTAAGTGGGATTTATCCCACGTATGCAAGGCTGGTTCAACCTTGTCAATGTAATCTATCACATCTGGCTAAAGGAAAATCACATGGTCACAAAGAAGAAGCATTTGACAGACTCCAACACCCACTCATCATAAATCCCTCAGTAAACTAGGAATAAAAGGGAACTTTCTCAATAAAGAATATCTACAAAAAACTTACAACTAACTTATTTCATCATACTTAATAGTGAAAAGACTTGAAGCTTTCCCACTGACATCAGGAACGAGGCAAGGGTGTCCCCTTTCACCATTGCTTTTCACCATCATATTGCAAGTCTTAGCTAATGCCCTAGGACAAGTACAGTAAACAGGTATACATGTTGGGAAGGAAGAAATAAAAACTGTCTTTGTTCACAGAAGAACAAACCCCTGGAACTAATAGCAATTGTAGCAAGGTTTCAGGATGCAAGGTTAATATATATATAAGTCAATTGCTTTCCTATGTACCAGCAATAAACAAGTGGAACAACAATTTAAAGTTTTGTGAATGTGGTCTCTTGAAATACAGTACTGTACTTAACCTTGTAATGATGTGAGATGATACAATATCTACATGCTGACATGAAGTAAACAATGCACTATTTAAAATTTATGACTTGTTTATTTCTGGAATTTTCTATTTAACATTTATATTCAGTTGACTGCTAGTAACTGAAACTAACTGCACAAAGCAAAACCATGGGTGAAGGAGGACTACTGTACATAGGTATACAACTAACAAGATATGTACAAGATCTATATAAGGAAAACTACAAAACTCTGATGAATGGAATCAAGAAACTAAATAAATGCAAAGATAGCCCATGTTGATGGATAGAAGACTCAATATTGTCAGATATCATTTTTTTTCCAAATTGATCGGTAGATTCAATGCAATCCCAGTCTAAATCCCATCAAGGTTTGTTTTGGGGGGTTGGTTGGTTGGTTGTTTTTGTGGATGTCTGACAAACTGGTTCTAAAGTTTATATGGAGACACAAAAAACACAGAATAATCAACACAATATTGAAGAAAATCAAAAATGACAGATCGACACTACTTGACTTCAAGACTTACTATAGAGCTATAGTAATCAAGACAGTGTGGTATTGGTAAAAGAACAGACAAAAATAAATAAATGAATCAGAATTGAGAACCCAAAATAGTCCTACATAAATATATAATCAGCTTATTTTTGGCAAAGGAACAAAAGCAATACAGTGGAGCAAAGATAGTAGTCTCATCAAATAATGCTAGAACAACTGGACATTGACATTTGAAGTGAATCTAGATACAGACCTTAACACTCATCACAAAAAAAAATTAATTGGATCACAGACTTAAATGTAAAACAAAAAACTCTAAAAAAAAACTTCGAGAAGATAACTTAGAAGAAAATGTAGATGATTTTGGGTTTGGCAATGACATTTTAGGTAATCAGAGGCACAAACCATGAAAGAAAGAATTGATAGGTTGGACTTAATTCAAATTTAAAATTCCGATCTGCGAAAGATACTGTCAAGAGAATAAAAAGAAATAAAAAGACAAGCTATGGACTGGGAGAAAATATTTGAGAAACACATATTTCATAAAGGACTATTATCCAAAATATTAAAAGAACTCTTGAAACTCAAAAATAAGAAAACACCCCAATTTAAAAATGGGCCCAAGACCTTACCAAAGATGACAGCTAAGCATATGAGAGATGTTTCACATAACATGTCTTCAGAAAAAATGCAAATTAAAACAAGATACTACTCTATACCTATTAGAATGGCCAAAATCCAGAACACCGTCAATATCAAATGCTGACAAGAACAGGAACTCTCAATCATCATTTTAAAAGACAGTTTGGCAGTTTCTTGCAAAGGAAAACATACAATCCAGCAGTCACACTCCTTGGTATTTACCCAAAGGAGTTGAAAACTGTGGCCACGGAACAGTGTGCACATGGATGTTCAGAGCAGCTCGATTCATAATTGCCCAAAATTGGAAGCAACAAAATACCCTTCAGAAGGTGAATGGATAAACTGTGGTGCATCCAAACAATGGAATATTACTCAGCACTAGAAAGAAATTAGCCATCAAGCCATCAAAACACACGGAGGAAACTTAATTGTATTGGGTTGGCCAAAGAATAATTGTATTTTATGCTAATAGATGGACATGCATGAATAAAGGCATTGATTGAATCCAATCAGGGTTTAACAACGTGAGAAATTCCTGAGAATCTTAACATATTGAAATTGAATGTTGAAAACCATTTAGCACAACTGTGATGCATTAGTAAGCTTAATATTTGGGTACCACATGAACTCAATGTGCATATTGAACTCACTAAGCATATTACCACCTGTCATTCACTCTTGAAACATGAACAAATCAATCCATTTTTGAAGTGTGTGAAAACAGGCAATGAAAACTGGATTATTTACAACAATGTTGAGTGAAAAAGATTGTGGAGCACACATGATGATCCTGCTCAAAGCACTTCAAAAGCAGATATTCACTAAAGACAGGTTATGCTGTCAATTTGGTGGGATTTCACAGGTATTGTGTATTTTGAGCTGCTTCCCAGGAGCCAAACGATTAATTTGGATGTATACTGGAATTGTTGAATCACAAAGGTTTTGTCTTCTACCACAATAACGCTAGACCACATACAGGTTTGGTCATTCATCAAAAGTTGTTGGAGTTTGGCTGGGATGTTTATCACACCCACCGTATTCACCAGACATTGCACCATCAGATTACCATTTATTTCGTTCTTTGCAAAATGCCTTGAATGGTAAAACATTTACCATTAATAAAGATATCAAATTGTTCTTGGGATGGTTTTTTGCTGAAAAAGATAGAAATTTTTTTTAACATGGAATCATGAAGTGGCCTGAAAGATGGCAAAAGATAATTGAACAAAATGGACAATACATTGTTGAATAAAGTGTTTGTTTTCCATAAAAAAATCACCCTTCATTTACTCAACCAAAAAATGCAATTAACTTTTTGACTAACCCAACAAAATACATGGAAAAACGTACTAATAATTGTATATTACTAAATGAAAGAAGCCAGTCAGAAAATGCTACACACTGTATGATTTTAACTATATGACATTCCGGAAAAAGTGAAACTATAACAGTAGAGATTAGTGGCTACCAGGGTTTAGTGGAAAGGGAGGGATTTTTAAGGCAGTGAAACTATCCTGTATGGTATATAATGGTGGATATACATTGTTACTCTTGTCCAAACCCATAAAATGTACAACAATAAAAGTAAACCCTAATGAAGACTGGATTTGAGAGATGCTGATGTTATCATGTAGGTTCATCAGTTGTGGTAAGTGTACCACTCTGGCGGGGCTGTTGATAATGGGGGAGGCTGTGCTTATTTATATAGAGGCAGGTCCTATGGGGCATCTCTGTACCCTTCCATTTCATTTTGCTGTGAACCCAACATAGCTCTCTCTCTCTCACACACACACACACACACACAGAGCATACTTTGAGGATATTGTTTTTCATATGAGCCTACTGCATTCACTAGATATGAATCAGAATGTTGGTAAGGCCTCGACAAGATCTGAAATGCATTCCCAAAGTTTATTGCCAGGGAAGCGTATTGGCAGTGGAGGCCCAGCCCCCCAGACTGGTAGGGTTCTAGTTGAATAACTCTTTTAAGCACTCAAACATATTATTACTATTTTCTTTATGCATTTTTGGAAAAATGATGAAATGTGAAAAGCACTTCATGTGAAGAGTAATGTTCTGAAGATTGTGTAGTTATCAAACTTTGCATAGAAGAATTACCTGGCATACTGTTAAAACTCCCAGAGCTCAGGCTCCAACCTCATAGCACTTAAATCAGAATCTAGAGGTGGGACTCAGGCATCAGTAATTTTAAACCCCACCAGGTAGTTCAGTGTGAAGCCAAGTTGAGAACCGGTAGGCCAAAGGAGATTTTAAATTTTATTTCATCTCCATCTGAAAATAGGTTCATTAATCACAGTTTCCAAAGACGCTGGTATGTTTGTAATTTTGCAGGCGTGGAAGATGTTGAAGGTTTTGGAGGGATAATTGTTAATAACAAACTTCTGAAGTGCAAAATAAAACCCACCCAGCCTGAAAGAGTTAATGCAGTTTCCAAAGGTGCTGGATAGCCAAGGAACAGCTTAGGCACAGGGAGAATCTGGGTTATTGGGAGCAATAAAGCCAAGATTTAAAATGTTTTTTTAATCTAAAACATACACAAGTAATTGCCCCGGGCCTGAAAACAAGGCAAAACCTTTGCAGTGTGGTAAAGGTTCCTAACGATCGATAGAAATGTGTTGTGATACAATGTTATTTAAACTTAAAAGTTTAGAGGAGAAATCTGATTTGTGGAGGCGGTTGTAGTTGGGAAAAGTGCAGTGGCAGGTAGGACAAATTATTTTTCTGTGACTTCTCTTTTCTGATTCCCGGGGATGCAGAACTGGCAAATAGTTGTGATTATCTGTCTACTCAGAACATAACTAAACAAATCCTAACGAAATTTGCTATTTAATCAATAAGCTAGAGTGTACCTTACTAAATTAATCTGCTTTGGTATATAAAGTAATTAGATACTTGTGGTTTAATGTGCCCTTACAGAAGCATTCTAATCTATGGTGATGTAGACTTTTTGCTTCTTCCTTGGGGGACATCATTCCTTCACTAGAACTCTTTCTTAGAGATTCTGATTCTACATGTTGTAACTTTTTATTTTAACGTAACTGTAGATTCATAGCAAGTTGAAAAAAATGTACAGAGAAGTCCTTGTGCATCCTTCACCCGGCCTTCCTATGGTGACGTCTTTGTATCAAACCCAAGAAGTTGTCATTGGCATTCCCCAGGGCTTACTCAGACTTCGCTGGTTTTACAAGCACTCAAGTATGTGTGTGTGGTTCTGTGCAATTTTACTATGTGTAACCACCACCACCAAGATACAGTATTTCATGTGGGGTTTTGAAGAACTGTTAAGGGGTATGGAATGAGTCCTTTTGCTTGTAGCCTCATTACCAACTTGAGTTCAGGACTTTGTATTGTTGGGGACTGCCACTCTGAGGAGGTAGGTGGCATAGCTTTTGCAACTTAAAGTGGCATTTTAGTCTTTTTTTCCTGGGATCATCATTAAAGGTGTATTTGCCAATAACTATGTTTTGAGGGGGTAAAACATGGTCACTATTCGAAGCAAGTGAAATAAGTATATGTACCCCAAAGTGTAATAAAAGTCTTACTGATCTTCATTTTGGGAGCAAATCCACCAATTCTGGCACAACAGCAATGGACTGAAAGCTAGGAAATTCTTTTTCTGTCAAGTTTTAGAACATTTGAGACTTGCTCAATAGACAGGGCCTCTATCTAGTGGTTATCTAGTTCCTGAAACAGTAAGAAGACTGTCAACCTCCCAGAGAAATGCCCTGAAAGGTTTGAAGTGAGTAGGCATGATTCCATAATAAAGAAAAGGATACTGTCACTTGATACCATATTCTAAGCATTGTCAACATGTTAAACTCTACCTCACTTACATTTTTAGGTAACTACTGTCTCCAGAACTTAAGGATGCATAATCATATCTACCATTCACATAACACGAGGATTTTAATTACCATTGCACATAGCATATAAAAACTAAGCTGTTTAGGAATGTGAATTCAGTGTTATTAAGCTTTCTGTTCCCAGGATTTGCTGCTAAATCTACAATCTAGCAAAATTGTAAGTGTGTTCTGTTATACTACATGCACCCCGCTGTCTTCCTTAGAAACTTATTTCTGACACTATTTTTGGCAACAGTTCTATAGGTGAGAAGAGTTCTGGAGTTGTTCTGATTGGTCCAGAGTCAATAAGCTCAGCCCTGATGAAGTCATGGGATGTGTAGAGACAAATGAAGTGTAGACACCAAGATAGTAATCTTGAGCAAAAGCAGCTTTGGGATATTTGTAAAGAATACGTTTTGCCAGATGTATTTATGATTTGTTGTTGTTGTTGTTAATAAAGTGAAAATTCAGTAAAGGATCAAATGATAATCCCATTGTCTCATAAAGCCTGATTTGAAAAAGTTCATTTATTTAGAAACAGAGTAGCCAAAAAACATTTAGAATCTTAGATATTCTGAAAAAGGTAATCACCAACCCACTGATGAAACAGCAGAGGAGGAAGATGATCAACATTAATGATTATAAAATGAAAAGCAGAAAAGAGGCCAGATTATTTTCAATTAAAAAGTAAGCTTTATCTTTATGGAAATGTAACCCTGAATGTTGTTTTTAAATGGTAGAAGAAAACCAGGGTTGTGTCAGTATACCAGTATGCTTCCCCCTCCACACCCACCCAGTCAAGAAAGCAACCAACCATCCTCTTTTAACAAGTGGAACAACTACAATGATGTTTTGACAAAAGCAGGTCAGTGTTTTAGCAACCAACTAACAAATAACAATAATAGTTATGTCATATGTCAAATAAACATGTCAACATAGAGCGATTATAATGAATGAAGGAATGCATATAGAATTTATAGCACAAGGCTTTTTTTAGCTGGGTGTTACCTCAAAATATTTACATAGCAGTTTAAAGCTAAGTTTTATACTGTCATCAGAGGTATTAGTGCATGTTACTTCATGGTTATAGTAACCATGCTTTATATCGGTGATGTTATACATCAATGCCATTCTTAAGCTAATAAATTGTTTTGCACTGTAAATAAGTACAAATTCATGACTTTGCAAATAGTTTATGACTGCTGAGTAGTAACATAGCTGACACATCCTGACCACCTGTGCATTAGAGTTTGCTGAGAGTTTCACATGTATTGTCTAAATCTTAGAACAGTACTATGAGGTAGGTACTATTTTTATTACCTCTATTTTACAGGTGAGAAAGCTGAGGCCAAGAGTGAGTAACTAGCAGAGATCCACAGCTGGTAGGTGCTTGAACCAAGACGAAAGCATGCTTTCCAGAGCTCATGCACTTAACCACTAAATACTCAGGAAAAGTATTGGTTAAAGGGGAAAGGGAAGAGGGGATTGGGGGCAGCAGGTCAGATCCCTGAGGATAAAGTGGGGAGAAGGTGAGGGTGGAGGCAACATTCTTGTGTAAGGCTAAATTTCCAGGCCAGAAGCAGTAATATTCAAGGAAATAGGGGAATCTGAGCAACAGAAATCAGTAAACAGGGTGAGAAGAAGCTTTTTCTAAGGGAAGACTAGGACATGATGTTTGAGGGGTGACTCCAGAAACTGGAGATGGCAAAACAAAAATTTGTGAGTGTGAAGGGGTGAGATTGTGAGAAAACAACTTCAAAAGACATTCGGAAGAGAAGGCAGACGCCTCAGTGAGTAGTTGGATGTGCGAATAGTGTGGTTTGGGACAGAGGTTCCTCTACCATTTCCTTTGTCATTGTCTATCCCTGCCCTGACATTTCATCAGACCCCTTCCTCCTCTAAAGGCAACGTCCGTGGTTGCAGGGAGATTAATATGACTGAGCATTCAACTCCTGGGCACTTAGTTATATACTGTTTAGGTTTGTGTAGTCGGAAAGACCTTTTTCTTGGTCTATAGGAATTGTCTACCCCAGAAAGTACTCTTTTCATGAATTATCTTTGTCACAGGTGTAGATACCACGATCTACCCCAGAGATCAGCATGCATTACTAATACTGTCAAATAGGTAATCAGAGCTCATTCTTTCCAGTATTGCGTATACTTAAATCTCACCAAGAATATGTTTATGCTCTGGTTACATACATTTACCATGTTGTCACAAGCTTATCCCCCAAAAAACATCAAGCCCTGAAGCAGTTGTTAAAAACTAGAGCATTTTCAAATTCAAATGTGCATAATTTAATCATCAGCCTGATAGAACATATTATACATTAGCCAATGTGTTCTTTATCTTTTCCACCCATCACTATTTCATTATCTTTTCTGATTCTTCTCAGTCCTGAGAAAATGATCTTGCACTATGTGAAGTTATACAGATACCTAATAGAGTTTGTGTACAATCATCAAAGGATTTTTAAATTTCGATTTTCTTTTGAATGCATGCTCAAACTACTTGATCTTCAGAGAAAAGGGTCAAAACTATAGAGGAAAGCTAGAATCAAAGATCATGACAGTTTACAATATATAGAACCTCATCCAAGAAACTTGTTTGCAATATTTTAGCTAATTTCGTAAAGATTTTATAAAGGCACATGTAATTTATGGAAGTCTTATTTTAAATTTTTTCTGAGGATTCTGTATTTTGTCATTGAAAACAAAGACAGTTTTTTAAAAGTGGGCCTGTGGACCTACATACAGTGATGGGGCTGTGTTTATTAAAGAGCACTGCCATTTCTGCTTTGCCTTTTTTCTGATGGAAGGAAGTGGGTCTGGCACCCCCTTTCCCCCCAGGAGATGCCTTGAGCCTCTTCATTGTATGAATCAGTTTGGAACTATGTATATTATATGAAGCCATGTTTGAAATAAGGTTCCTAATAAACCTTTTCCTGCATGGAATGCCAGTTAACTGCCTGTTTTAATCGATAATTAGGCATTGACTCCTCAATAGTGCCATCATCATAAACCACAGTCCAGGTGCTCCTGTCCACCACTGATGTATTAGATAGTTGTGCAGTATTCGACCAGACTCTGAACACGTCTAATTTGGGAGAGAATGGTGCCCACATATACCTTAATGGAAAGAATGACCAGACCTTGGCAATGTTATGGCTGCTAAAAGAACAATAACCAGTTCAGCGCACACTCAGGATGTGTTCCCAACAGAAAAATAGAATGCTTTGTAGAAACAGAAAACTATAATAAAATCGACTTCTGTTGGCAGAGCATATATATTTATACATTCTTCTGTGTTTAGCTCAGTGGTTAGAGAACAGTTCCTGGACAGACTGCAAGACACAAATGTTTTCAATTGGAGCTTGTACATTTCATCTAATTGGTCTCCGGGACAAGGTTCACTACCCTGGAGGTGTCTTGGCTCGGTCCTTCAAACACACTAATGAATTTCAGGTTTGGGACAGAAAACGGCTGCTCCATATCAGACAAGCATATGAACTTGGAATGTTTCCCACGAATGTCTTAAATAGCTATGTCATATCACTCTGGATAGCGGGTTCTCCTGCTCTCTGATTGCACTTGCTTGGTTCTCAGTGCTTGCCTGCTTTTAAAACCTAGATTTGGTAGATTTCTCCATTTTTGTAAAGAGGACATTATGGGAGAAAATAGGACAAAGATCATCTGAATACAGTTGGCTGTATTGAAGAACACTTAAAAATAACCTTAAAACAAACTGAGGAGATTGGCATGGGCTGAGTCTGTTTTGTTTTTCTTCTCAGCTGTCTGAAGTAAGAAAATTCAAATGAAAGTCACCTTTCATACCTTTTCATGTTGATGCATCTAGCAGTTGTTTAGGGATTTTACCTCATCTGATCCAGCCCACCCAAAAAGTGAAGGAAGTGGGGTATTTGACTATGGAATCTTATTTTATATAGATGGGAAAGGAATAAGCTAATAAAGTCACAGACACCCCTAATCAGAATGCCAGAGCCGGAGCTGTGTGCCCTCACCGCAGCCTGCACACCTTTGGCAGTGCTTCCAGAGACTTGATTCTGACTATCTTAGAGGACAGACACAGTTACTCAACTTGGCAACTGTGCTGCCTATATCCTCAGAGTGAGTCATAATTTGTGTTGGGCCCGTAGTGGGGAAATGTTGATTTCATGAATGCCTTTATCTGTGAAAGGTTGATTGTGAGCTGTAACTGCCTTATGAAGTGAGAGACTTTCTGTTTCCGTGTATGATGCTGTATTTGTTCTATTTATGCCATTCATCACATGAGAGGCTGTACAGAGCTGCGCAAGTCTCCGGTCTGGGCCTCAGTTTCCTTCTTCCTAACTGAAGCATGATCAAAGGCCCTTTCTAGCTTTCACCTTCTGAAGTTTAGCTGCTTCTGCACATAGGAGGTTAGGGCATCAGTTGTGTTGGTCAGCTGGTGACCCTTTGGGTCATTCAGCTGATTAAACTCTTCCAGCAGATGAATGTGAATGAACAGCAACACTCAAGTCCTACAGAAAGTTTGTGTTCGGCTTGCTGGAATGATCAGTGCAAATGTTGGGTGATGATGCACTTCTAAGTGCTAGGCAGGGGTTGTCAGATGATAGCGCCCCCTGGGTGCTGGAGGCTTACTGGGGCGGTGACCTGTTTAAGATCATGACAAGCAGCATGAGGTGGTCTAGATACAGCCTGGCATCAGAAGGTCTTGGGCTCCTGTACACTCCTGACCATCCTTACCAACCCACATGCCCTAGCCTTGTACTTTGGCGAGTTACCTCACTGTTCTAAAACTTCTGTCTGGTTATTTTTTAAATAAGGATAATACCCACTTGTTAAAGACAATATATTTGCAAGTGTCTAGCAAATAGGTGGAACTTGATAAATAGGTAACTACAACCAGCAATTTAGAAAAAAATTAAACAAAAAGCAAAGAAATGACATAACCTTATCTGAAAGCAAGGGGGCAGGGCACTACTGACATTTGTGTCATGAGTAGCATTTGGTACTTTAGGACTTTATCTTTTAATCCTCACAGCCCCGTTTTACAGATGCAGAGAATCCCTGCAAGTTCCCAGGGTCACAACCCTTGGAAACGGTGGAGTGGAAACTTAAATCTGATTCCAAAATACTATTGTGTTCCTTTTACAACACACTACCAACGTACTGTTACACTTGGTTGATACATTTTATATTAAGGTTAAACTTCTGATGATTCTGGAATAGGGAATAAATGGGTAGAAATGGTACTAGTTCCTACTGGGGGGTTATCCTTGTGCCTTTTTAGATGACCGCAGCTGGACCGACTGCCATGTAGGACACACCAAGCAGACCCTGGCCAGTCGCTCCTCACCGGGCGGGATTTTCATTCCGAAACTGCTCCTGGGTGTAGCCGGAAGATTTGAATATCTCTGGGATGTCACTGTCCAGTTTCGAAATAATTTTATAAATGGGTTTCTTCCAGGAAGGATCTGAGTCTTTCCCCGTGGAGACAGCCCTGAAGAACTCCTGTAATGTCAAGCTGGCGATTTCCAGGAAGCAATCTGGGACCTGTATCCCCAAACAGACCCGCAAGGAAGAAAAGACATGAGGCTGAGGAGCTCTGACGCTGTGCAGACTTCACTGCCTGAGGCTGCCTGTTCCTTGGGTCGCAGGCTGATAAAAGCAGCCTGTTTACTGGCCCCCCACTTTTGCAGCCCTAGGAATCCCCTGCTCCCTCGTCAAATACAAATCTTAAAATGAGGGTACCAATGAGGCAGATGTGGGAGAAAGCACATCACGGACACGCCCCATCACGGACACGCCTGACCCACGGTGACGCTTTCAGTGGGACACTCTGACTCTGAAATTAAATCTGTGGTTCAAAGAGGTTTTTAGCATTCTTTTCCTTAGTGCCTAATGTGGAAGAGAATGTCCCTACTGTGACTTGTACCTCATCCCACCAGCTTTTGGGGCTGAATCCAAAGGACTTGGAATCGTTCCTGCTTCCATGGCCAACCATGAGGTTGAGGGGGGGCTATAGAATTCTGGTCCAGGACCTCACCCAGACTGGCACCATAATCAGTGGGGCATCCCACAGGTCCTCCAGACCCAGCCTGGCCCAGGGCTGGCCACCACTGCATGCCAAATGACCACCCCCCACGTGGAAAGATGTGGCAGCACTGCCCCTCCCACGAGTCCTAAACCCACAGGCTCAGAGAGGAGGCAGGGTCCATGTTCCCCACAGGTAGGCTTAGGCTCCCAAACACATTCGGATGGAGCATCTGAGTGGTGGGTGCCAGCAGTTGTTCCCTTTCTTGGAGGTATCAGTAAACTGCTTGCTGTGATCACAAGCGAGAAAGCCAGGAAGAGGCAAGGTAGTCAGTGACCAGACACACCTGGCACCTGCAGAACAAGATGCCAGACTAACAGAGCTGTCAGCTGCACACAAGGAAACACGTGTCTGGATTCAGAGTTTTCTCCAATAACACATAGACCACTTGCTCACCCTTCGCTGATGCTTTACCTCTGAGGTGCCACCAGTGTGCCTTCGTAGAGATCCCCAAGGGACTGAGCAGCTGGAATATTGTTTATTCATTATTTCCAGAAAGGATTTGAGATGACTTGCTATGGAAAACCCACAAATAAAACTCTTCAAATGGTGAGAATAAAGATTAAGAACCAAATGATGAACAGAAATTGTAGTAAAAAAAAAAAAAATTTAGACTGAGACTGGGTACTGCAGCTGAGCCCAGCATTGAGCCCCAGGCCTCCTGGCACTAAGGCAAAAAAGTCAACAAGTTATGTAACTTGATTATTGCAGAGGATTAAGTCTAACGTGGCCTAACACCTGGCAGACCTCCCCTTAGGTTTCAGAATGAAGACTGCCTATATGTTCAGTTTGCAGCATCCACCTGCTGCCCAAGAGAAGGTGTTGTACCTCTAATCTTTGGGGATGGTGCAGAGATTGGCCCCAGGCTGCCCTGGCTCCCAGTGACTCAAGGACAGACACAGAAGGGGATCTTTTCTAAAGCTCCAGTCACACGTGGAGCACACTCATCACATCATGGGACCCAAGTACGTGTCTTACCTCAAAGTCATTGCCCTTGTTATAGTGCATATTGAGAGCTCGAAAAAGTTCTGAGTCGCGGAGAACCACCAGCATTTTGGGATTTGTGACACCATCTGAAATCGCTTGCCGGGCAAATTTCTCCATTTGGATGTAGTAGAACTCACGAAAGTTGCTGAACCACTTGATCATCTGGGAGGTAATGCAGCGGTTGAACTGTGCAAACAATGGAATCCATCAAGTCAGACGGTTACCATCAGTTCAACACAGAGGTGAACGAAAACGGCTTCGGCCTTGAAAAGGGCTGGCTGCCTTTGAAAAAGCCAGAGCTGTTTTCTAAGCTCATTCAGTTATACACAGAACAATCTGAATTAGCTATGTAGTGCCCGTGACAAGTAAATGTTTTTTGATATGCTAGAGTTTTGAAGGTTTTTCACCCATGGAAAGCTTGCCACGGTGTCTAGGCATGACTTTGGGAGGGTCCAGGGTCAAGGCCAGTGTGGTACCAGCTTCTCCTGCACCCAGGCAGATTTCCTGGCAGCCCCTGAGCCTTCTGCCAGGTAAAGGGCCAAGGGAAAGGGTGAGGGTGTAGGTCAGAGAGCAGTTCATCAGCAACTTGGAGTTGCAGATTGAATCAAACTCAGAGCCCTGTGTGGGATCAACCAAGCAACTGAATATGAGGGAGAGACGTGAGAGAGGCCTGGGAAGGGCAAAGGGATGATACAGACACGAAGTATGAACGGCCCTAACGCAACACCTGAAGCGAAAGGAGCCCCTCAGGCCAAATCTGGTTCCCTTAGAGCTTAATTTTCCTTATTGTCACACTTGATCTGTATGTACCTTCACTCCATGTGAAACACAGCAATTTGAATGTCAATTTGACAGTATCCAACTCTTTATATCATCTTTCTTTTTTCACAGTGTCCCCAGCAAAGACAGAACACTAGGCCAAAGATGCCTTGACTAATGTTTCTCTCCCCCGCCCCTCTAATTTTCCCTTTACATGTGTTTCTGGATATTTATTTCTACAGTTCAAAGCCTAAAAACTCAAATACCCAACCTTCCTAGTCCAAAGTCATTCACAATTATTCAGGCAGAGTCTTAGCCCAGAACTGGACACTGGAGTTTTGCAGAAGCTGAACCTCGATGGAATGACTTTACCTGCACATCAGGGAAATACGCCTTGAGGAGGTTGGAGCTGGGATAGCGAGTGAAGAAGAACATTAGTTTGGCCTTCTTCAAGTGGCCAGGATTTAGACCCTCCTGGATTTATCCCAGTGTCAAGGAAAAGTAACAACATTTATCAAAGCATCCAAACACCGAATTGCCTGTTCCTTAGGATTCTTATTTAATTTTATTCTGGTTGAAAGGAGTCTTTGCTCCATTTTTGTGTGTCTGGCAAGTCTGATCAGATGAGCTGTTTTCTTTCTGGGTGCTGAATTTAAAAACCATTTTGATGTATGAAGTTCTGTGACATGTATGATATCAAATACAGTTGGTTGTATAATAATTGGTGTGTGCTTTCAGTATAGGATGAGGAGAGGTGGCAGCTGTATCCCAGATAAACCATTTTGGAACCCCAACTAGAAATTTACTTCCTCTCTCTGCCTCAGTTTCCTCATCTTTTTTTTTTTTTTTTTTTTTTTTTTTTTTTTTACGTGGGTAGTTCTGGGAATCGAACCCAGGCCGCAGCATTGACGGTGCCGAAGCCTTAGCCACTACACCACCAGGGAACTCCAGTTTCCTCATCTTTAAAATGAGAAGAGTCAACTTGGTGGTGCCCATTCTGGCTCTTGCAATTGCCATGGCAGTGTTTAAGCCAACAAGCATTTAACCAGACTGGGTAGCAGACCACAATGTGCTTCGGCTCAAGAAACTTGAACTGCTGCTGCGCACCTGCACTCTGTTGGCCTGGCAGAGCCTTCTCTCACCCTTCCCACCTCTGCTCAGACGGGGGGCCCCTCCTGTGTGAAACTTTTCCTTGCCAAATGAGGCCTTCCTTACCCTGGGCTGCCCAGGCTTTTTGTAGAAACCTCTGTTGGAGCAATGACCTTACTGGAATTTTTAGTGCATGTTTATCTCCCTGTTTAGACTGTGACCACCTCGAGGGCAAGGACCTTATCTTTTCATCTCTGTATTCCATGTGCCTAGCCCAGTGCTAGGAACATAGTAGGCACTCAATAAACGTTTGTTAGGTAAAGGAATGTGTGAATGATTAAATGGTCAACCTTAATCCATTTGCAAATATGGAATCTTATTCCAACCCATACCCCAGTCTGGGTACAGATCCCTTCCCCTTGAGAGCAGGCAGCTGGGGTATGACTGCCTAGCCCCAGGGTGGGAGGCAAATAAGTATTTTTATACAAAGACACTTAGCACTGCCAGGAACAGCCCTGGGGCTGGTTGAGAGCTTCACACAGTTAAGTAACCTTGGAGCTCAGATCTGAGGGCTGTAGCTTTAGGACAATGAAGGCTTCTCAATAGACTATATCAGTTTAGCCAAAGGAAATCAACTGATTAGTTATAGCTGGCCCTGGCACCCAGGCTGCTATCCAGAGGCCCCCCTGCCCCCTGCCTATTTCTTATTCTTCTTATAGGTTCATAAATGCTATAGAAAGAATCCTGGATTTGGGAGTCCAAAGGCCAAGTTTCAAATACTGATTTTGCCACTTATTAGCTGTGTGACCTTGGGCAAGCCACTTACCTTCTCTGGGCCATTTCTAAATGTAGGATGTAGTGGTTAAAGATTGTGCTTGGCAGTCAGCTCACGAGTTTGAATTCTAGCTCTGCATGGGTCTGTCTTGTGACTTTGGGCAAGTTAGTTTATTTCTCTGTCCCTGCTTCTCAGATACCTGACCTAGAGTGGGTGCTTGAGGGTCATGAGATCATAGAAGCCCACCACATCTTATCTGAAACACTGGGCCAAACGGGGTTCAGATTTCAGATTTTATAAAGGTAATAGGGTACATGCATCATATGTTAGTTAACACCTGCAGTGGAGGCTGTGGCAGTAGTCTGTAATCCAAAACATTAATATTTCCACAG
The DNA here is from genome assembly GCA_004026885.1 of Lyroderma lyra. Classification (NCBI taxonomy): domain Eukaryota; kingdom Metazoa; phylum Chordata; class Mammalia; order Chiroptera; family Megadermatidae; genus Lyroderma; species Lyroderma lyra. The sequence continues at coordinate 389,157 of PVJL010000077.1, read as the reverse complement.
AAAAATGGATGACTGCAACACGTGGCTTAGTCTATAAATAGCCTCCAGTCCATGCAGGACAGGTTTTGCTACCAAAAAAGCTCCCATCAGCCTTGGGGGAAAGAAATCATGGGGATTTTCGGAGCTCTTTGAGTTTTAGGACGTGGCTAAGTGGTGGTGGCCTTGTACACGTAAGCTGCTGGTAGCAGGCCCTGCCGCAGAGACAGTGCCGGCAAAGGCTCCCCTCATCTCATCACCACCACACCTGCTTTCCCTGTCTCACAGGGCTGCCGTGGGAATGCGAAAGTTCTTTCACACTTCTAGCTATCTTGCTCCTTTGGGGCTTTCCTGGCCCACAGGGATAAACCTCTAAAGCTGGAATGCAGACAGGAATGAGGGAATGGGTGGGAGGTAAGGACACTGGCCCAGTGATCCAGATCATTCCAAAGGTAGCAAAGTACCTCACTTGGATGGGCCCTCAAACCTCCGGAAGCTCTCTACACCCAATCCTCATTTCTTAAACTTTTTTTTTTTTGCAGGGCGGGGGGGGGGGGGCGCGGGGGTGAGGCATAGTTCCCTGGCTGGGAATCGAACCCAGGCCGCGGCACTGAGAGTGCCAAAGCCTTAGCCACTACACCACCAGGGAACCCCCTTCAATCCTCATTTCACAGGGTAGGGCAGGCACACAGTAGCTGCCTGAAAAAGATCAACATGCCCCTCTCAAGGGAAGTATAGCAGAGCATCTATGGGGACTGTGTTCTTGAGGTTCTTCCACCACTGCCTGACTTTAACAGGGAGTCAACCAGTGACCTCTTACCAAAGGCCCAGACAGGTACACTTTCTCACACAGGGTGTTCGCCTGACAAGAATATCTACCTATGTTGATATCTCCATACCCCCAAAAAGGATTCCCTGCTGCCCCAAGAGGCAGTGGTGGCAGGTGAGGTGTTCCAAGCATTGGTTTTATAGGTGCTTAGCACCGGCCCAGAAAGCTCCCCGCAGCACCCGAGCTTTGGGGGTGTTTCCAACACCTGTGACCAGCAGGGGGCGCTCACAGCTGTTAGGACACAAGAGCCAGCTCTGGTGTGGCAGTGAGCTGGTCCCACCCGATTCTGCTGCCCTTACTACACACAGCTTGTGGGACAGAGGGCACAACTGTTCACCCGATAGATGCAATTCAAGGCTACCCATGAGAAGCGCCAATAGGAGCTCACCTCACTAAAAGAGCAACATCCAAAATACCTATGTTGTCAGGAACTTTGGTCCTATAGGATGCTTGCTGGAAGAGTGTTCTTTGGTCATGTGAGTTTGGGGCTGCACACATGTTCTTCTCTTAAGAGCTTCACCTTGGACTTCAGCATGTTAAAGGCTCTGAGAAGTCCCACAGCAAAGAAACTAACCCAATATGTACTCAAGCTGCTTTTTGCCCTAATTCAACAATTATCACTATCTTGAGGAAATACTATCTAGAGAGTGGGGTCTGCCTAAGAGTGGCAAAGATGATGCCGCAACATCCAGACACTTGCAGACCGGCCTAGGCCCCTCGACCTTGTCCACGGGGGCCTCCGCTTCCTCCGCTTCCTCCGCATGCCCAGCCCCGAGGCTCTAGTCCTCTCAGCTGCAGCTGAGAAGCTGTTTCTTAAAACTGAAGGCTTCTTACCCCTTCCATCTGCCTCGGGTCTAGTCCCTGGGGAAAACTGCCCTGTCTCCATTGCCCTCAGAAGGTTTTGGTCCCTTCTGTCTTCCCTGTGAATTATCTGGTCAGTGCAGGCCTTTTTGCCTGTAGAGCCAAGAGGATGGGGGGGCCATGCCTCAGATGAGGTCATTCCTTTGACCTTCTCTCTGGAGGTGTATGGGCAGCTCATAACCAGATTATAGACTTCTTCCTTCCATAGGGTATTTATCAGAGTTTGGAAGCCCATTTGAGTTTAAAAACAAACAAAACCCTTTCAGACCCCAAAGAAGAAGTCAGTAGAATCTGCTGTGTCACAAAGAAGGTGAATGCACCTTCCTCCCCTAAATCCCGGCACGTGGTCAGCACTTTCTCCGGAACCTAATAGCCGTGAGCCACAGGGAAGGAAGGCCCAGAAGACCACTGAGAGAGCAGAGCTGTTCCCTGCGCCATGTAATTATTTGTCTCTGCCTCCCCTCGCCTTCCAGATTTCCTGTTTCTCTGGGCTGACAATGAGAACTTCAATTACTAGTAAAGGATATGGGGACTGAAGGAAAAGGAAGTGCATCGGCGACAGCCTGCAGGCCACCGTGCTCCGTCTTCACCGAGGGAAGAAGGGACAGGCTTTCCAAGCGGGTGGAGGTGAAGGGCAAGGGATGCTGCTGCTGGCTCAACACCGATGGTCGCAGTTTGACAGCTCCCCAAGGTCGCAGGGCAGACTCTGAGGAGCGGTGACTTTGGGAAGCTGAGTCTTGGAGAAGACCGCCACTCCAGCGACCTTTGGGTCCATGACCCAAGAGCTGGCTAAGAATCTGACTTTGCTGGATGGGAGAAGGCACAGTCAAGGAACAGTTTGCAGGGGGACCTTGATAGGGTTTGGGGATCATTCTTGGAGAGACGGGGTACCCAGGAGAATCTAGAGGCTTGGCCAGTGATAAGTTTCCTAGTGGGCCCCCAGCCTGGGCCTGGGCCCTCCTGGGCGAGGTGACCAGAGGAAGTGGATCTTCACAGGCGCTTCCTTCAGGTGAAGTCTCGCTTCTACCTTCTGGCATTAGCCCCTGGAAACTTCTGCCCAGCTGAGTCAGGGGGCCCTGCGGATCCAATAGTACCTTTTGCAATGCTGAGTCCACAGCCTGGGACACTGCCCCAGTTAGTTCTTTCTTCAGAATCTCCAGCAAAGCCAGTGTTCCAGAAGGAAGGAACCTGGGTTCCTCAGGCTGGTATTCAACCTCAGACACTCCGTGTTTTTCCACCCCAGAGAGGTCCCCGCTGGAACCTTGGAGGTGGTCACTGTCCGCTGCCCAGGGCCTGGACGCGTAGCCATTCCTCTGCTTCACAGTCTGAGGGCCCCTCCCCTTGTCAGGGTCTCCTGGGCCCCGAGCTGTGTTCCTGGGCTCAGCAGCCTGCAGGATGTGCTCTTGCAGGTGTCTCAGCTGTTGCTTCAGCAGATGAAGCTGTTCTCTCATGCGAGGGCCCCCCTTCCTGCAGCCACGGTTCCCAGCAGGGCCTGGCTTCAGGAGGTTCTGCTGCATGGGAAGGCTCTGCTTCCTCTTCCGCTCCCGGGACTGCTCTGGGCCGCATGGGCTGTCCCGGGCTTGGGCATTGCCTGGCATCAGAGGGTTAGGGGAAAGGCACATGCTTCGGACAATGGTCTCCACTCTGGCCCTCTTTGCCTGGATGTGCTCATCCCAAAACCAGTCAGGGTCCACGAGGCTGGAGTTGGGGACCCGGCTCCAGGGAAAGGTGGAGTCTCTGCCCTGCTCATGGGGTGAAGGCCTTCTCTCACCTTCCATACAGGGTTCCGCTGGGTGGGAGCAGGCCCGAGAGGGAGGAGAAAGTAAGCTGAAGGTTGGATCCATCCCCTGGCTCCGCAGTCACTTGCTCAGAGGCTGTGGGGTTAGTCCGGGCTCCGTGCGGGAATCCCTTCTAATGTCCTCAGCTGGAGGTTCAGCCAGCCGAAAGGACTGGGTCAAGGATTCAGCCTCTGAGATCCCAGGGCTTACGAACCTCCTGGGCCGACTCTGAAATTAGAGACAGGAAGAACAAAATACAGGTGATTTTGAACCATGATTTTCAAATGTGAATGTGCAAACACATTACCTAGTGACCTTGTTAAAATGCAGAATCTGATGAGGAAGATTTGGGGTGGGGCAGAGATTATGCCTCTCTAACCAGCCCCCAGGTGCTGTGGTGCTCCTTGTTGGGGCCACACTTTGAGGAGATTCCCAAGGGTGATCCTGCCAGGGCATAGCAGTAACATAAGAATGATCATAAAAATAACGATGGCAGCTGACTGCATAACTGGCATTACGACAAGAACTTTACATTATGTAATTCCTTACCTAATTTAATTCTCATAACAATTCCATAAGGAGGTCGTCATTCTTACTTTGCAGGTAAGGAAACAGGCTCAGAGAAGTGAAGAAGTCATATAGCCAGCCAGTAAGTGGCAGACTGGAGTCTTGTTTTAAGATTAGTCAGATTCAGAGTAACTTTCTTCGTGACTACCTGCAACAGGATCACCGGCACTTGTTATGCTAAAAATAGCAAATTTAGTAATAGGTCCTGCCAGTCCTGCTAGATGAGAATCCCTCTGTACTGGGCCGGAAAACCTGCATTTGAAACAAGCAAACCAAAATCTGAGAACCAGCTGTCCTGCTCCTAGAAGAATCAGATGATGCGTTCATCTACATTCATCACTCAACACCCAACATCCAACAACTGTGGATGAAGCACCTAATACGCATCAGGCCTTCTTCTGGGCTCTTAAAGAGACTGGCGTGCACAAGACCAGTAGAGTCCTGCTCTCACAGAGCTGGCTGCCTAGCAGGGGAAGAGAGAAGAAGCAAGTATATTTTCAGGTCAGGATGCCTGCCATGAAGAAAAAGCACAATAGGGGTTGGAAATTGGGGTGAAGGTATGTGGAGAAAAAGGGAGTTATTTTAGGAAAGTCCGCCTAAAGCTGTTTTATTTTCACAAAGTATCAAAATACACTGCGCTTTAACCAGGAGGCTTCTGATAGCAGGTAGAAGGCAGTCCCAGTTTACGAAACATTCGTACCTGTTACTTCATTGCACCTCGGCTCAAACTTGAGAGTCAGTGTAACCCTCCCATTTAACACAGGAGGAAGCCAAGGCTCAGGGAGGCCAGGAGCGGCCGTTACTGAGAGTCCAAATCTTTTGACGCAAGCACGCTTCAGCTACCGCCCTGAAGACGAAAAGGCCGCCTAAGAGACCAACTTAGTCATCTATTAAGTGCATTCTTCCTTTCCTAGAAGAGGTCATTTTCTTTCCTCTACCAATTTCCCCTCTCCTTTACTTCTCTTGCACAAATGCTGGCAAGAGAGTTTGTCGCCTTCTTCCCACTTTGACTTGGAATTCTGTACTCAGACAAATCTCATCTCTGCTGTAACCCATAGAGCTTCCAGGTGACTCACAGACTCCCAACCAAAGCTCCCCGTGAGCACTGTCACTCCAACCACCAGGAAGGGGGTTAGGAGGCGGTGACAGTGCCATGCCATCATGGGGAAAATGCTACGGAAAGAAGGCTAGGTTCGCGGGTCAGAATAATCAGAAGGTCCTTGCTTTGTGTAAGACATTTGTAAATTACTAAAATAAAAATAGATGACTTGCCAAATTAATATAACTTAAAGAATTTGTTATCACCAACATTTTGGATAGTTTACCACCTCTTGGAGAGAAAAACATTTCATAACTCTGTGATCATTTGATGATGAATATATATTATTTATATTATATACGTAAAATATAAATAAAAATGGTATAATATTAAAAAATTACTTTAAAATCAGATCTTATCTGATAAGCATAACTGGATCACTAAGAAAGAGAAGTTTCACTGATGATGACTGTATTTGGCCTGAGCTATTGAAAGGGTGGAGTTGCATGAACTGAGATGGGGAGGGCTGCAGAAGGAGCAGGTTTGGGGAGGCATATATGGACATGTTAAATCTGAGATAATTAATAGACATCTAAATAGAGATGCTGAGGAAGCCATTGGATAAATAAGCCTGGGGTTCAGTGGAGTAGATCTGGGGTTAAAATATAAAATTGAGGGTTGTCAGCATGTGGATGAATGAGCTCACCAAGGAGTGAATACGGATAGAAAGGAGAAGGAGGCCGAGGTGCTAGTCCTAGGACATAACATGAAGCGGCAGGGTCAAGAAGGGAGTCAATGAAGAAAACAGAGCAATCAGGGAGTCAGGAAGAAACCTAGGGGTGTGTGAGGTCCTGGGAGCCAAGAGAAGAGAGTGTTTCTAGGAGTGGAGTGAGGTCAGGTTACATAAGGATTGTGAACAGGCTATGCGAGTTTGTAATGCAGAGTCATTTGGGATCTTGGTCAAAGCAATTTTGGTGGGCTAGAGCGAGAAAACCCTGCCTGGAGTGGGTTTAAGTGGGAGGACAAGAAGAGGAATGGGTGACATGGACTATGACAGCTCCTTTCAAGGAATTTTGTAAAGAAGAGGGAAATGGGACAGTGGCTAGAAGGAGTGGAGTCAGGAGAGGGTTTCTCAAGGTGGGCAGAAGAACAGCGTATTTGTAAGCTGATGCCAATCATGTCATGGAAAGATAAAATTTGTTAATGTGGGCCCGAGGGGGGGGATTCCTGGAGCCTCGTCCTTCGGTAGGAAGGAGGCACCGATTTTAGAGAGAACCCTCAGTTCATTGATGGTGGCAGGAAGGAAGGCAGCGCACGTGGTCAGGTGCTGGCGGCGGGGGAGGCGCAGTGATGGGAGTCAGGGGAAGTACATCTGTCTCAGTTCCCTCAGCGATGCTGGCATTGGTGTTTCTTTTCTGTAATGTGTGTCTGTTCATGCCTCTCCATGGAATCAAAGTCTTGCTAGCTTCCTGCTGATTGTAAGGCTCAGATGTCTCAGATCCTCATAAACATGATCTTACAGTAATGCCCCTAGAGCCACTACCTTCCACACTCACCTATGGTTTTGGTTTTTTAATTTTTAAAAAATCTGTTGTTCAATTACAGTTGGCCTACAATATTGTATTTGTTTCAGGTGCACAACATAATGATTAGACTGTTATATACCTTACTAAGTGATCACCTCACTAAGTCTAGTACTCATCTGACACCACACATAGTTATTACAATATTATTGACTATATTACCCACGCTGTACTTTACATTTTTGGGACTATTTTTATAACTGGAAATTTGTACTTCTTAAAATCCCTTTTGCCTTTTTTACTCATCCCCTAACCCCCCTGTCCCATTTGGCGACCATCAACACTCTCATATGTTGAGCTGTCCTGGGCTTTGTGTTTCTCTGAGCATGCCAAACTCCTTCACGTCTCATGTCTTTGCACTTACTGCTCCCTCTGCCTGGAAGGCCATTCTCCCACTTTTTCATCTGACAAACCCCAACTCCTCTTCTAAAACCCAACTGAAATGTCACCACCTCTCTAAAGGGATCTGTATGTCTTCCCCTTTAGAATGAGCTCCCTCTGTGTCTCCAAGAATTGCCTGACTGCCAGCTGTCACCGAATAGACGTTTGCTGACTCAGATGAATAAATTGTTCTGTATGCGTTTCACTTAGACTGATTTCTGTTTCTGTTTCTTTACTAGAGGTACTTCATTTCAGATTCCTCTAGCACCTACATTGAACAAAATCAATAGAGACAGAGAGGGGCTGGGGGAGGGAAAGGGGAGAGAGAGAGAGAGAGAAGCACAAGAGAGAGAGTAGAACCACAAACTCTGCCAAATCTCCCTTATGGGTATTTAAGGTGTGGTTTCTGAGGTTCCATGTCCTCCAGAAAGCAGAACTACTAGGGTAATCAATGGGGCTCAGTGTGTTTAATTAAGCAACAAACAGCAGGAATATCTTGAGGCCAGAATCTGGAAATAACAGCCAGGCTCCACTATGGTTGGGTGCCCAGAGATGTCTGTGCTTATCTCAGTAGGACAATCATGGAAACTGCATCTGGGCAGCTAAGAAACAGGAAACCTCTGTGCTGGGGCCAGCATGCTGCCCAGAGCCCTTCATCTGGGTGTGGCCTGAAGCAGCAATGCTTTCTGTTTGAAAACTAACGTGTGCAGTGCTCTCACATGCACTGAGAGACATAGCAATTGTCACAACCCTTTAAAAGTAGTTTTACTGCTTTTCTTAGATTGTGAAAGCAATACAGGATCATTTCACTTCCCCAATAGAGAAACATATTTAAAGGCAAAACAAAGACCCCTATAATGCTGCCTTCCAGAAAAAAATGACAAGAGGCATGCGTCATTTTCTTCAAACCTTTTTCTGTGTACAGAAAAATTTACATAACTTCTCAGCACTGTATAAATTTTTGAAAAACAAAAATGGAATTATGGATACATAGTTTTAAGTGTTCCTTTTTTCTCTTTGATGTCTATGAAAATCAATCTACAGCAACATTGTGAAAGGTGATGAGATTTCCTTGCATGGATGTACCATAATTTATTAATAGATCTCCTTTTGACAGACAGTTAGATTTGTTCCTACGTTTGCACTATTTAACAATAGAGACGACCTAGTATGAAGATTAAGTCTGTGGACCTCTGAGTCAGACTGCCTAGATTTGACTCCCTCATGCCGTTTATTGGCTTTGTGACCTCTGTGTACCTCAGCTTTCTCATCAATATAATGGGAATAACCATAATACATACTGTTACCACAGGGCTTTTGTAAGTATCCAGTGAGTTAACATATGTTATTTTTTTTAGGAGAGTTCCTAAAAATAATAACACATAATAAGTTGCTGATAAGTGTTAGCTATTGTTATCATGAGTAGTAATATTGGGATGAACACTCCTATCTACATCTGTGGGGAGTTACCCTATTATTTCCTTAGGATACATTTACAGAAGTCAAAATTCTGGGTCAAAGACTAGGCATATGTTAAACTTTTATACTTGTTATCACTGACCTCCAGAAATGTACCAACTGATTGGACGTGGAGGTGAGGGACTGACAGATAACTTTCAATTTTTACTCTCTACATTTCTGTATTAATTGAAGTTTTATAAGAATGTATTTGTTATTTGTATGCGAAGTTTTAAATAACCCATCTGTTCTTTTACCAACATATCTATATAAAAGAACACATATCCCCTCATCTTCATCAACGTTGGGCACTGCCAGTCTTTTAAATCTTTGTCAATATGATAGGTGACAATGTTATCTCACTATTTGTATTTCTTTGATTCTCAGTAATCTTGCTCATTTTTCATGTATTTTGGGGAAATATTTATGGGGTTTATATTATAAAACTTAAACATGTTTATTCTATTTGAGTTAATGATTCCACATCTAAGAAGTAAAATCAAGAAAATATGCTATACCCAAAGATTTGTGTTAAAAATTATCATTCTAGTATTCTTTATATTATGCAGCCATTAAAAAAAGAACGAAGGGAGTTCCCTGGTGGTGTAGTGGCTTAAGGCTTTGGCACTGGCGCTGTCAGTGCTGCGGCCTGGGTTCGATTCCCAGCCGGGGAGCTACCCACATACCAAAAAGCAAAAAAAAAAATTAAAAAAAAAATTTAAAAAAAAATTAAAAATATAAAGAAAAAGGATAAGAGAGAAATACATTAAAACATGAACAATAGTTCGTAGTGAATGATGGAACCCTGGGTACTTTTTTCTCCATTCTTCTTCTTACTTTTTCGTATTCTCCGTATTTTTCAATGGGTATATTTTTACTTTTTTAATTAAGAAAGAGACAACCCTTGCCCATGGTAATTAAACACTTGCATTTATGGGGGCTATGCATGTGTGGAGGCAAGGGATATTTGGGAATCTCTACATTCTGCTCAATTTTGCTGTGAACCTTAAACTGCTCTAAAAAATAAAATCTATTAAAACAAACAAACAAACAAACAAAGCTTGCATTTTCTCTCATTGAGTCATTGCCAAAAATACATTTCTGGGCACCAGACATGAAAAGCCCCACTGGAGAAGCAAGCTTAGCTACCAACATGAGTACAGAACACAGGGCTCATGAGATAACTGCAAAGTTATATAGGATTTTATAGCTAGAAAGTGTAACGTGAGAGTGAGGTTGAATTTCAAGTACGTAAGAGACGTAAGAAAGAAGCTGTGTATTATTTAAAGTTCCAATTTTGTTTTCCCAAAGCAGAATTTATGATCCTTTACCTTTTCTCGCTTTGAAGAAGCTAACTTATTGATAATGGTTTAATATACCCTCCTTCGTTTATGTTATTTTCAAATCAGACTGTTATTTTGTTTGACAGGTTCTAATGAAAAGTGATGCATACATCATGTTAAAATGTTTTTCAGAATATTAAAATGATCTGTGTTAGACATCTCTGTGAAGTTATTAAAAAAAATAAAATCAAGGGGAAAAAAAGAAAGGAAGAAGCTGCCTGTCGTCTCCTTTCAGCTGAAGTGTTACGTAGAAGCCATGATCACCCCCTTCTTCCTGCCAGTCTTTCCCTTTCTATATAAGATCTCCCTCAAGATCTCCCAACACTCTGCCCAAGGGGAAAAAGGGGAAGGGCTGCCTGAGATGAGACCAGTGGCTCCTCTTCTGTGGCATGTCCACATTTAGGGAACAGCAAACACCTGTGACACACACCAGCAGGGCCACTAAGAAACCAATCAATAAATCAAGGTGGGCTCTCGGGGGGTCTTTAGATAAATGGCACCAAGTGAAGCCCAAGGTGCTAAGTCTTTCTCTTCACTGTCACTGATGCTCAAGTCAGATTTATACAAGAAAGTCTATTGTTATTTCCTTGATAAAGTTTCTGCCAGGTTTTGCTGGGAAAATTTAGCGCTTCTCTTTGCAGGATTTTGTTCATTCATTTTTTAAGACTCAGTTGGATTCCAATTGGACCAGCCTTGTGCCTGGTAGATAACTACCCACAATATGGTTGGAGAAATATGGAGGAAAATGCCTTATCAGAAACAGCCTCTCCTATGCAGATGGCAGGGGATCTAAGTGTCCACCACTGGCGATTTATAACAGTGATCATTTAATCACACATTTATATCCAAATACATTTTTGGCTGATCCACACACAGAATTCCTGAACAGCCTCCCATCAAGTGCTTAACCAGGCTCAGCAAACTTTAGCTGCCGATGTAAGCCTTGAACAGGGTGACACATCTCAAGGTCAGCCAGCATTTTTATGCTTAACTAAGGTTTTCATATACAACCTCATCTCTATTTCATTCTCTAAGATGGGGCAACTAGGGGCCCCCTGCATCACCCCCATGTGGATCATCCATCCATCTCTGGTCCATCCCTGAGCAGCTGTCCCCACCACACTGACTGACGGTGGAGACGAGGAGAGGAGGTCCAACTGATGGCTCAGGTCACACAGCCCTGTCCATTGACAGACAAAGGTACAACCAAGTCAGAAGCCCTGGTGCCCACAAACTGCTGAATGACCTATCGGGTGCTGGACCTGGGTAGGACTCACTGGCTCTTAGGTGACCTTACACAAGTTAACTTTGCCTCTTTACCCCCTCAGTTTCTTTCTCTGTGAAATGGGGTTGATAATAGTGCCAGCTCCCAGGGTTGTGGTGAGGATCACATGTGATAATGCATGTCCAGTGCCTGTGCTCGCCCCAGCACTGATAATAGGAAGTCCTTAAATTGCAGTGCCCTTCCCCGCCCGGGGCTGGTTTGGAAGGCCCCACAGCCATGGAACACTAGTGCTGGAAGAGGCTTAGCAATCACCTGGTACAGTGGGTGGTTTCCAGACTTTTAGATTTCAACTATTAATAAAATAAAATGAAATAATTGGACGAGCTTGAGAGTTGCTACCATTTGATTTGCAGGTAAGGTCACAAAAAATAAGCGTACAAAAAACTACAATCTATTATCATTTTTACTTCCTAGAAGAAAAGAATCTTAATCCTCCTGTTTTAAAAAAAGAAGAAAGGCATACTATCCAAATAAATTTAGTTTTTGTAAATGACTTTATACATTGTCTTTTCTGAAAACCAATGAAAACATCACAGAGCAGTGCTAGGGAACCTCAGATCTTCCTGCCATGCTCTCGCTTTATGGATGAGGCAACCAACGCCCAGAGAAGTGAAGTGACGTGCCCAAGATCATAGTGGCTGCCCTGTCTCCATGCTCTCTAGGAAAATACTCCTGGGCATAAGAGATCTTTTCCTGTGACTGAGACAGGTGCCCCAGGCTAAGAGTTAGGAAATCTGAGCTCTACTCCCAGCCATTTGTCCTTGAGCCACACTTTCTGCCTTTTGTACAACAGTGCTGTCCCATTTAAATGGTACATATGGTCAGCCTAGTCTCACTGGGCTAAATTCAAGGTAGGTGTCCATAGGCTGACCATACATACCATTTGAAATGGGACAGGACCGTTGTCTTCTGTCCCATTTTAAATGGGACGTCTGGTCCACCTACGATAGGCATGCTAATGCCCGCCCCTCCACTCAAGACTGGTGTGAAAAACCTGATGAAAGAAGAGCTTCAAAAGTGCTCCAGAGAGGCATACAAGGGTATTTAGGAGTGAGATGTCTCCATGGCTGTAATTTACTTTAAAGCATTTCAGGCAACAAACATGGATGAAGCCAATAGGGCACCATATTAACAATTGTTAAATCTAGGCGATGGGTATTATAGATGGATATACAGACACTGCTAGTCTCTCCCTTTGCCGCATGCTTGAACATTTTCATAATAAACATTTCATCCTTTAAAAAAGTGCCCTGGCAAGGTAAATGGAAGGAATGGTGTTACTCACAGAGAAGATGCTCTCAGGGAGGTCCGAGTCCTGGGCTCTGAGGCCAGGTGGGGCCCACCACCCTAGATGTAGCAGTCCACTCCTCACCAGCCTTGGGTCAGGAAGTGATTTTGGTTTCCCTGCTTCCTCCCCAGGCAGCCTGGTGCCTGTGGCTGGGTGAGGGAAGCCTGCTGCCCCTTCTCAGTGCAAGGCACCATCTGACAGACCCAGCCCTGCTGCAGACGCTAGCACTGGGGACAGTGGGGGCTGCTTAGCACAGCCAACCAGAGTGGGGGGCTTATGAATATGCAGATAGAGGCTGGAGCTGGTTGGCTGCCCCCCTGCCATGTCCCACCCCCTCCCCAATTCAGATGCCCAGAAAAGCCAGCTCAGAGAGGACCTTCCTGAAATGCCATCTCTTCTGTTCTTACCTAAAGACTTACAGAGCCCTTCAAAATTTGGGGACTGAATTACCCAGCTTCTCCCATTGCACTGGCCTCCAGGAGGGAGCTTCTGACCTCTGCTTCCAAATTCCTCAGTGAGGCAGCTCCAAAGTGAACATCTTTCTCCCTGTACTCTCCCGAGGATACTGAAACCAGCCCAGCACCAAAATATGGCATCTCAGCTCTGCAGGAAGGAGAGGTTTGTAGCTTCTGGCTCCAGCAGTGGCCCAAACACTATTGGGGAGGCTGTTTGCTAGACCAAAAGCCCCCTCTTTCCCATCTCTGGCAGAACTAGGGAGAACTCACTGGCCAAATCACCCACCCTTACACATCACTCAAATTTTGCCTCCTTCTCCTCCTCCTCCATTTTGGGGAGTGAATGTGAAATATAGCAATGAAAATCAATAAACTACAGCTTAGCTCAACATGGATAAATCCTCAAAATATAATGTTGCATAAAAAGATCACAAAATGATACAGGCACTGTGATTTTATTTCTGATACTTTTAAAAATAGGCCAAACATTATCTGGATTTTCATTGAGTATTTACTGACCTATTATTTTTAATTATGACTGAAAGGAGAGATAGATAGATGGAATCTAGGAGTAATACAAAGTGAATATAGGGTATAGTCTCTATGTGAGGAATCCAGAGAGGGAAGGATGGGCTATAGCCCCATCCACCATCTGGTCAATAATCTTCAAAAGTATTAAACAAGGATCTGAGTGTATAATTTAGACCATACATACAAATATTGGGGAGTTTCAGGTAAGGGAAAAGAATGCTGTGTGTATTATTTAAGGTGAGCTGCCCACTCTGTGGTGTTTTTCATTAACTGAGCCATTTATCTTTTCTAGAAACAATTTTTTCTTATATATTAATCATTTGAAAATAAATACATCATTCCCCCAATTTAAAAAATAGGCAAAACCCAAGTAAGTTTAGGACACACATGTATTAAAACTACAATAAAAGTGAGGGGATGATTAATATGTAATCCAGTACAGCAGTGGTTAATGTTGGGAGGATCAGCAAGGAGGGCCACATAGGGCTTTTCCATTCCTTAAGCTGAGTGGTGAGAGTGGGCATTCCTTTTATTATTTTTTTTACACATATGTATGTATTTTTTTAAATATACATTTTATGATAAAATTTTTAAAATTTTCCTTTGAACCCAACCACTATATATATATATATATATATATATTCATAAACTCCTGTCCAAATAGATGATGCTATGTCCTGGGAGACTGTAAATATAAAAGAGGGTACAAGTAGCAGGTTCCCTGGTGGTATAGTGGCCAGGCTTCGGCGCTCCCAACACTGCAGCCTGGGTTCAATTCCCAGCCAGGGAACTAACCCTCCCAAAAAATAAAAATAAAAGAAGGTACAAGCTTATTGGGTTGCACCTTGGACTCCATGGAAGCTCACGCGCAAATCTCAAGGAAATCAATTCAACCTTTATACTTTGAGAGGGACTTCGCATGCTACTGTACATGCATGTGTGTGTGTGTGTGTGGGGGGGTTGTCTAAGACTGTAACATTTAAGATTAACCTGGGTGATCACTGAAACTCCAGGAGAAATGCTTTACCATGTCATCCAGGCTTGAGATTCTAAACCTTGGATAAGTCTCAAATTAATTATATAAAACTAAAAGTATTAAGTAGCTATCTAAGAAATATTAACAGCAACCCCTGCAAAGGATTGCTGTAACTGCAGATTACTGTTCTTAGACTCTGTGTCCAGCGATGTTGTAAGTGTGGTGGCATTTAGTCATTCCACTTGTATTTATCGAGTACCTACAGAATTCCTGGCAATGTGTTCTGTGCAGAGGATCCAGGAAAATACAGGAATACCTCGGAGATGTTGCAGGTTCAGGCCCAGACCACTGCAATAAAATGAGTATCGCAATAAGGCAAGTTGTAATTTTTTTAAAATTTTTTTTATTAATGTGGGTAGTTCCCTGGCTGGGAATCAAATCCAGGCTGCAGCGTTGACAGCACCAAAGCCTTAGCCACTACACCACCAGGGAACTCCCAGAGTTGTGATCTTTTTGATGGTGGAATTTCTTGCTTCAATTTGTAAAAAAATGCAACCTCTGTGAACTACAGTAAAGTGAAGTGCAATAAAATGAGATACAACTGGAGAGAGTCATCTCTTTTCTCCTGCTGCTTTGCCTGATAGAGAGACAGGTAAATAGGACATTACAATACAAAATAGAGACACAGACACAACTTTGGAAGCACAGAAAAGTTATGTTAATTCTGCCCAAGGGGGTTAAGAAGGGATTCAAAAGAGTCTTAGAGAATGATTAGGAGTCCCTCGGTGAACAAGAGTTGAGAACAACTCATACAAAGATTTGAGGAAGTGAGAAGCACACTGGGGCTATGGCCAGTAGCGTGGTAGGATTAAAGCTCGGCACCTGTGAGAATGGAGGAATGGCGAATCACAATGTGGCCAGAGTCCAGGTTATCCCGTGCCTGGTCGAACTGAGGAGTTTAGACTTTATCCTAACAACAGGGAGGAGCAGTTTAGACTTGAAGCAGAGGAGTGACAGAATTAGATTTGCATTTCAGAAGGATCTTTGACACAGGTGTGGGGGCAGGTTAGAGAAAGTGAGTGGAGGCCCAGGGCATAGTAGGAAGCTTTTAAAATAATCCATGTAAAGGATGACGCGGACTTGATCAGAGGCACCATAACGTTCCTGAGAAACCAGGCAAGATGACTGACTCACCTAAAGAAACCAGAATGAGCAGGAACCAAGAGGCTCGCTGCTCATTCATTCATTCATTCATTCTTAATTCATCCATTACCTCATAGAGACCCTTTTCTATTAGAAAGGTGAGCTATAAAGGTGAATACTCAGGGGTCTGCGGATTTAAGGGGAGAGGAAATCAAAGAGTCAAGGAACAGGGTGCTATGTGTTTTCACTTTGAAGGTTGGGGCAGAGTGCTCTGTCCAAAGCTGAGGCCAAATTCAGCCCACCTACCCTATGTCATTCTCTGTTCTAAGTGCTTGACAGACAAGGTCCCTAATCTCATGGAGTTTATATTTTAGGGGTAGAGTAACAGATGTACAGCCTCCCAAATGCACAGGATGTATAGGGAACAATTAACCTAGCTGCACATAGTTTGAGTAGGGACTAGGAAAATTAGATGTCGTTGCAGAATTAAGGCTACTTGAACATCTTCTTGGTAAAGGGCAATACAAGCCTTGAGGTTTCTTGAGGGTTTTGTTTCTTTGTTTGGGGGTTAGGAAGGTATGGAAGTGACTACTGCATTTTTATATTTGAGGAACCCTAGGCTCAGGGAAGCAATGTCACCTGCCCAAGGCCACACAAGTGTAAGATCAGGCAGGTTTGTCTGCCAAGGTCCGAGTTCAAAGTCCGTGCCCGGCTTCCGCTCTTTCGCCGTAGTGCAGAGGAGGCATGGCGTAGTACGCCGCGATCCTAGACCTAGGATAGAAGGGCGCCAACCTAAGAGCAAACTCTGCGGAAAGGTCGGGGAGGGCGGGACACTGGAGGCGACCTGGTCACCGGTCAGTTGTAGACACATTCAGGAAGACCAGCCCAGGCCGACTGGCAGGGCAACTGGATCCGAGATAACCACACAGCCGCAGGTTCACACGTGCGGAACGCTGGGCTGAGACTGGGGATGCTCCGCGTTGCCCGTTAGTTGCCCCCTCGCTTGCCAGTGGTTCGATCCGAACACCCCTCCCCGAGCGAAGGGTGCCATGGCCCGCCCCACTTCCGGTTGTTGCCGGGCCCTATATCCGGTGTCCGCCCGCCCTCGGCTCCGCCGTAACCGCTGCCGCTGCGATGCTGTCCCGATCCCGCTGCGTGTCCCGGGCATTTAGCCGCTCACTCTCCGCCTTTCAGAAGGTACGGTCCAGCCCGGCTGCGCCCGGGGCGGGTGAGAAACCCTCCGGTGGGCAGATGGGTAGCCTGGGCGAAGGGGCGCGGCGCGCCGGCCAGGCCGGGCACCAAGGGCACCGGGACGCGGAGGCCGCGGGCTGAGTGGCCCAGGGCCGCGGAGCCCAGCGACCCCTCGGCTTTCTGGGGTAGCCGACCCCCTACCCCTTGCTGTACCCCACCCTCCGCGCTGGGGCTGAGGAGCCGCCCAGAGCCGCGCACGCCGGGACACGAGACACAGTTTGGGAGGAGGCACCGTGAAGTCCCCAGACTGGATACGAGGGCCCATCCCCTCTCGTCTGTTAAAGTCAGTGGGTATCAGTCCCAATGGGAAGTTGAGAGGTTTGACAGGCCCATTGTGCTGAGAGTGAGAGCGCTGGCTGTTGCATTTACCTTTCGGAGTCACGCAATTCACCTGTCAACCAGCGCCTGGACAGTTTTGAGTCTGTACTTGAGAGAAAAAGCTGTTTCTTCCCTCCTTTCATCTTGGGTGATGTCGATAATGTCTTCTTTCTCAACAGGGGAACTGCCCTCTAGGGAGACGTTCCCTGCCTGGTAAGTTCTGCCCTTGCTGTTACCTAAAATGCTCTCCTCCTGGGCAGAGCAGTATGCGAGGAGAATCTGGGTGCCTGTTTCTTCCCACAGTGTTCAGGCAGTAGTGAAACAGAAAGCTGTTTAGTAATAACAGCTATCATTTATTTATTTAATTACTTAGCACCTAGTTACTAAGTTTCTACTGCGGGTGAGGCGTTATGCTAGGCACTAGGGATACAGCAATAGACAATTCTTGCCCTCCTGGAGCTTACAGTCTAGTGGGAAAGTCAAAGTGTAAATGCTAAGCAAATAAACCATCACAAATTTTGGTTAAATGCTGAGAAGAAAACAAATGAAGGTGGACAGAAGAGTCCTCTTTAGTAGGTGACATTAAAGCTGTGGCCTGGAGGCTGTGAAGCCAACTCATAGCAGGAGAAGGAAAGAGAATAGCATGTACAAACTTCCCAAGGAAGGAAAGACTTTGGCAGTGTTTCGGAACTGAAAAAAAAAGGTGATTTGGCCAGAGCATTTTGGTTAAGGGAGAGAGTGGCATGAGGTAGAAAATGGTGTAGAGACTAACTGGAAAGAATTTAGGTTTATCCCAATAATTTTTTATATACCTGGAATAAATACTTGTTGAATGAGTTGATCTTATTGTGGGCTTTTAGTGTGCCAAGCAGTGTTCTGAGTGCTTTGTGTGCATTTTTCAGTTACTCATCAAGGAACAGTATGAGAAGTATTTTCTCCATTTTACAAATGCAGAACCCACTGCTAAGAGGGGTTAAGTGCCTTGATCAAGGCCACTCAGCCAACTGGTGGAGCCAGATCTACCTCGCTCCACAGCCAGAGCTCATAATCCACCATGTTACCACCATTTACTTAGGTACTCAAGAGGTCGTTTATCGAGTTTTTAACTAGGTGTCAGGCACTGTGCTAGGTGACAGACATGCAAATGGTCTGTATTTTCATAAGGATTGCATGGGCTAATTGAAGAGACAGCAAATATACATTTATGCACACATAAGGACATAATTACATTGTGATTACTATGAAAGAGTGTAAGGAGAGGGTGGGATGATATAGCCCAGCTTGTTTGGGAGAGTGAAGAGTACGGTGGGAATGTCAGTAAAGGCTTCCTCGAAGAAGTGACATTTAAGCCAACTCTTGAAGAATACATAGGAACTGGCCAAGAGAACAATATTCTAGGCAAAATGAATTGCTTGTGCACAGGTTTTTCAGGCCGGAACGTACTTAACCAGTGGAAAGTAAGCTTGTCTGGCTAGAAAAATAGGGAGGTCTGAACAGTACAGGAATGCATAAAGTGTTGAACTTTATCCTAAGAGTCATGAGAATATAGCCACCTAGCATAGTGTTAGCTTAGTGGATTCTCAGTAATAAATACATTTTTAACTGGGAATTCTGAAAAATGTTGGTAAATATTTTCTCCATTTTATGGATTGATGGAACAATGGAAAGAGCCTTGTACTTGGGGTTTCCATCAAGGCTCAGGGCTTCACCTTGGGCTAGTAACTTAACCTCTGGAAGTCCTACTTATACATGAAATAGGAATAATGACAGATGGTCGTTCCACATCCAGGAGTGATGAGACACTAACATCAAAATGAGGTCATTATGTGAAAGCTTTTTATAAACCCTAAAACACTGTACAAATGAAACTTGCTATAGAATCAACTCTGAATTGGACATAAAAGTTCTAAAAATCAGTATGGGTTTCTGGCTGTTGTAGCTCAAAGACATTGTATGTTAAGGAATTGTACTGCAGAATCATTGGCTGCTGGACATAGAGGTGACTTAACTTGACTGAAACCCTTCGCAGAGAGCGTTGTCTCCCATTTGGTGGCTCCTGAGCCCATGATTCAGATAGTTGTTAATAGATATGAAAAAAATGAGATATATGAAAGAATATATTCAGGTGAGGCAGCTGTAGTAATTAGTTGTCAGTTGGGTAAGTGCATTTATCTATGATAAAGACAGTGGGGCAGAAAGGGGCTTCTACCTGTTGAGTGTGACCAGTGTGGAATACCTCATTAAACTGAAAGGAAGGATATTGATTTGCTCAGTCCTAGGACAGGCTGGAAACCCTGGGCCTAAAGTAGCCCAGTTGTTGCTTCTAGGGTTCAGGCATTAAGACTTCCATCTTAGTACATTTTTAGTAACCAGGTAAACAAACTCAGACCAAACATTCCCACTTCTCAGATTATGCTTTGTGTAGTCAGGATAAACCATCACCTATCTTTCTCAAGCTTCAGTTGTATTTGAAGACTTGGGGAATAGAGACATTTTATTATGAAACTCAATAGGGATAATAAAAGTTTACGAATTTGAGGCTAAATTAGATTATAAAACTACTTCAGGCTATGCCCTTAGAATGCTTCCCTTTCTTCCTCAAACACATACCCACTCTCAATCCCACATACTCATTGCTCTTGGCCATTACAGTTACTTTGGTGTAAAAGTTTGAGAAGCAAGACTGTGATAAAGATTATATTGTTGCTTATAGTTGATCCTGCTCAGTGTGAGACTTAATAGGTGAACAGACTTATTTTCTATTCCCAGCAGGTATCCTGTATATTTATATACAGCGTATAAGATAAGAGTTGTTGGTTAAGAGTTGTTTTGTTTCTTGCAGGGGTCTCCTTATATCAGGGACCAAGTTACCCTGACAGCAGGAAGATTGTGTAAGTATCACTGAGAAGCACAGATATGTGGTCATGGGATATTTAAGACACTAGTTGCTTTCTTCACTAGCTTCCAGGGCTAGAAGTTGAGGTGGTTATGTAGAGTCCCTAGATGTAACTTGATGTTAATTTATACCGAATGATTTACCTTGAGCTTCAGCCCCATGTCAAGTGCTGGACCAAGGGTGTGCCTGTCCTCAGGTGTTTAGATGATCACAAAAGTGAAGTTGGAACCCTCTTTTTATGGAAATAGATATAGAAGGGTGCTCCTAAATATTCTGGTTGAATACAAGTACAGTTGAAGAGCTGGAGGTTACATTTATTGTGGTGATCGAGAGCATCCTCTTGGTGTAGTATAGTTACTCGTTTTAGAAACATTAAAAACAAAAGACTGTTTGGTTGAGTCCTGGGACTTTTGACTAGTTTGGAGGGACTGCTATTGCATAATACAAAGTTTGGAGAAAGGCCACCCATGTGTGTTTCAGATTAACTTCTGCTTGTGAATGTTGCTTAATCCTACTTTGCCTTCCAAGCATTTTCAAGGTGGTGGTAAGGGGATGCTCTCTAGTTACCTATTAAACATCTATCAAGCTTCTTTTCTACAGGGAAAATCTTCAAAATGAAGAAGTGTGAGCAGATTAACTCCTTTTTTACTGTGCATCACAATGGGATTTTTTTTTTTTTTTTGAGAAAATGATGCACTCAGCTTTAGAAGTATGAATTTCTGTGTTATTTTTGGAGGGCTATTTGGCATTCATAAATCTTTAAACTGTGTGTACCATTTGATCTAGCAATTCCATTTCTAGGTATCAATACTGAGGAAGTCCTAGTACACTCAGATTTCTCTTAAAATGTCCAAACAACAGCGATTGCTCTAGGTATGACTTGTTAACATTTTCACACTATAGTAAGGGAGAAAAGGTTATAAAATGATTCTCTCTTCTACTGTATGGTATAATCCCATTGTAAATGTTCTTTTTGCTATTTTCAAATATCCTACAGTGACCATCTAATACTTTTATAATTGAAAAAATTGTTTAGAGATTTAAAATGTGCTATTCATCTGCAATTTCAGTGAAAATTGGAGCAACCACAAGCCTCTATGCAAGAAATACAACAAATAACTATTTGAAAGTAAATTATTTTTAAAAGCCCTAAACTTTGAGGGGTGAGATTACACATTAGGTTAGGTTATCACCCTAATCTAATAAACTATTTTTGCACTATTTCTTTTTTTCTGTGAATAAGGTACCTACTCTGTTTAAAAAGTCTTTTACTGAAAAACTTTTTTATTTTGTTTTTATTTAATAGGTTATACATTTACATGGTTCAAAAGTAAAAAGTGTCCATAAGAAGATTTTATCGTTGTCCCCCAGTGCCACCCAGTTCCTCTTCCCAGAGCAGCCAAGGCACCAGGTTCTTGGATGTCTAAGCAGTCTCTGCATTTACACATTACTTGTCGGTTCTTGCCCATAAGCCTGTACTTGTACATGGTTATAAACTTCACAAAGAAAACTTGGTGCTCTGTATTTTTTTAATAACATACATATTTTCCTTGATTCTACATAGACCTTATAGTTATTTTGACATTATAAAAGTAAAAAATATCAAAAGGCAACTTCAGTGCTTTACTTTCATATTACAAAGGTGCTTGGTGAATATTCAAACAGTCCTGAAGTGTAGAAAGTCTGTATCAGTCCAAATCACTCTCCCAAAGTGTGTCTATATGTAACAGATAACTGTGGATACCATATATATCTACATCTCCACTCTCCAGAGGTAACTACTGTTAATGGTTTCATGAGTAGAAGGTGATAGCATTCTCCAGTTTACATTGTTTTAAGTTAGTACCATATCAAAAACTACCTTGATCTTTGAAGTTCCTCTTAAATGCCTCCATGATGGACTGATGTGCTGCCTCCTAGCAAGAGAACAGACTAGCAGATACTGTTTTGTTTTTTTGTTTTTTGGTGTATGCATGACCCTTTATTTACTTCCTAATTAACTGTCTCATCTTGTTGCTTTCTTTGATCTAAACATGTAAACCTATGGACAGAAATTTCATTGTATGTGGCACAGGGACATGTACCCTAAGGGCATACCATTTATCTTACTTGGATTTAGTTAAGAAAAAAAACCTACTCAGGAATCTAAGTCCTTTTGGTGAGTGCAAAGGGCCAAGATGCTTACCTTTTTCTTAAAAGAACCAAATGTAAGTCTGTTTTGTGAGAGCTGGCCTTTCACTGCAGAATAGGGTCCTCGACTTGTACAAGGAACTCACTACTTAGGGCACTCAAGTCATCCAGGCTCTGCTCTAGTCCTGCTGAGTCAGAATCTCTGGGGATGGGTCTGGACATGTATGCTTTGATAAAGGTCCCTGGTGACAATGATGGGCACCCCTGGTTAAGAATCACTGATTTAAAGGGAAGTGATCCATGGTGCCTTATCTAGACTAAAATGTGAGTGCTTCACCTGCTAAAGGAGTTGCTTTTATGTTTCTTTTGTAGCATTAACAACACTAGTGTCTTCAATGTTTGCTTCTTCAGAACTACAGCTGTGTGCAGTAAGTACCTATCTTCAGCTCCCTGCCTTCTTGGGAATGAATTTTCAATGGGAAGAGCAATTGACTGAGTTTAATTAAAGGAAAAAAATTTAAAGGAAAAATATGGACTACATATTATTTTCTTTTTTGCTCTTTTCCTAGAGGATGATGTGATTACAGTAAAAACCCCAGCATTTGCAGAATCTGTCACAGAGGGAGATGTCAGGTGGGAGAAAGGTAAGATTTGGTGCCCTCTCACTTCTAAAGTTTAAATACTATCTGAAAGTCCTCTCTAACACCACTCCCTCCTCCATGATAATCAGTGAAACCTGTGGCTCCACCCCTGCTTTTTTTTACACGCATCCTACTTACTCCTGACCCTTTAGGAAGGAGGTCTTTGTAACACCTGAAAAAGGCATTTTTGTGGCTAATGGAGACCCCCCCCCAACAGGTAACCTTTGACTGTCTTTTCAGCTGTTGGAGACACAGTTGCAGAAGATGAAGTGGTTTGTGAGATTGAAACTGACAAGGTAGGCTTGTCCTATAATAGTGCCAAATTTCCATGGTCTCCCCTTGGTTTCTTAACCTAATGAAAGAAACAGGGACTTCACTGTTGTTTAGAGATAATTTTTAACTGGCTCTAACCTCAGTTATAAAAATGTTGGAATATTTCATTAAGAGAAAAGAAGCTTTAAACATTTAATTTTAGATTGTTCTAGGTGTATGTACTGTATATTTTAGTAGTAGTTTTGTAGCTCGTGTGTGTGTGCGTGCATGCATGTGCATGAACTACTTCTAGTTGTTACCGTGTTTCACCTGGAAACATATTAACTGAATATTGCTTTAATGTTTCTGAGAAAGGACAGAAAGGGTGAATCTTCACAATAGCATTAGCTGATTATTACTCTATTCTGTCTTGCAGGTCTATGCTGCAACTCTTGTGACTTATATTTGAGATTCTATACAATGCTGAGTAAAAATTTGAACTTTTTCTCTGTCTTCCTTTTGTAGACATCCGTGCAGGTTCCATCACCAGCAAATGGCGTGATTGAAGCTCTTTTGGTACCCGATGGGGGAAAAGTAGAAGGAGGCACTCCTCTTTTCACACTCAGGAAAACAGGCGGTAAAAAAGTTCTTCTGGTTGTCAGTATACCACCTTGGAATTATGGCTGAGTATAAAGTACTAATTCCTTGATAGCTCAAAGACAATTTGACATTCCAGCTTCCCTTAGTTGAAGAAATAAGAGGGGTGATAGTTATATAGTGTGAACTTGAAATGTCAAGTTCTAGAAAAGGGTATTAAAATAAACTTCACAATACTCTGTTCTTTCCATGTATATATTTTATTCTTTCTTTTTTCTTTTTTTTGCTTTTTGGTATGTGGGTAGCTCCCTGGCTGGGAATCGAACCCAGGCCACAGCGCTGACAGTGCCAGCGCCGAAGCCTTAAGCCACTACACCATCAGGGAACTCCTTGGACCTTTTCTTAAAGACAGAGAAATGAAGAAGATTCTAAAGACAGTGATTTTTTCCCCCTCCCCAACTTTGACATTAGAATCACATGGGTGCTTTAAAAGTAATAAAAATGCTTAGACTCCATGGCCCAGGGCTTCTGATACATTAAATCTGGGGTTACTAGATTCAGGTTATCTGTGATAGTTTTTCTTTTCTCTCTCGCTCGCTCGCTCTCTTAGTCTAATGCTCTGCAAGGCATTTTGATACATAGCCAGGGCTGAGAGCCACTGTTCTAAAGTGAGAAGAAGCAATATTTCATGGTGTCTGTTACGGAGAATTCAGTGTAGTTTTTTTTTACATGTGTTTTCTCATAATGTTAGGGGGCTTGATATTTCTCTTGGGAAGAAATAAGAAATAAGGAAATGAATTTGCACTGGACCTTATAGTTGGTATTAGAGATTAAAAAAGAAAATAACTATTTTTGATTCTTAGTTAAATGCTGTAACTACGAAAGTTGATTTCTTTTTTTTGTCATTGTTAAAATACGTAGCAGAGAGATGATAGATTGCCTCATTGCAATTGGTCAGGGCAACATAGAAGCCCCAGGATGGAAAGAATGTGCATTAGAAGGCTAGGGAATAAGATTGATTTTCAGTTGAAGAATCCCATCTTCTGGGAGTTCCCTGGTGGTGTAGTGGCTTAAGGCTTCGGCGTTGGCACTGTCAGCGCTGCGGCCTGGGTTCGATTCCCAGTCAGGGAGCTACCCACATACCAAAAAGCAAAAAAAAAAAAAAAAAAAAAAAAAAAGAATTCCATCTTCTGATCATTCCTTAAGAAAATGTTCTTTGGATTTAAATATAAAACCAGATATAATGCCCAGATGGGTAAAATAAAAATAAACACCATATTTAAAGTTGTGAATTTATTATTTGACTACCTCATTGGTTTGTGAGAGTCATCCTAGATAAAATGCTTTGAACTCTTCAGTCTAAATGAGTCCTTGATTATTTAAACTTCTGCTTTTTAATAGTTAGAATATTCTTTCACGTGTAATATTGAAATAGAAGATGAGGGGGTTCCCTGGTGGTGCAATGGCGAGGCTTCGACGCTCTCAACGCCGCGGCCTGGGTTCGACTCCCAGCCAGGGAGCTACCCCACAAAAAAAATTAAAATAAAATAAAATAGAAGATGAGACTATCAGTATTACCATAATTAGAAATGTGTTATTTTTATGTATGTGCTTGAATATCTTAAATTGCCTGGGTTTCTTCTGCTTGAAAGTTTACATTTCCATGGGCTTTAGTAGATGCGTTGAAAGTACTGTACTTGCTGAATTTGATGATCAGTAGATATTGTGAAACAGGAAGGCAGCTGAATTAAGTCACTTATCTGACATAGACCATTTGGGAGCCCTAGGAAATAGAATAATAGTGCCTTATATCATTGTGTGTGTCTTACAGTGCTTTGCATATATAGCAAATACCTAGTAAGCATTTGTTAATTGGAGACAGAGCTTTTGCTGCTAAATTCTGCTCTAGTATCTATGATTTCATTGCTTCCC
Source organism: Lyroderma lyra (assembly GCA_004026885.1). NCBI lineage: Eukaryota > Metazoa > Chordata > Mammalia > Chiroptera > Megadermatidae > Lyroderma > Lyroderma lyra. The sequence goes on along the minus strand of PVJL010000077.1, from coordinate 363,647 downwards.
ATTCTAGAGAGTGCCAATGGTATCTATTTTTCTTTTTCTTTTCTTTTTTTTTTTTTAATGTGGGTAGTTCCCTGGCTAGGAATTGAACCCAGGCTGCAGCGTTGACAGCGCCGAAGCCTTAGCCACTACACCACCAGGGAACTCCCTCTATTTTTCTTGTTTTTCAGCTGCTCCTGCTAAGGCCAAGCCAGCTGAAGCCCCTGCTGCTGCAGTTCCAAAAGCAGAACCTACACCATCGGCAGTTCCTCCTCCCCCTGCAGCATCTATACCCACTCAGATGCCACCAGTGCCCTCACCCACACAACCTCCTACTAGCAAACCAGGTAATCCTTCACCTTCCAACATATGTTAGGTGGGAGAAAACTATCTCATCTAATGTCATGTTCCCTCACAGGGCAAAGTCAGACTATAACCATGGCTCTGAACAGGCTCTGTTATCTGCTTTGTAGAAAGAACTCTAGATTTTGTATCAGAATATCTAGGTTTGCATCCCAGCTTTCTGTTTATAGCTTTGTGACTTTTGGTTAGTTACTTAACTACTCTGAGCAGATTGTTCATTTGTAAAGTGGAAATGGTACTAACATACCTCAGAATATCTTGATGATTAAGTGACAGTATGAAAGCACTGGCACATACTCAGTAAATATTTCTCTCATTTTCTGATGCAGCTGTACTTCCCTCTCTTCATTTCAGTGTCTGCAGTAAAACCCACTGCTGCTCGTCCAGTAGCTGAGCCAGGAGTTGGGAAGGGTGTGCGTTCAGAACATAGGGTAAGTCTCTGAGGACCACTTCCAGAAAAGAGGCAGAGGGGCAGTGTTGAGATTAGTGGAGTGTGGGATGGTGGTCCCTACCTTTGAATGGCTGGCTGCTTATTCTCTTGGCCTTGACAGGAAAACTGAGTTTGGGAAGTGACTTGTTCATAGTCACGAACTGTCACATGATAGGACTAGAACCTGAGCGAACCCTTGTCCAGTGGTTTTTCCCATTGTTTTATGCCACCACTGAAATGCCTTGGGTGAGTAAAATATTTGCAGAGATGGTAGCTTAGTAACATACCCCTCCTGCCATGATAACACACAGTTCAGAGAGTTTGGGTTAGTGAGCTCTATTCCTTTACTTCCGGAACACTTAGCTGAGGGCTACTCAGTAGCAGTAGCTGTCAGGGGCAGACATCAAACCTCAAGGAAGTATGGTCAAGAGTGTGGGTTCCTCTGTCTGAGAAAACCTCCTAAAAATACTATAGCCTCAAAAGTTTATTGCTTGCGAGTTTCCATTTCACAAGTAGCTATTCTCATGCAAACCTTTATCACCAGAAATTTCCTTTTTGGTAATGATTCCTGAGCTGGCTAACCCTACACCACACTCTTCCTTTTCATAATTGTGTTTTGTTTTGTTTTTTTTAAATCAAACCATTTCCTGCGCCTCTATTCTTGGTCAAAATTTAGACACCTCTGAGTGAGTAGTTTTTGTGTATGTTTCGCTGTTCTTGCTCAAAAAAGCAAGGCCACAGGAAAGAGGAAGCCTGGGGCCCTTGTTGTACATAGATATTAAGTCTTTGACCATCCACTCCTGACAAGTGGGTACTCTGTCGGACATGGGGAGTGTGAGATCCAGAGACCCAGATTGTCAATACTTGGCCTACTTTCGCTTTCAGGAGAAAATGAACAGGATGCGGCAGCGCATTGCTCAGCGTCTGAAGGAGGCCCAGAATACATGTGCAATGCTGACCACTTTCAATGAGATTGACATGAGGTGAGAGCTCTGTTCCTCCTCTTCACAGGCCTCTCTTTTAGGAGAATACTTAAACATGCCCCAGTCCCCATCTAGTGCTGATTCCAGAACTAACTTAACGGGGAAGAGGTACTTTGTATTGCTTGTGGACTTACAAGTAAGCAGAAGGACCCACTGGTTTCATTTTCTCATTGACTGCTAATACTGTGCCTCCCTCCTGTGTGACTTAAAAAGCCTAGCCTTTTAGATTCTTATGCCTGAATCTTGTGATTTCTAATAATGAGTCTTAAACTCTGGTGACTAGTGTGAGTTGTCAAGTAGAGACAGGGCAGCCAGACCAACCAGGCTTATGCTGTGAGGCCTACCCCTTGGGATGGGGAACCACTTGACAAGAGTGCCCAGAGCCCCTGCTTCTTTCTCACAGTGGCTGCTCCTTACCGCCCCCTTAAGTAACTCAGAATTGTGTGGGTGAAGAGGCATAGGCTTGTCATGTCTTCCACCTTTCCTGGCTTTGCTAATGAAATGGAAAACTGTTTTTGTTTTTTTCTTTTGGTGGTTCCCTGGCTGGGAATTGAACCCAGGCCAGGGCGTTGGGAGTGCTGAAGCCTAGCCACTACACCACCAGGGTACCCCCAAAACTTGTATTTTTTAAAGAAAAACTTCAGAATATTAAAGGGGCTAGCTAATTCAGTACAGCAGGTCCTCGAACAACGTTTCATTCAACATCATTTTTTTATAATGTTAATGAGATTCCAGAGGAATTTAACTCTTGTTTATATCAATTCGCCTCTGGTAAAATCGGTTTCTTTAAACATTTTGCTAAAGTTACAGAATGTATCAATGATAAGTGAGGACTTACTGTGTACCCATTTCTCTAGTGAGCTAATTGGCGACTCAACTATTCAAGATTTTGATGTTTACTGGTTTCAACATTGTAGGGAAGAGAATGTAGTTAAATTCAACAGATGTTTTTTGAGTGCTTACTGTGTATAAGATACCATACTGTATATGAGGGGAATACAAAGAGGAGTGAGTACAAAGAGCCTCCACCCTTCTAGGGCTTACTGTTTGGTGTGGAGAATCACAAAATAAAATATAGAAAAATAAATATCAGAAGGGTACAAAGAGCGTGAAGTGGGGAAGAGAATGAGAGTATTTGTTTTTGAGGTGGGGGCAGAGGCAGGGAGGGAGAGGACGGTTTCTGGGAGGAAAGAGATTTTTAACAGGCCTTAAAGAACGACTAGCATTTCGACACAGGTAACACTGTAGAGAAAGGTCATTCCAGATGATGTTAACAGTGTGAACTTGACACGGACAGGCATGTGAGAAATATCTGCTATTAAAAAAAAAAAAAGAAATATCTGCTGTGAGGAATCTGTATAGGAAGGAATGGCTAAGAAAGTTGGATCCATATTTCACAATGTTTTGAATAATGGGGATAAGAGTTGATTATTTAATTCAGGGGGTAAGTCATCAAGTCTTCAGGTCATTTCTTTGCCTCTTTTTGTTCTAAGTGTTTTTAGTGTGCTAATGTGGTTAGGGAAATTTGTTTTCCTTTGGAAGGGATCTGAAAAGTATAGAGAAGGGAATGGTTTATTGCCATTGTACTATGGCGTTGTTCACAGAGTATGGCTCTGTGGCCTGTTTTACTAGATGACATCATTCTGCTGTGAAGCTTCCTAAAAAGACTGGATGTCATTCAAGCCAAAGATTTTTCTCCTGTCCATAGGATGTAGGGAAGGACCTGGACTAATGAATCACAAAGACTGCAGCTTAGGTTTCATGCATTAGCACTAAATTGTACGCAAATTAAATTAGACTTTGAAATTCTACCCAGTTTCTTAAGACAGAACATGTAAATATTTGTGGCCTTAAAAGATGCAGTTGGCCCAACAGCCTTGATTGGAAGGTCGGAGAAATATTGTTGGATCTCCTTTCATAGAGGTGTTACTTAATGATGGCCTGGGGTCTTGCTGCAGTCATTAATGTCGTTTCCATCGAGTGCCCTTGGGTTTTGTGCTGATCAGCTAACCCGTAAGGGGCCTTTCTGAGACCTTCTCTTCTCCCTTGTTGTCCCAGCCTCTGCCTCCAAGGGCAGAGCTCTGAAATAGAAACTACTTAATGACCAGACAATAGCATTCGGGTAGGTTTGAGAGCAGAAATGTTTATCACTTCTCCTTCCCTCTCCTGCAGCTCTTCTGTCTTGGGAACCAGTAATGTCTTTAGGGTGGTAATCCTAGCACTAAATAAGGTTAGACTCAGGAAAACAGACATTTAAACCCAATCAGTCCCCATAGGAGAACTTCCTTTTTCAAAAACAAAAGGTCTGAAGTGGGGAGTTAAAGCTATACCATCTTATCTTTCATGTTAATGTTGAATTAGGCCATTATAGGGAAAATGGGAGAACTGAGCTTTTGGGCCTGAGATAAAGTTAAATTTGATTTCTGTCACGGAACTATATTCCGATAAATACTGAAGTTTCTGCAGCAAAATGATGGGAAAGCCATTTCCCACTAACTCTGCAGTGTGTATGTGGTACGTACGTAGAAAAACCAGTCTTGAAGGAACAAAGGTAACTGTTCACAGTGCAGAGGCTTCTCAGAAGGCCCTGCTGCTCGCACTTTACAAGCTTAGGTCCACACATGGTCACTTTGCTAATAAATACCAAGGAAACCACGTCCAATAAACTGATCTTAAGGGCAAGAGGTGTGATTTTATTATCTTTGTGTCTTGATGCCCAGCATTGACCCTCACATGTGGTATGTGGTAGGTGCCAGCACCTGTTTGATGGAACAGGTGGAAGGAACTGCTAACTGAGGAGACGACGAGTGAGTCTACTGACTTTCCCATGAACCTAAAAGAAGAACTGGGTTAGCCCTTTCATATACAGCCATAACTGCATTTACTCACATGGAGCCCATATACCTGTGGAAGTTTAAGGGGGTTTTGTTTTTACTAATTACAAGATAGAAAGAATGGCACAAGGAAGTAATAATCAGGTTTGGAAATAATTCTAATAAGAAATAAAAAGGTTATTATTTTGTGGACTTTGTTTATGCTTAAAAAATGTTAGATAGTTCACGATTTTAGTGTAGTTAGAAATCACTTTCTCATCCAGGGCAAGGCTGTTGGTGTGCTGTGTGATCTCTTGTTCATATTCTCTGTCACTGAAATCTGACTTCTGGAATAAGAGAGCCCTATAAAGGGCTCCACCCACTTGAAAGACAGAGTGCACTCGATTCTTTTGTATCCATCTTTTGTAGTGGAACAAGGTTACTCTGTTGACCTCTAGCGGACTATTGCAAAACTTGAACTTATGGTACAAAGTGAGGGGGAAAAGCTTACCCAATTGTGTACACAGAGTTAGAAACTGGTATGAAAGTCAAATCAAGGCTTCATTTGTGATCAGTTTGTTCTGTAATGTGTTTTTGCAGTAATATCCAGGAGATGAGGGCCCGGCACAAAGATGCTTTTCTGAAGAAACATAACCTCAAATTAGGCTTCATGTCGGCCTTTGTGAAGGCCTCAGCCTTTGCCTTGCAGGAGCAGCCTGTTGTAAATGCAGGTGAGTCTGTGGTGGCCAGCATTGCAGAGGTCCTGGGAGGCATGCGTATGAGCACAGACCTGCTCCCACATACACACTCACTAAGATGGGGTCAACAGACCAAGACGTTTTATTTCATTCCTGTGCAAACATGAGGGATTTCTTGATTCACCATCCTGAAATGGTACCAGAATTACTTTGTCCCCACTGGGTGGACAGAATGGTTTCCCCTCCAGTGCATAGCTTGGAAGTTCTCCGCCAGCCCAGCTCTTCAGGCTCCTGGCGTCAGGGTGGAAGCTCATTTCTGCCTGGCACCCGCCTTCCCCAGGGCTCCCTTGTCTTGGAGCCTGACCCTCACACTGGCCACGGCCTGGGACTGACCTTTGGTTTCTGTTTACGGGCCTTGGGCTGGGCCCTCTTTGACGGGCTTTGTGATCACTTTTCTCCCATTTCACTCCTTACTTCACTGAAATGTTGACCTAGCAAGCAGTTCTCTTTCCTCTGGAGACACTCTCTGTTCCCAGAAAGATTGGTGAGGGGACATTGACACCTTTGCCACCCTCACCAGTGCCAGGGTTCCTGAAGATATAGAAATGGAAACCCTAGTCCTTTCATCAAGTTAGACATTCTGGGTAGTTAGAAGGGCTGTCTTTGTTTTGCCCATGTGTGTACCTCTTTATTTCTTCCATTCTTCTCATGTTTCCTGATTGGCTTTCTCCATCCCTTCTACCTGCCCATTCATGTAGGCATTTCTGAGCTCTCTTAGCTGCTTTCCCACTTTACATGCTTTTCCTGGGTGTCTTATCTAGTAGTACAACATATATTTTCTGTGGAAAAGATTCCCGAGCTCGTATTTTCTCATGAGCACTAGACCTAAATGTTCAGCTGCTGTTTGCTATCTCAAATTACAATAGTAAAGCCAGGTCATCCTGCTTCCTACTGAGCCTCCTAGAAAGAACCATTCCTCCCCCTGCCCTCTTCGTTGAAAGTGGGCTGCAGAAGGGGCAGCCCCCATCCCCCTTTGCTAATTTGCCTTTTGGGAAAACTTTTTAAACCTAGATGTTCTCAGCTAAGGGAGGACTTCTCAATAAGAACTTAGTGCATACTTCTCATATGTGAGCCAGTGTACAAAACACTTCTGAGGGCTGCCAGAGAAATGGATGTTCTGTGTTCAGGCTCCGTCAGGGCGCTTGGGAGATGTTACAATTGGTTGGCGTGGGAGTAAGAGGAGTTTGCCCCTTGTAATGCAGTACTGTTCGTGCTGGTCGGTCAGCCCACACTGTACTCAGGACTGTGGGTTTTTACTCTATTAGTGCAAATGTTACCTCGGATCAGCCTCGGCCTGGGGAGTTGTATGTAAAATGTGTTTTCTCTCATAGTGATTGACGATGCAACCAAAGAAGTGGTATATAGGGATTATATTGACATCAGTGTTGCGGTGGCCACCCCACGGGTATGTTGGGGCAGGAGGCGGGGGGCTCTGGTCTTAGATTCTCACCTTATTTGTGTGAAGAAGCAGATCTCTGGAACAGATCACTTCTGTAATTCTTTCTTTTTAGAAGGTAGTTAGTAAAAGAGTAACCTGTTTTTGCCCGTACCACATTCTTTTAATGCCAAGCCTAAATACTGTAGGCTCTTATTAATCACATCAAGTAATTAAGATATTCTGGGAAAGGGAAATGACTGACTTGAATGAAGGGAGTTATAACTGTAAAGGTTACTATTAATTTGCCACTGAAAACAGCTTTTCACTTTCATCAGGGTCTGGTGGTTCCTGTCATCAGGAACGTGGAAACTATGAATTATGCAGATATTGAACGAACCATCAGTGAACTGGGAGAGAAGGTAAACTAGAAAGCAGCATGTGTAGCAGCTACTGGGCAGGTCAGGGAAGAGTCCGGGGAAGGCTGAGCTCACTAGTGCACAGTGCTTGGGGAGCGGGAGCCTTACCTTGTTCTGTCAGGAGTACATAGCCCCTGAGAATGGCAGTCACCCACAAGGGCTGAAGTGCAGATGTGTACAGAGCTTAGCATGCTCCCATGACTGAAGATCTCAAGTGAGACCTGCTGGGAAAAGAAAAGGACCTGAAGGCATCATGCCTGTTCTCTGGTGGAGCACTAGTCACAGTCATCTCAACTGAACAGCTTTCCTACTGAAGCTAGAATTTGGACTGTTGATCTCAGATATAAGCCTTCTGGACTTCCTTTAGGTGAAGAAAGCTGGGTTGACCTTACATTTCAATTATGAAATCTCTATTTTTAGGCCCGAAAGAATGAACTCGCCATTGAAGATATGGATGGTGGTACTTTCACCATTAGCAACGGAGGTGTTTTCGGCTCCCTCTTTGGAACTCCCATTATCAACCCCCCTCAGTCTGCCATCCTGGGTATGCACGCCATCTTTGATAGGCCAGTGGCTGTGGGAGGCAAGGTAAGAACCACCACTGCTAACCCCCTAGGGGCTAGCAATGAGGAGAGGGAAATCTAACCAAGTGCTAATTATAAACATTCACTGTAATTTCAGGCATAAGTTCCATCTCTTAGTTTGTGATTAATAACTAAGGCACTGATTCTCAAATTGTGGTGTGTGGATCAGCATCATCTGAGAACTTGTTAGAAATGCAAATTTTGGGACTCCCTGCCTGCATCTGTTGAAGAAGAAACTGCAGATAATTCTGGTGGAAATTAAAGTGTGAGGACCAGTAAGCCAGGAAAGCTTGCACCATCATCTGGGACAGTCAACAGGCTCCATTTTCTGGGTCAGTGGTTCTCAACCTTCCTATTGCCGCAACCCTTTTAATACAGTTTCAAGGGGTCGCAACCCACAGGTTGAGAACCACTGCTCTAGGTGGTGTAGGCAGTGGGAATATAGTTAGAGACCAGGCCCTTTGCCTCTGGGAGACAGAGGACCACAATGCAGAGTGGTCTATGAGCTGCCAAATGTAGGGTAAGACTCAGAGCTTCTCTGGGTGTTCAGGGAATGAAGTCAAGGGTGTGGAGTGGGCCCTGGAAGACATGTCAACAGGAAAACATTTTCTGGGACTCCTGTGTTTAGAACCTTTTTGGGTCACTAACTCCTCTGAATCTGAAAATCATAGATCTGAAAATGCTTACACACCCAGCTTTGCACACAGTTTCAGAGGATTTGTGGACCCCACGTTTAAAACAAATTTTTTTTTTTTTTTAAATTCTAACGCTGAACAAACTATAGCAGCCAGAAGTGAAGGGAAAACTTTTCCTGTAGACAACAGACGAATAAAGGGCAGAGAGTTTAAAAAGGGACTTGTGAGGAGACTTCTCTTTTCTTGGTTCAGCTTTGTTTATGAGTAGGGGAGCTTTGTGCTAAGGGGTAAGGCTTGGTCTTTGAAACGATTGTAAGTCTCCAGGAGGAACATCCATAGGAATGGTTCTGATACTGGAACTTTTCCTATGAGCTGTGCTTTCTCATTTCCCCCCTTCAGCGGAGCTTTGTCTGCCCTACTGCACACAAACCTGTGAACCTGTCCTCTCTGTAGGTGGAGGTACGGCCCATGATGTTCGTGGCACTGACCTATGATCACCGGCTTATCGACGGTAGAGAGGCCGTGACTTTTCTCCGTAAAATCAAGGCAGCGGTAGAGGATCCCAGAGTCCTCCTACTGGACCTTTAGGAGGAAGCCAAATGCCCTACACATCAACCATGCAGGAACTGAAAACCAGTCTTCTCCCTGCCCCCATGTGGGTCCTGGGTTAGTCTGGTGACAGACAGGCACATGCTGTTGGCCTCAAGCAAGGAAGCCAGGGCACTATGTAACCAGCAGTCACAGGTCTTTACTTGGGGTTCCTAGCAGGCTCTCTCCCTCTCTGTATCCTTCTCTTCCTCTCAAATGTCTTATTTCCTTAGGCTTTAGAGCGGGGGAGAGAGAGAGAGAAAGCCTTAATGGATGCTCATTAATATTCCTGCCTTTCTTCCATTAGCCCTCTGCAAAGATGATTTTGCTTCTCCCCTGTGCCAGAATACTTTAGGGAAACCACTGGGGACCATGTGATTAAGTTTCAGTCTTTTCAAAGTGTATTCTCCAGAGACGCCTAGGAGGGTGCTGTGCCTCCCAAGCTTGGGGCAGCCTCTGTGCTGGCTGTGCACATTTTCACTCGATTTTACCCATGTGGAGGTGTTGACCACAGGCCAAGAGGTGCTGCTTTGCTTCTTAAATTCACCTTCATTCTTAGCTATCATTGACTTCAAGATGTCTCTTCTACCTCTTCCAGGAAGCACAGGCCAGGGGATCTGGATAGGAGGGGTATCGGCAGTGTTGAGGGGGTAGAGGGCAGGTTCCCCCTGAGGTCACATGTAAACAAGAAGGGAGCAGGACCCAGGCCTCCCCTCACACTCTCCGTCATAGCCTTGCACCAGGAAGACTCATTTTGGAACAATCACACACAACTGTGGTTGTGCCAACTTTCCAGGTTGCTAAGAACCATTCTAGCACATTGTTCTCATTTAGAGCAGATTATAGCATGGCACTGGGGGATGGTCACAACCCAGGACTGGAGCCTGGTAGAGATTGGGTGAGGAAGGTTTCCTGTGGATCGGCTCATATTGACTTGAGCTTTTAAATTCCATTGGTATAAGCAAGTGGACTAAAGAGGCAGTTCTGCTCCTTCCTGTATCATGGCCTAGGGAGCGGACACTTTGCACTTCCTCTGCAGAATACAGGTCGGGGGGAGGATGGACGGGGGTGGAAACCAGCCCCAAGATGATAGTACACAGTGGGGAAATGACGGATGTCACCTCTGGAATACTGCCCATTGGGTCTGGGCACAATCATTGGAATTCCTTGGAGCATAGTTAAATGCACACATGTTGACATGAAAGCTACTGGGCTTCATCGCTTTCAGTCCAACTGCATCCAGGCCTGAGGCTGCTGCCACTTGACACTGGGAGCCATTTATTTAGTGCAGAGTGCCCATTTGTATCTTGAGGGAAGAAGCAAGGCCTGGAGGTGGGGTGGGGGGAAGGGATGGGAGCCAATACTGAGTGCCTGCAGCATCTACTATGTCTTCACTATTCAGAACTTGTAACTGAAATATTTAAAGAAATTGATTTTAAATGCAAATTAAAGGGCAAATGTTCTCAAGTAGGGTTCCTGCTCCTGTGTTCCTTTTGGTTTCTGAGGTTGTACAAGTCTCCAGCACTGATTGTTGTTAGCATTGAAAGCCAAGTAATGTCCCATCAATTACCCTGTGATATCCCAGACTTTTGAAATGAGTTAACATTTGACAGAAGGTGGAACCATGTCTGTCAGCCAGGAAAGTGCCCCAGCTTTTACCAATGAGTCCCTCAAGCCTGGCAAGCCATGTTCTTGGGATAGTGGTTCTCAGCATTGTGAAGCCCCTTCAAACACTAACACTCCTACATTTTTGTGGGTCTTGCAGGTAGATCAACTCTTAAAAATTTCACATTTTGGACTTGATTGCCACATGTGTACCAAGATGTTCAAGGTCAGTAAGAACAAATGAGGAGCAGTGATCTTTGAGGGTGAATGGACAATTTGGGAGCTAACCTAGAATGGTCCCAGGTGACAGGCATGATGGTATCCAGCCCCTGCCTCCTGTTCTTGCTTGCAGAGGTGCCATCTACATGAAGGTCTGTCACAGGAACAAAGTGGCTCCCAGAGGGTAGAACTAGAGTTAAAAGGCTGAAAAAAAAAATTGGGTCCAATGAAGGGAATTTTAGAATTACCTACCAGGTCCAGGGCATGGTGCTAAAGCTTCCATTTCTCTAGTAAACCTACAAAGGAGATACTGGCCCCATTTCCGAAGAAGGTAGACTGTCAGCCCCATGAGGGCTGGGACCACAGTATTCAAAACTCAAGGCCTAGCAAAGTGCCAGATATGCAGTGTTTATTGCAGGGATGAGGCTCAGAAGTTCCAAAAGAAACTCCATGCACCAGTGGTTGGAGGTGGTCTGTCCTGACTTGGGGAGTGTAGTAGCAAAAGGAACATAGACTTGTGCACTGGCTCCACTAGGCTCTGACCAGGTCTTATTAACCTCTTGGAACAGGAGCCACTGTTGTCTCAAGGAGTCACTGTGAGGATTACCCTAGCATTCCTCCCAGGCACCATGAACCCCCTCCAAGACCTCTGCCTCTTACAGAGCCCATACCCCCTATGTGCCAGCACTTCCTCTTCCTGGCAGGGTACAGACTGGCATGCCTGTCCGCCACCAGCCCTGCTTCCTACTACTTCCTAGTAGACTCAAAGCTCACTCTTGACTGTCATAGAGCTTCTCTGGGGGAGCCTTTCAGTCTCCCCATCCTGGCAAGGCTGCTGTCATTGCATTAATGAGGCAAAGAGACCAAAAGCAACCTTAGGTTTTATTGGGGGTAGGGGAATATGGGCAAAACCCCAGGGCACCCAGGGTCATACCAGGCTGCACTTCCCCATGTCCTCTCAGCCCCCGAGTCATTCTTCCCCCACCTCCCACCTCCAACACAGGTCCCTACCCCAAGAGTTAGACATGGATTTTCAGAGAGGAGAATCGTGTCAGAAGCGCCACCTGGTGGTGTGGGAGACATACTGGGGGGGAGGGGTTGGAGGCAGAGGTCTGGTGCCACACTCAGTGACAGGGTGAGTCCTGAGTGGAATAAGGGAGCCCCCACACCTAGGGAGGGCACTGTCTTTAGGGGTAACTACTTCACTCCAGAAACATCTTGCTTCTGGCTAAAAGCTTGGGCAATTATTTCTGTGTGTTTGAGTTCTCATTTCAAAAGGGGATGAAGTCACAGTGGGCAGTGAATTGAGTGAGCCCTCAAGACTAAAATGCAAAATGGTAAATAGGACAAATGCCTGAGAAGGGAATCCTAATGGGTACAACTTGTCTTAGCAGCTTCAGCTGGAGGCTGAAGTATGGTCTCCTCTCAGACCCATGGGGCAGACTCCCCCTTCTCTCCACACCAGTGGGCTAGGTGGGGAAGGGAGCTCTTTATTCCAAAATTGCTGTAAGTGACAAACATGCATTCCTCCCTCTCCCCAGTACTCCTTACCCTTACCATCCTCCCCTCCCTCCCTCTGGCTCTCCAGAAGTCTGAAATCACAGGATGGGGGGCAAGGTCAGGAGCGGGGAGTGGATCACCCTGTCCCCCACCTCACTCCCTGTCCGCTACAGACGTCTTCCCTACGCCCCACTGCCCCCAAGCCCTCCGCAGGAGTAGCCTCTGGTGGACGAAGCCCAGTAGTTGCATGGCTAAGATGAGCAGCCAGGGCAGCCTTAGTTTGAGTCCACTGAGCTAGTGGACCAGTGCCCTGAGGTAAGTCTCCAGAGATGTCTCAAATGGGGCACACCATGGCAGGTATCGAGTCACAAAACCTGGAAGTCAGCTCAGCAGGTGGTCAGTAGTTCAGAGCTAGTGTGACTAAAGGCACCCTTTAGTATGGTAGGTCTGCATTCAAGGTACAGGGTATGCACCCAACAGGTAACAGTTGACTGATGGGTGGAGGATGGATGGGTGGAGGGGTCCAACTGCCTAGTAGGGTAAGATCTGTCCTGTCCAGTCCCCTCCCCTCAGCAGTGGCTAGAAAAGGTTTCCCCAAATCTGTCTGGTGCCTCAAGGGCAGTGGTGATTACTTCTGAGGCCCAAGGGACAGGGCTGAGCATGAAAGGCAGCTTCCCTGCATTCTTTGCAGAGGGCCACTGATTAGAGGGGCCCGCTCTGGGTGACAGATAAAGAGAAGAGAGGAGGTCCAGACCAGTCCAGTAGCTTCCTTCGCCAACTTCACCCCCTCTTATCCCACCAGTTGGCTCCACTGGATGGTACTGAAAAAAGGGTGGGACTTGAGTCTGTTGACCCCACCTCCTCCAGCACCCAGGCGCCGGGTGGGCTCAAACTGCAGCAGCTGTGAAGAAAGGCCCAGTCAGCACCCGGCAGGTCCTCCAGCCCCAGTGCTGAGGCATGGGCTGACCTCCAGGGACTCTAGTCACCATGGCCCTGGGGTTCACTTCCTGTCAGCCCGGCCCACAGAACCCCCACCTTTACCCTTGGGAACACTGATGTTGTCTGGCCGCCAACATAGAAAGGTTTGTGATCTCCTGCACCCACACAGACATCTAGAAGCAGCGCGTTTGTTCACACACAGGGCTCTGCCCTCCCAGCACCCACCCTCAGGCCAAAGGAGCCGCCTCTTCTAGGCCGACTGTACCTCACCTCAGTCAGCAGGGAGGCTGCTGGGCGACTGAGCCACTCAGGCAGCTGGAGCTGGGTGTGGGGCTGGATTCCTGAGGGGTGGCTCTGGGACAGGGCCTGGGAAGACACAGGGAGAGGCCTCGGAGGAGGCAACCCCAGGGCAGTGTGCACACTCAAAGCAGCAGCCAGGATTTTACCGTTTCCTGTGTCACATCCCATGGGGTGATGATGTTAATGGCTGCCTTCTGCTTTGGATCTACTGTATGCCAGACTGCTTGATGCCTGACAGCTGTTACCCACACTTTCCACAACAACCCTCAAAGGAAGTATTGGTAACCCCATTTTAAAGACAAGAAGCTGAGAGAGAAAAGGGACTTATGCTGACTTCAGGGTTTGAACCCAGGTCCCTCTGGCTCCATGCTTGCTAGAAGCATTCATCATGGCTTGCAGTTGAGGCAGGCACTTAAGCAACAGCATTGGAACTTGTTTCTTTACAGAAGGCATATCTCCCTGGGCCACTCAGTTGGCAGCAGGGCCAAGGCAGGGCTGCCGTGAGGACCTCTCTGCACTCTAGAAGGGGGCAGCTTTGGAGAGCAGAGAGGTCTGTCTGGAGGTCAGGATGAGCTGCAAGAAGTGACCCGGAGGAAGGTCAGGTGCCCCAGGTTAGAGAGGTGGTGGGAGACTGAGAGGAGAGAACGACTATGGGGATATCTGTGGCCACGGCGCTCAGAGGCCCTGGACTATGGGACAAAAGCAGGACACCACAGTGGACTACTCAGATCTGCACTTTAGGTCCCACTGCATCCACTCTGGCCATTTCCTGGTCAAATGCAGCTGGGTCTTTCCCTTGATGTCTGGCCTAACCAGCCCCAGATGCAACGCTGAGCTCATCAGGGAAGGGCAGGGCAGAGGCCGCCATCCTGCATCAGGGTGTTTGCAGTGGGAATTTTGAGCTCTTGGCTGACCCAGACTAGACAGGACAGCTGCTGGCCTGGAGCAAGAAAGCCGTCTCTCCTGTCCTCAGCCAAATTTGGGGGTTTACAAAGAAGGGTGTAGGTAGGGAGGGTGAGCAGTGGGGAAAAAGCTCAGGGTGATCCAGGCGCCTTTCAGGGAAGGAGAACTGTGTCAAACTTCATCCTTCCTTCAGACATAGGCCCAAGTGCTCCCTTTCAGAAACCTTCCCTGACCATCTCAACTCAACTCTCATCTGCCTAAGTTCAGTTTCACCAGCTATAGCCACAAGTGTAGTGGGAGTACTAAACGTGTCCATGGCCTGGGTGGAAGTGGCTTCCTGTGTCTCATGTAGGGGTTAGCTGGGGAGAGGCCAGCCGCACGGCAGGATATCCAGCCCAATGGCCTGGTTTGGGAAAAGCGGGCAGCCTCACCCCTGACACTGGCTGGTTGGACTAAGCCCAGCCCATCCTGCACTAATGACACCTACCGGGGCTCCACACCCTGCCCAGCTACTCACCGTTCCAGTCAGCAGTTCATACAGCAGAGATCCAAAGCTCCACCAGTCACAGGCTTCGGTCAGCTCAGAAATCCCACCCACCTCTGTGGGAGCAAGAACACACGTCCCAACCTTATCCGAGAGGGCAGGTCCGCTCTCTACTGCTCTTACCCAGACATGGCCCATCCCCTGTCATCCTCAGCTCCCCGGCTCAACCCACACAAAGGCACCCAAGGTCTAGGGTCCCTGGCACACCCTCCCTTCTTGCCTGGGGCACTGTAGAGGTTGTCCAGGGCCTCCCTGCAGCACTGGGGCTCCACCTCTGACCACTGGCCAAAATACGTGAGCCGGATGTGACCTTCTCGTCCAGTGTGTGCAGGGGGGATTAAGAGGGAACAAAAATTGAAGTTAAGTCATTGTTGAGCAGCTGGTATGGTGGAGGGGATTCTAGGACTTCCAGTAGTCACAAGGCAGGGGCCAGTGGTCTCACTGGGCATGGCCTTCCTAAGGGAATGACCCCCTGAGGCCCAGAGACAACTGGCTATTCGTAAGACCTGCTGCCCTGGACTCATGGTGGGAGAGGGGCTTGTTTCTCGGCTTTAACCTTGGTGACTCAGCAGAGTCCT
Organism: Lyroderma lyra; assembly: GCA_004026885.1. Classification (NCBI taxonomy): domain Eukaryota; kingdom Metazoa; phylum Chordata; class Mammalia; order Chiroptera; family Megadermatidae; genus Lyroderma; species Lyroderma lyra. Next base: position 348,135 of record PVJL010000077.1, on the reverse strand, counting down.
ATTTGAAAGGGCTGGTGAGAGGCAGGGAAAGAAGCAGATGACCTCTGCCATGCCCCTGACTTCAGGGAACTGTCCTCTGTTTTGAGGCTTGGGGGGGGCAGGACCTCAGGGATGGGGTAGGGGTGGGCAGCCTACTCCCCTCCTCCAGGCACCTACCTGTCTGGTCCAGGAGCAGGTTCCGGGGATTGAGATCCCGGCACAGCACCCCCTGCTCATGCAGCGCCTCCAGTGCCACCAGCGTCTCAGCCGCCCATTGCTTCACCTGCTCTTCTCTCACACTCCAGGCACCCCTGCCAGATCCCAGGCTGGCCTTGTCTGCTGAGGGGCAGCTCTGACCTCTACCATGGCCACAGCCCCCCAGCACCCGGCCGGCCCCTTCGCGAACCCAAGGGGGCCCCGTGTCCAAGTTCTGGCCAGGTCTTCGCCTGGACTGGAGGTGCAGGAGGCCACCTGAGGCCTTTGGAAGGTCCGAGGAGTAGGAAGTGCTGGTTCTGGCTGAGGGGTCACCTTCGGCCTCTCTCTGGGCGCTGATGGATGGGGCCTCCCTGGCTGGGAGAACACTCTGACAAGTCTGCAGAGGCTCCAGGGGGGCTCTGTCCTGCACGTGGGTGTGGCCCAGGGGCAGCCGTGGTGGGGTCTGGAGGTTGGGGCGGGAGTTGAGCTGAGCCTTCATCCTTTCCAGGCTGGAGCCAGACCTGAGCCCAGACTGTTGGGGGTGGGCCTGGGAGAGCAGGTGGGACCAGAGAGTGCCTCCTGGGTCGTGCAGAGGGAGACAGTGAGCATGGGGACAGTAGAGAAGAAGAGTGTGGACACCAGGTTCCTGTCCCAGTCCTGCCTCCCTCTGCTTTGGGCATGGGCCTGCTACCTTCCAGGCTTGCCCCTAGCCTCAGCCCGGAATGACCTCTCCTCTCCTCTTTCCCCTAAAGAGGGCCCAGCCTCCCAACTTGGCACAAAAATGGGTGCTGAACCCCTAAGGAGATGTTAATGTCCTTGGTTTGGGTGGTGGCCTCACCAGTGTTCAATGCAATATATAGATGAAGAATAGTATAATGAAATTTAAGTAAGAAAAACAAAAGGAGGCTAGGTATGGACCTGTGATGAGTATACGTCACGACCAAGGATGTGGACCCCATTTAAAAGAAAAAACAAAACTCATCACTGTAACAGGTGATCAGGAAGCACTGCTCCATGACCCAGTTCCAGTCTTCACAGCTTTAGTTCCACCATCCCATGTGGCCACCCTAAGGGATGGGCACAGACTAGAAAAGAGCTAAGGCTGGAGGAAATGGTGACACAGGGGACATCTGCATCCATCCCTTTAGCCAGCCAGGATGTGAACACCCTCCCCAGGATGTCCCCTGCCCCCTTAGCACCACGCAGAGGCTCACAACAGCCTGGTCCTGCCACCATCCTCCAGAAAAGCCGGGCCCCCTGGTCTGTGCTGCACATGTGCAAGTCACCCCTTTGTCCAGATCTTGGCATTTGAAGAGAATGACAGAGGACAATGAACATCCCAAAGGCCCAAGGAGCTGACACAGCCCTCACCTTGCACATGCTCCAGGTGCAGGAAGATGGAGTCTTCGCTCACGAAGTACCGCAGCAGCTTGGTCATGTAGGGGATGCCATGCGGGATGATGGTCAGCCGCTCCCGGCTTGCCACGTGGCTCCTGGACAGGCTCTGGGGAGTGGGCAGGGCCGGCAGATCAGCTGGAGACAGGCCAGAGGCTGCTCTGCCAGGAAACGTCAGAGCCCCAGCTTCAGGGGCAATGGGATGAGCGGCAGGGGCTATCCTGAGGAGCAACTGCCTCTCCCCAGTTCCTGACCTGGCCCTCAACGCCTCTCTCCACCAGAGAACCCAGGTCCTCCACCCTCCAGGCCAAGGAGAAGAGGGGCAGGGGGCATGCTCGGGGGGGGGGGGGGGCAGGACAAGGGGCCTTTGGATTTGGAGGGAGCATGGGCTTCAGATATAGGTTCTGGGTGAGGGGTTCCCAGAGGGTAGGGGTTTGCAAACACTGGGAAAGTCCCAAGGGAAATACAGGTTAGGGGGCTGGGCGGCACCTGCCTTCACCACGAAGGTCCCTCCAGTCGCTGGGTCCTGGACCAGCTGCACCTACCAAGGTCCAGGAGACACTGGTCAAGACACATGCTAGTTCCCAGGGCTCCATGGCCTCAGCCCCAGCCCCCAGTTCCTGCTTTGATCAGGAGATCTTAGTTCAGGTGCCACCTCCTCCAGGAAGCCTTCCCAACCCTTAGAGTGGACTGGGGCCCCTAATCTGTCTTGAGTGCTCTCCAGGCTCATCCTTAGGGGAGCCTTATCACATTGTGTCTAATTTTCTGCCTCCCCACTGCACTGTGTATCCATCAGGGCAGGAGCTCTGTGTTCCCAGAGCTCTGCACCGTGCATGGATATTATAGGTGCTTTACACGTGTGGTGAGGGGTCCATGCTGTAGGGCCTGAGGGTGTCCTGGATGGAAGCAACCTCAGAGCCAGTTACCTCCTCTGATCTTGTATTTTACAGGTGGAGAGGCTGAGGCTCTGAGAGGGTGGCCCCAGAGCACCCAGGCTTGGTGTGCTCCTTTAGGTCTCACCCCTGCTACCCACCCCACTTTTAAATAGTCTCTCTTCTGGACACTGTCTCTGGAGCGCAGCCCAGTCCTCCTCCTGTCGGTTTTGGTTAGAGGCAGTGGTCTGCCAATTGCTGGCACAGGGCCTTGTTTGGAGTTGAGCCCTTGACCCATGTCACGGTAGGCAAGGTGGCCCATAGGAGAGGGCACGGCAGGTGCACCGGGGCAGGAAAGGGGAAAACTCAGCCCATGTCAGGGCAAGTCCAGCACCCTAATGTGACTCCCTGGCCATCGGCCTGCCATGCAGACATCCCCTGTGGCAGTAGTGGGAACCATCTCTGAGGCCAGACAATGAGACAGTGATGAAGGCTGCAGCCTAGGGCTGGGACTGGGTCTAAATCGTGGGCGAGTGAATTTTCTCCTCCACCGAACAGTAATTACAAGTGTCCCCCTTTCCCTCGTCACTTCTTTGCTGAGGCCGTGAGCGGGAAGGCCCTTTGTGAAGGGAACAGTCACCAGAATGCCAGTGATCACATTTGCCAAGTCACATCACCTCTCTGAACTTTCTCCTTTTTAACTGCAAGACAGGGTCCTTACCTCCTTCACCAGGTAATCACAATTCGATGTAAGCAGTCAGCTCCGACAGAGCAGCAGCCTGTGCCTGCCATGTCACGTGGCCACGACAATCTGTAGTGTGTCATTACTGAGAAACTCCACACTAGCCAGAGTGCTGACTCTGCTCAGCGCTTTACAGAGATTACTTAGTTTTGTTCCCACAGTCCTACCAGGTGACCCATTTTACTGATGAAGAAATTGAGGTTGAGGGGTTATGTTACCTGCAGTCTCACTGCTAAAAAGTGGTAGGGCCAGGATTTGAATCCAGGCTGGCTCATGCCAGAGCCCTGGAGACTTAACCGAGGGCACAACCAGGTGACCTTGGCACGTGCCTTCCTCTCTGGGCCTCAGTGACCCCATCATCAGTGCAATCAAAGTAGTGGACCAGCTGAGCACCGGGGCCCTGCCTGAAGCAGCGAGGTGCCCTTCTCACCACCAGAGGGCTCTCCTCCAACAGGCAGAGACCAAACCCAGCCTGGCCCCAGCTCCTTGACCAAATCTGTGCAATGTTTGAAAAAGAAAACTCTGGGTTCACTTAGGAGAACATTTTCCCACAAGTACTGACACCGGATAATTCCCCACTGTCCCTTGCCAAGTGGCATTCCCTACACCTTGTCTTGGGCAAGGCCCTGTCCCTTACAGAGTCCAAAAACACCAGCAGTAAAGTTTGGGGGAGCTAGAAAATAAGATTTGATCTGTATATTGAAACAAGTTAACTATATGTATATATATAGTTAACATACACACGTGTGTGTGTGTGTATTACAATGTATGTATGTATACACATATATACCACACACACACACACACACACACACACCTACTGACCTAGAAAGAATGAGGCCAAAACGTTAGCAGTGACTATCTTGGAGTTAGGTAGGATGGGAATTTTCTTTTTTTTTTTCCTGTTTTAAATTCCTTTCTCTTTTGCTGTATCTCAAAAGAGTAGCAGAGGGGGCATTTTCCCATTAAACCAAGCAAACAAAAAAATCCCCTTCCTTTTTTGCTCACTGCCACAGGGGACAGAGCACTAGCTAGCCACATGCCCTCTATGAACCTCAGTTTCATTCTCCATAAGACAATTATTAAAATGCAGCACTGTCCAATAGAACTTTTGCCATGAAGGACTATACTGGGGTGCCCAAACAATGCACACACATTTTAAGCGATGTTATCTATGAATTACATAAATACAGATGGTAACCACTTTAAGCACCTCTTGTAATTGCAAAAATCAAATATGACTTGTATATTTATTGTATATTTATCTTTTGTTATCAGTATATATTGAGTATTACAATGTAACAGGTTTTTTCCTTCCTTAAAATGTGTATACATTTTTTTGGCACCTTGGTGTATATCTGCACTGACCATTGTGAAAGCCACTGGCCATATGTCGCTAGAAACAGAACACTTCATTTTGGTTTGGCATAAATAGTCTTAAGTGGCTACTGTATTAGACTGTACAGTGGGATGCTTTTCCCCCCGGGGCAGCGGAGGAGGTTTAATGCAAGAGCATGGCAAATAAGAATGTGCCTTACAAATGTCAGGTATTGGTACTGTGACAGTGGAAGGCAGTTCTGGGTGCTTCGTTCTCACCTTTTTAAAAAGGGAATTTTTTTTTTTTAAAGGAAACCCACTGAGTTCTTGGGAAGTAGGGACAATGAAAACTTTGGTGAAACACATTAACCTTTTCTTTAAAAATGCCCCAAGTATCAAAACCCCAGGAGAAATTTCTCCTGGAGTATAAAGAAGTCCAAAACTTTCAAACAGGTCTGTAAACTCCAGGGTCCACAAGGACCGGGCATGTGAGCCAAGTGGGCAGGGTGGTAACAGGAGCAAACTGGAGGACTGGTGCCCCCCTAAAGCAGGGAACCCCTCCTCTGCTCCCTGCGGCAGGATTGTGAGCCAGCGTTTCCAGATCTTTCAGTTTTTCAGGAGAAGCAGGAAATCTGGACTTCTACATGAAACCTGCCAACTTTGAAATGTTCGTAACTAATAGTAATAATAATTAAAAACACTCCTGTGCTTTAGCCAAAAAAACAAGAAGTGACTTGGATGACCTTCTTTTTCTTCCCCATCCCTAACTCAGAGCCTGGCTCCTGGACCAGGTTCCCAGGCCCCCCACGCTCCCTAGGAGCAGACCCCAGGGTCTTCTGGCCAACTGCCTACCTAGTCCCTGACCCACTTGCCTCACTGTTCCCTGCCACTGCCTATGCCTGTAGGTGTCTCTCCATCCCCTAGAGACCCCCACTCTGACAATTAGGCATCCCTGGGGGCACTCGAGGCTTCCCGGGCCAGCCCTTTGGTCCTCCCTGGCTCTGGGCTGCCGCAGGCCGGCCCTGCCCTCCTGCCTGGATCTGCCTGGGCAGAGCTGTGGAATGGGACACTGTGGCGGCATATCCAGGCCCGGCTGCAGGGACCTGGGCCCAGCGGCCCTAACACTTCTCCTAATTTGGGGAAGCTGGTGTTCCTGGCTTGGGAATGACTCGGGAAAAGGAAGCAGGATCTCAGGAGGGAGGCAGAGAAGGTAAGCTGAATGCCCAGGTAAAGGTAAAAAAGTAAAGAAGGGCAATCTCAAGGCTGCATGGATGGACTTGGCCTTAATTTGTGCTTTCCACAGGCACAGGCCTCAGAATACTGGATTCTGAAATGCTTTGCATATGCATGTCCTGGGTTTAAATAAATTAGGGGAATTCTGTCATTGACCTCACTTGTGGAAACACACAGTGTACATTTCATTCTAAAAGCTCTGAAAACTCCTATAATTAAAAACAAACAAACAAAGCAAGGTAACTTCAACTCACTATTTCCCAAACTTATTGGACCTAGAACTCCTCTCTCCACAACGCTTATGGTTCAGTGGGATCCCATGTCGGAAAATGGCAGTCACCTCCCCAGCCTGTCCCAGCCGCTCGGACCAGTGTGGTGGGAGGGCAGGACTGCACAGATGGAAGCTGGCCGGGCCTCGCGGACAGACTGGGACGGGTCCAGGGACCTGGGAGTAGCAGCTGGAGCAAGGCCGGGGGGATGGGAAGCCTGCATGCCTCCCAACTTGCTTTTGTCACTAGCATGTAAAGCCATCAAACATGCATCAAATATTTTAGCATGTGCCAGGCCTTTCCCAAAAACAATTTCATTTTAGTTCCCACATCACCCCGTGGGGGGAGGATTCTCACCCCACTTACGGTCGAGGAAACCAATGCTCAGAGAGATGAAGGGACTTGCCCGCGCCACGCTGCGCACTGCCCTGACAGCACAGCATCCTCTGGAGTGTAGGGAAGCACACCTTGGCTTCATTTCCTCTGTGGCCTCAAACCCATCAAAATCCCCCGATGAGTGTTTGAATTACGGATTCCTGGGCTCAACTCTAGAAGTTCTGACTCAGCAGACCTGGGGTGGGGCCCAAGCATCTATAATTTTAGGAAGCTCCCCAGGTGATCCTGATAAACAGCCAGTCTGAGAAAGAACCAGTTTAGTGACTACTCAGGTGTCCCTTGGTTGGGGCCAAGGGCAATCGAACATTGGCTCAAATCTCATTTTACCCAACAGTTTGTCTTTCTGATTCCGCCACTCTAATCAGTGTCCCCGGTACAGGCTGGGATGTCAGTTTCTATCTTTTCTACTCTGAACTGAGGAAAAGGGTCTCAGATGGGGTCAGGATGGGCGGGGGGAGTCCCAGAGAGAAAGGGCAGAGATTCCAAGACCCTGGATGATGCACGGGCCAGCCAGGACCCTCTGCAGGGCAGGTTTCTGGAGAGGAGCACATTGCTGCCATAGGAACCTCTTGGCTGTGCCTGGCGGGGAGGCTCTTGGCTGTAGCCCCAGGGTGCAGAGTGAGTGTGGGATGGGACCTGTGGGAAGTGGGAGGGAGCCAGGCCCAGTGTGCTGGCAGGACGCCTGCCGGGACTCAGCTTCTCCTGTGGCTTCTGTTTTGAATCTCTGAGGGAGCAACCCGCTGTGTCTGAGTGTGAGGGCTGTGAAGAGGGGCTGTCTGCCTCTTCTGTTCCCAGTTTCTTTTCCAGGACCTGACTGTGGTTGTGTGCTGGCGTGAGGAGGGGTGGGAAACCATTGGCCACAGCCGCTCTCCTCTCTTGCACCCCGACCCCCTTTCCAGCCCCCTCTGGAGGAGTAGGGGTGGCTGCTCTCTCTCCCCACCCACCGCCCCCAGCTGCACACACCATCTCCTTCCACACGGCAAGGTCTGCTCACTCACCTTCTCGATGATGCCGACCACCCTGCAGACTCTCAGCTGCTCCAGGGCAGAGCTCAGTGTGCGGATGGGCCGGAGCCTCAGGCTACTGAAACCCTGTAGAGGTGGGAGACAGGCCACGCAGCCTCAGGTCAGCCACTGCTTCTCACCAGGCAGTGGGCAGAGAGCAGTGACCACAGTAGGCAAGAATGGGGTATGGGCCGACCCCACCTTCCAGAGACAGGCTGAGTGAGAAGCTGGCCCTGACTGACAGGGGCCCCACACTGCCATGCCGCCCCCCTTTGTGCAGGCCCCACCCAGCCCTCCTCCAAGGCTCAGGTGGGCTTCAGAAACCCCCTCTCGAGAGCCCCATCCACAGGAGGCAGATGCTGCCACGGGTGGGGAAATAACTTGGGGACATGCGGGTCTAGAGAACATGTCTTAAAGACCAACCAAGTAAAGCAGCAGCCCAGGCACCTGCTTTGGGGGAAAACAGCCTTAGAAGATGCAGTGAGCCTAGGCCGGATGTGTGTGTGTGTGTGTCTGTGCACGCCTATGAGCATGAAAAGTATGTATGCACATTCGTCCCCCTCTGAGTGCCCACTAGGTTAGGGAAAGCCACATGGGGATCGCATTTGTGCACACCTATGTATGCAAGTGTGTGTGTGTGTGTGTGTCCGTGTGTGCGTGTGTGAGTGTGTGCGTGCGCGTGTGTGTGCGCACACGTGGGTATCCCTGTCCGCTCCAAATACTCACTGTGGCCCATTCAAACACAAACGGGCCTGGGAGCCTCGGAGTGTGTACAAGCTGTGTGTGAGGGTGGAGAGAGATGTGTGTGCACTCCGTGAGGGCGCAAGACTGGACTGGAAATGATTCACTAAGTGTTTGAAAATGAGTGAACTGTGGAGGATGTAGGAGAGAAAGGAAGCCAGAGGGAGGACGGGAAGAGGGGCAGCCCTGGCACACACACCACCCGCACTGCCCTGCAGTCCAGAATTCAAGGCCACAGGCCAGCGGTGGGAGGGGGCCTCAGCTCTCTCCCCTCAGGGCCCTCTGGCCCCAGGGGAGGGGTGTCCTCACCGTGTCGGCGCTGGCTCGGCTGCCCAGCGTCCTCTGCAGGTGGCAGTTGAAGATCTCCTCTGCCCGCCGCAGGTACTTGGTAATTTTCAGCTTTACAGCCTCACATCGCTCCTTGTTGGGGTCGACTGTGGGGGGAAGGTAGTTATCAGGGGTCAGCCCTGCCCCCTTCCCCCCTGCCCAGGCTTTCGAGGGCTGGGGGTGGGGTGGGGTCCAGCTCCCATTGCCTGCCCTCTGCCTCCACAGGACAGAGCACCTATTTCTGAGGCTAGTCAGCAGAATCCGGCCCCCCATCTGTTCTTGAGCCCCAACTCCGGGTGGGATACATGCAAGGGAGGCTGGGAACCATGGTTCCCCTCAGCCTACAGCACTTTACAGCTGGCACCCACCACCTCACTGGCCATCAGACCCTGGAAAGGGACAGGGTGGGGATTTCCATGCTGATTTTCAGAGGAGACAGAAGCTCCCAGAGATACAGCTTCCTCCCTCTCTGACGCCCAGTGTAACAAAGGCCAGAGGGGGGATTAGGATGGAAGGACAAAGGAGTTTGCTGGGCGTTAAGGGGTCTCATCAGTGTGGGGGCAGGAAGCATGGATCGGGCTTGACTCTTACCGCTGGGCTGGCCACCAAGGCCCTCAAGGCTCTCAACCCGGCCTCAGCCAGCCTCCCCCCCCCCCCCCCCCCCCCCCCCCCCCCCCCCCCCCCCCCCCCC